>CM066735.1:42640000-43222500 GCA_033961575.1 Aselliscus stoliczkanus | reverse complement strand
ACTCAAACACAGACAACAGTATGGTTTTTACAAGACAGAAAGGGGGTGTTGGGAGGTTGAAGTGGGTAAAGGAGGTCAAATATATGGTGACAGAAAGAGACAACTTTGGGTAGTTATTACATAATAGGATATAACTCAACCTAATGTTATTAACCACTGTTATCCCCATAAATTTAATGTTAAAAAAACAACATGAAACAAGTAGCTTTCAACAATTAAAAGTTCACCTTTAAAAAAATTAAAGTTATTTTCTATTCACTGGAAAATTTCTAAAATTAGACTTAAATGTCTGTAGACACATCATTTGCTTGAAATACAAGTGAGAACCAACAACACCTATATATATTATATAAGCTATTTACTATTTTCAATTTTTTTGCTGTTTTCTAGCAAAAGTTATAAAGAAATGAGGAATTAAAAAATATCTCTAATGGCAAAATATAGAACTTTTTCGTTAATATCACTGTGTCAAAACATATTTCTAAGACTAGCAGAGATTTTACAATTTGACTAAGTTCGTTAGTCTTAGAAGCTAATTTAATTATTGCTTCTAGAGATTAGCATCAAAAATAGCATGCTCAGTTTGGTAATCGAAAGAAAGGAGATGTAGTGAATAACATTTTAAAGAAAGCATTTAACAATTTTTATCATCATAGTCTTGGAATTTGCAATATAATTCAAGAAAACACAAATTACATCTTCAAATTTATGTGTTAAAAATTCAAAAGCATAAAATAGGACATAGTTTCTTAAAACAAAATTTATTGAATTTCTATAAATTCAGATACACATTAGCTAATAAAATAGTTTATATTGACTACTTCCCTTAACAGTTCACTCCAAAATGAACACTTTTCAAGCAAATATTCCTTTAGAAGTAGTTGAGGGAACTGAAATATTAAAGATCCATAACTCTACCCATGCTGATTAACCTCTTTCCCCTTTGCTTTAAATTCATTGTAGATGACAAAATACAAAATCAAATTACTCTGTTCTTCACCTGGCCTTGATCATATCCAGAGCCATTGATCTAAACCCAGGCCTCCGATAAAAAAATTAGTGGTCAAATCCTAAAGGTATCCCTTTACCTTACTGCAGAATTCCCCCAGGCTCCATGCTTGTCTGTGAGGATGTTGATAATTTTCTGGATTAGTTGAGTTGCCGTCACATGGTCTCGATATTTAGCTGCTCTTATCAAGTGATCACACATCTTCTCATCTTCTCGTTTGTCAGCGGAATACTGGGCACACAGTGACTTGGACAGAAAAAAGAACCCTCAATTAATACCATAAAAAGATAGAAAAAACTTTAAAACGCATGATAAAATCATCTCTAATATGAATTGAATTCAACGAAAAAAAATTTTTTTTAGAAATCAACCAAAAATTTACTTTTATATCCCTCGGTAACAGAAATGATTGAAATTCACTGATATATTATCAGCACAACAATCTCTCAAGAATTTATTTCTCTGAATTCATTCACAAGATATACTGAAAAGTGGTTAATATCTAAGCAGAGACCGGAATAGTCATAAGAAGCTAGTCATGGCAAGCTGCAAGGGCCCCTATTACAAAGAGCATGAAAGGCAGTTAGTTGCAAAACACTCCAGGCAAAGCGCGTATGAGGAATAAGGGTATGAGATGATTTTCGAGACACCGGCAGCCTCATTACTTAGAACTGTGTAGTTGTGCTAAGGAGTTTAGATTTCATTCTAATGCACTGTGACACAGATAGAAGGTTTGAAGCAATGGAGTGACTATAGTAGATAAGGGAATTTAAGGAGGGAGACCAAGTATAAGGTCACTGTAAAGGTCCAGAAAAGAGACTATGGTGGCGTGCAATAGCCAGTTGAGCTAGTTTTCAATACCTTCAGAAAATGAGAAAACCGGTTTGGGGCTTTTAAACCCTAGCTATGCAAAATGGACCAGGCAGCCCTGGAATCACCTAGAAACTTATTTAAAAGTGCAGAATGACAGGTGCCGCTCCACCCATGTTAAATCGGAACGTGGATTTTAATAAGATCCCCATATGATGTATACATTAAAATTTGAAAAGTAGTGTCTTAGATATCGTGAATTTTGCCAAACATTTTCAGGTTTCTTTAGCAGTAATCAGATACAATATAATCACTAGTTTCTAAGGTGTTTCTTCTGTTTTGAAAATCAGATATTTGTGGTGTCATGTTTATGATGCTAGACCTAGTTAGTTAATTACTTAAAATAGGAAAACTAAGATTGACGTAAACTTGATTCTTAATTCTATTCCTAGGGTCTATTGAGCTCTACCCCGTCAACCTCCAGGTACAAGCAGACATACACATACGCATGTACATGCAACCTAAGATAACCAAAATTTGATGTTAGAAAAAATATTAACAGTTTGTGTATGTGATACACAGTGTGACCAGCTGCCTTTCCACTTGTGTACCAGTTTATATAGATTGTTGCCGCGCACTACTCCCAGCACAGCCCCAGCGACAACAGAGGGATCTAATTTTCCTAAACCAATGAGGACAATTACACCCATATTGACAAACTGGCTCCGGGAGGCACTTGATCTAATTGGTGCATTCAGAGAGAAGGTCAGGGTTTTTGTTGGACAGTGCCTTCCTTGCTCTTAGGGTGTAAAAGAGGAAGCCCGTGACTCCAAGAGCATTGAAAGCTTTCCGCGTCCTATGAGGGAAGCTAGCCTGAGGATGAAGCCAAAACCCCAAGGGATCTGACCCGTGATAATTATAGAAATTCAGAGCTTGTTCAAAATGGAATCCTAAACTGCTGGATCAAAGACCAGCCTACCTGTGAACTGCTGGATCAAAGACCAGACTTTCTGTGACACTTTTTTTTTTTTTAGACTTTTTATGAGAACCTATAAGCTCATATTCATTCACGATATGCCACTGTGAATTAGGTTTTGTGTCTCTAACACCAAAAGCAACTCAACTGATATGCCTAAGAAATCAAATGTCTCTTAGTCTGTGCAAAACACTTGGCTATAGAGATCAAAGGTTGAATTATCTTGATAGCCTTTGCCCTGGAGACTCCCCATTCCCTCTAAACTGGGAGGAGGGAAGTGGTAATAAAAGTTTATCATTGACATTAAATCACTGAAGCTAAAAACGATTTTTAATAAAAAGGTTTACAGAAAGTAATATACAAAATGCTATGAAGGAAGACAAAAAATTAAAGATTTTGAGAAGTCATTCCCGAATGGGAAAAAAGATGATAACACAAAGGCAACACAGAAAAACATGGGTCGATTTCAAGGAGGGGAGAAGCAGTACAAAATACCAGGACACAAGTAAGAAGATAGTTTGGAATGCATAATGAAGATGGACAAAAAACACTAAAATTCACAGTATTAGAGATATGAATACATATTACATACGTATATGAATAAATATAAGATTAGGAAGCAAAACAAAAGTCTGATTAAAGTATCATCCTTGGAAATATCTCCTAGTCAGACTTGGGCAACTAATTCACTTTACCTCTTTATGCATAACTGTCCTCATCTGCAAAACGAGAGGATTACAATGGCTCTAAAATTTGGGCAATTAGAAGATTTTGGGCAACTGCTGAGGGGTTACTTTTATACTGACAAAGGAAAAAACTGCTATATTTTTCTAAACACTGATATGGAGAAAATGAATCATGTTAGAGACTAGATTAATTTATAAGACATTAAAGGCAACTGTCATATACTATATTTAAAAAAAAAAGACTGAGCCAAATCAACCACAATTCAGTTTCTAAAAAATATGAAATGAACAAATAAAAGAAAATATGATTAAGAAATACTTAAGGGGACAGTAGTTTAAGTGAAGATACCTAGTGAATTATTCTATGGAACAAAAATGTCAACTGCTATCTGAAATTTTTGAGATTCATTAAAGAACTAGGCAGTACTTTATAGGTTACTTCATATCTAACCTAACCACACGCCAAAACCAATAAGACAAAATGAAAGACATTTGTGGAATTTTTATACCTCCCATATTCCCTACTGTATCCATAATCTGCCCTTGCCTAACCTCACCCGATAAGAGGAAATTAATATAATTGATGGAAATTAAAAGTCATTGGCTTCTATACGCCCCGAAAATACCGTACTCGTATACCTTCATATTAAACAGTACTAAAATTATAAAAATATGCATTATTTAATAGCCTATTATTTTATATTTTATTAATATTAGAATAATTTAACTTTATCAAATTATATTTTGTAATGGTAAGGTATTAAAGTTAGCTTGAAAAAGCATAATTCTAAAAAGAAGAGTCCAAGGCAAGCTAAATGGTAAAATAGTTTAAAGTGTTCTTTAATGGATCCTCCTTTACAATTTAAACAGCAACTTTTCATATCTGACACAAAATCTATAGATATAAATCACATTAAAGGGCTATTCTTTCCCGATTATCAATCTCTGTCTCATTGTGGAACATTAGAGTCACATCTGACCTTAAAACATGATAAAAGAAAAACAAATAAAAATGTTCTGTAAAGATATAATGAACTTGTATCTAATTTTTAAAATATCTTTAAGATGTAATTTGAACACATTCTTATTAAAAACCAAAAATATATTCTACAAATGACATATCATTCAAAATCCAGTAAAGATCAGGGATATTTGCTTCCAAATAAAATCCATGTTCCTTTTAGGTGAGTTATAAATTTGTATATGTGTGTGTTTGTGTTTAAAGACTGACTGAAAGTATCCCAAGAAACCCTCCCAAAATGTACCATCTATCTATAAAACCAAGGGTCAGGTCTAATATTTTAATTCAATTTTACTTTATATCAACTTTTCTGTTTTCCTATTTCACGCTACATATAAATTAGGTAACATGAAATCACAACAATGACCGCAAAAATATCTGAATCTAAGAAGCAATGAAATAGGCATCTTGGGAACTAACAATTCAAATGTATTTGATTATTGCTAAAGAAATTTAAGATTTATTACCACAATATCAATAAATGAAAATAAGATAAATAAACCTACTTCTTAAAATAAATTCACTTATTGTGGGGAAAAGATAAAGAAATAATCGAAGAGAGAAACAATTTCGACTGGCTATTTATAATTCAAGTGGCAATTCTAGCTCTTTAAATGTAAATGAAGAAATAAAGGAAATATCACATTTAGTCTTCCCTTGCTGATGTTTTGTCTCTACCTAGCTTCACTATTTCTCCTTTGCATGGAAGCTCAGAGAGAAGTAAACTTACAATTAAGCAGATTCCTCTAGTATCCACCTGTCATCTCTTTAATCACACTTCTTGGTGGTCAGCCTTTTTCCCTTATTAATCCCCATTATGAAATGCTGGCATTTTCTCGAAGCTTTGTCAAATTTTCTGGGCAATATTACCCATTCCCACAGCATCTACAATTATCAATTTAAATCTAACTTTCAAATTCTTCATAGCTGCCGTAGCTATTTTCCTAAGCTCTGAGCCCACATGTCTATCTGTAGGATAATCTCTAACAATCCAATAAAAACCTAAAGTTAAAAATGGGCAAAACTGATCTGAGAGACACAAAGAATTCCTAAGGGTCCTAAGCTAGGGTTGGGAAGAAAATACTTGCAGGGAAATCTAGGAGCTGTTTCGCCAGGCTATTCCACACAAAGAAGGGGGCAGTGACTGCTTTGCCAAGAGAAAGGGAGCCACAAGGTTGCCTCCTGGCATCACCGAGAGAGAATGTGACAACACCCAGAATGGAAGCAGCCATCTTGTGAGCACAAAGCAAAGTCACAGTCAAAGACTTTGGACAGAAGGAGCCTGAGATGCACCGACACCAGGGATATGTTGTGGAATCCCCAGGGCTGTCTTCAGACTTATTGTTTTGTGATAAGAAATACCCCTTATTTGCTTTTATTTGCTGTTACTAGCTGAAACACATGAGGATAGCTATCATACAAGTAAAGACAACTGCAAAACAACCTGAATTAGGTTTCCTTGGACTCCTTATTGGGATTTGAACTTTTTTTACTCTAAGTTTTTCAATGTAGTGCATAACATTATGCAAGTAAAACAAAAACAAAAATGTACATAACTGAACCTACCAACTTTATCCCAAACACGCTATTATACTTGAAAGGGCAAGCTTTCCTACTTCTGTCATCTGTGACTTCTCAATTTCTTTCACTTCATACCCCATCATTCCATTTTAGCAAAACCTCTAAATCACTCTTATCACTACTCTAATACAGATAATTATTAGTTTACAATTCAGCTCTTGAATGATCTTCTAATTGTCCTCTTATGAACAGTCACAGAATCATATTTAGATGAATTTACTTTGGTATATAGCACAGCTATATTTATATACCTCACCCTCAAAAATGTGCACAATTGTCTAAAATGTTGAATAATTAAGACCAAACTTTACAAGCTAGAACTTGTGGTCTTCTATAATTCTGTAATGTAGTAGATTACCCTTCAACATCCTGGTTATGCATCCCATGTGCCAGATACATTCAGATTATATGCTACCTCTCAAATATCCTCAAGACAGTTTCAATGACCAGGAGATAGTTCTCCTATACTTTTGTGTATATAAAACAAGGTTAAAGTTATCTGTTGAGAAGGAAATATGGGAATTTGAAGGACAAACTACTAGATAAGAGGAAGTTACACAGAGAGAGAGACATAGATATCTAGAAGCCCTTTTGATTCTTTGGCTGATATACAGAGTGAAAAAAATAATATCTGAAAAGTTTTAAAATAATTGGAAATTAATTCCTATCCAAATAACTTATGGATCAAAGATGAAATCACAAAGAAAATTAGAAAAAATTGTGTGAACTGATTAAAAAAGCATTTAAAGGAAAATGTATAGCTTTCAATTTAATAATAAAAAATACTAAATATTTAAGGAAAAATAATACAAATCTTAAATTTGTTCAAGTAATAGAGACTTAGGAATACATTGCAACTATTTACACTACAGGACAGGAAAACTAAAAACCAACATGATTTGTGCAAATAAACACAAAATTCCCTAACAAAAGATGAGCATTCAGCAATGTAAAAAAATGGATTATATATCATGATGAAGTAGAGTTTATCCATGGAATGCAAGATTAGTTTAATTTAAATTTGAATATCAATAACTCACCATATAATAGAAAAAAAGGAGAAAAATTTATCACCCTCAACAAACTTTTTTTTAAAGCTTTTTACAACATTTAAAACACTTTCATAATAAAGTGGTGGGGGGGGAACCCACAAATTCAGAATATAAAGAAACTTCTTGGGCCAGCCGAGTGGTGCGGTGGTTAAGCGCTGGCCTGGGAAGCCAGCGGCTCCGGTTCAGGTCCCACACGTGAGGGCCAGTGACACTGCCCTCAAAAAAAAAAAAAAAAAAAAAAAAAAAAAAAAAAAAGACTTTCTATATCTAGACAGTGTATCTATGAAAATCATTTAAGTAAAATAGGAGATAAAACAAATATGTACTTTTGTATGAATTCCATTCAGTGCTATAAACAGGGGTCCTAATCAGCTCAATGAGGCAAAAATGAGATATAAAAGATAGTTTGGACTCGTAGAAATGTAACAGAGTCTTCCTTTTTAAATATGTTCATGTATGTAATAATCCTAAAAGTTCTGGGGGGGGGGGGGCGGAACTATCGGCACTTATGTGTTTGACAAGTTTCTTGGACATAAAAAAATCATGAAAATTTAATTTGTATTTCTATATACTGGCAATAGCCAACTGGTGATTTAATTACAATGTTAGCAGGCTTTGCATGAATTTTAACAAGCCAATTTTAAAAAGATATGAACAAGAAAAGAATAGCAAAACAATTTTACAAAAAAAAATACAAAATTGTGGGAATTTACACTCTTACTCATACTATAAAATTGGAACTTGTGAGAGCTTTATGTTTATTAAATGAAGAAAGCTTTTGTTTTAAAAACTGGTCCTGAAACAGTTGGCTACCCACTGTATAAAAAAGAGAAATAAACTTGTCTTTTGCCTCATACCATAAACAAAATGTTCAATTCAAATTGAATCAAAGACCCAGATACGCATAAAAGTTAAAACTATAACAGTCTAGAAGAAAATAACAGAAAATCTGATGACCTTGAGGTAGGCAGAGAATTCTTAGACTGGCAACCATAAAGGGTACCACAAAAGAAAAACATAACCATAAAAAATTGAAAAATTAAACAATCAAAATTTATAAAATCTGACCTTTGAAAGGTACCATTTAGAACACGAAAAGGTAAGCCACAAACTGAAAAAAAAGAAAAATCACCATATATGTAACCAACAAAGGATGTACAAATGACTAATAGGTACCTGAGAAAATGCTTAGTCAGTAGGGGAATTGATATAAAAACCACACTAAGGTATCATTATATCCACTAGAAGGGCTGTAATTAAAAAGATCAACAATAATACCAAATATTGGCAAGATGTGGAGCAAATGCAACTGCCATACCTACCTAGCTGGTTGGGGTGTAAAATCTACAACTACTTTAGAAAATCATTTGGCATTTCCTTGTAAGCTTAAATATGTTCTTACAACACCTAACAATTCCACTCCTAGTTTTTTCAAAATGAAAAAGAACATATTCACACAAAATTATATAAAAATGCCCATAGTGCTTGTAGTCATAAGAGCCAAACACTGGAAATGACCCAGCAGTATCCACCTACAGGTGAACGGATAAACAAAGTACTACCACTCGATAATAAAAAGAAATGAGTGATACACGCAACAATGTGGATGAATATCAAACACTTTATGCTAAACAAAAGAATCCAGACATTAGAACACCTACTACAAAACTCTATGTGTATGACATTATGTATCATGCAAAACTACCTCTAATAAGAGAAACCAGATGAGTACTTGCCTGGGGTTGGATGTATGTGTGCGGATATGTGGAGAAACTGACAGCAATGAATCATAAGGGAATTCTCTGAGATGATACAAATTTCCTATGTATTGATTATAACAATTACTCAAGTGTATATACATGACAAAACTCTAAACCGTATAGTTGCCAGCCAAATGGCGCGGTGGTTAAGCGCTGCTTAGGAAGCCAGCAGCCCCAGTTCGGTCCCACATATGAGGGCCAGTGACACTGCCCTCAAAAAAATAAATAAATAAATAAAAATAAACCGTATAGTTAAAATGGGTGTATCTTATTATATATAAACTATACCTCAATAAAGTTTAAGAAGTTTTCTAAAAAATGAATATGCAAGGTACTGACAGAAAAGAATATAGTTAAAATACTCATATGGAAAAATAAGCTCATATATCAAATAGGTAAGCACCGTCTACTGGATAAGAGACAAACAGGAACTGCATGAAAGTAAAAAACAAATTATAACAAGCAGAAGAAAAGATGTACAGCTTCAAATGTAAGTAAAATCTAAAATAGTAGCACAATGAGAAACCACTACACAACTACTAGATGCCAAAACAAAACTCATTGATCAATTGTTGATGAGAACATGGTTAATGGGAAAAGCTATAAACTGATGTTGGGAGATGCACACGTTTGCACACTTTTTGCAGTATCTATTAAAATTGAAACCATGAAAACTTTAAAAGAATTAAGTCCACCCTACAGAAATGTTTCAGCGTGTACACCAAAAGACTTGTAAAATAGTGAAAGCAGCATTAGTTATAATATTAGTTAAAAACTGGAAAACACCTAATTGCCAATTGACAGTAGAAGCGAGTATGAAAAAGTAATGGTCTACTCTCGTAATGGAACACTATACAGCGTTTGAAACAAAACAGAAAATGTAACAAACTAAATGAATAGCACGGAGGTGTGAAACTCAAAATACCAAGTCAAAACACATACTTTCTGATCTCATTTATATAAAAAGCAAGCAAGTCATTCCATAAATCTGAACAGTATTTAGCTTAATGGATCAAAAAGAGGTTTTGGTTAGATAGACAGACATAATTAGAGGGCTTCTCACAACCCTTTAAGTATAAACAGAGGGAGGTACATCAATAATATTAAATGTACATTATTTCTAGGGTTAAGTTTCAGTATTTTATGAGAAACAGATTAAGCAAATTTTCATTAATTTTGCATATTATTGTGAAATAAAAATAAATTCCAGTAAAAAATTTTAAAGCTAAAATCTTAATATTAATATGCCTTTCTCCTCATTTCATGACATTTATAATACAATTAGGCAATTGAAATATATTGGTTTTACAAGTTCTGTGTTTTGAATTTTTTTTTAAAGAAACATATACTTGTTTTTAAAAATAAATTAGAAGGTAATAACTTATATACAATAAAAAGAAAGTTCTCTCTTCCACCTCCTTCCTGTTTGGCCAGTTTTCTGCAGGGGGAGTCACTGGCAGCAGTAAGATGCAGTTCCCATGTGCAGTAAAGGGAATCAAACTACACACACATCAGTGGATGTCAAGACGTAGTTCCACCTTCCTTCTTTTCTATGGCTACAACCAGGATATTATATTTGTAGTTAACTAAACATACTTCATAATAAACGCTTGGAAATGTACTGCTACCTTACTTCCCAATTTGTCTCAAAATCACACTATAAATTACTTGTCTCATTGGAAACCATTTAAAAGGGAAGTCACCTAAGGGACAGCAAATTAAGGAACTTTTCAATATTTCACTTTTGGAGCTCTTGCACTTGATCCCTTTAATGAAGATTTAAAGTCGATTCAGAAAAGAAAAAAAAAATGTTATCCACAGAAATCTTACAAAGACTCCTGAAAAACAGACTTAGAAAAATGAAAGCTTAAAAATCTCAACAGCAAACGAAAGTCAACCAATGACAACGTGTGACAGCCACCTTTAATTCTGAAATGATTCCTCTGTCATCCACCGACTCAAAGTATTGATTTCGCTCAGCATGAAAAAGCCTAAGCCAATGAAACAGATATAGCATCATACCCCTGATAATAGCACTCAAGGTTAAAACAGGCAGGAACACTTATCAAAGTATCTCTTCCATTTCTTATTGTTTTAATGGACTGGATACAATGTGTTGGGTTCTTATCTCTACAACGTGAAGTCTTCAAACAATATTTTTTAAAAATTTAGAGATTAATGTATGTTCTACTTTTTTTTTACTTTAGACTTTTGATAATAAAACAGCAGGTTTTAAAACATATTTACATATTTGTAAAAGAGAGAAAACAGATGGCTATAGTCTCCACTTGTGTGTAAAATCCACACCTAGCATTATGTTTTTATTATTTCACTACGGTTATTTATTAACTATAAAAATCACACGAGTCTTATAAAAATCACACAAGGTATATACCAAAAGCTGATTTCTTCAACAATGCCTGTGTATGGCATACATCAGTTTGGTAAATCAAATAAAATGTGGTTCCTATCTGTAATCAAAAACTAACATGAAATTTAAACAACAATAGGGTTACAGCCAAATAATTATATTTTTAAAAATCATAATATGAGCCAGTAATATATCTTAAGATTATATAATTATACACAAACACACACATACAGAGAGAGAGAAAGAAAAAACAAGAACCTTTAATTTCTTAAGCTTTAATTTTTTGCTAATCTGCACAAGAGTTGGATGGCTTGAACCAAGACCTGTTGTCTTTTAACTCAACAAATCTACTTAACCAATAGATTCTTTTATAAGCATACAAAATTAGGGTCTCCCACTTGTATTAGGAAAATATGATTAAATACATATATTACTACATAAGTATAGGTCTTATGCTTACATTTCAAATAAAACTAGTTCAAGAACAAGCATTAAAACCAGAAAGACAAAAAAAGTGATTACTTCATTCTTAAGAAAACCATAATTAACAGTGTGGTTAAGAGACAGGCTTTAGAAGCAGACAACTTAAGTTTACATCTTAGCTCTGACACATTCATGCTGGAGCAAGTTATTTAAGGCCCCTGTGCCTCAGTTTCCTGAAATAAAAAAAGGATAAAATGTAACATGCTTTTCAGAAGCATCAAATAAGAATAGCCTCGGAATAATGAGAAAGTTGCCAGGCATATAGTAGTAACACCTAACCTTTATTGAAGGCTTAGTCATGAAGCTAACAAACTACAGAGCAAACAGTCCCTTTCTTCCACTCCAGCGTAGCTGAGAGACAGGGGAATAGAAATAATTACAATATGAGCTAACTGCCAAGAGAGGTGTATATGGTATATTTGGGGGGAATGAGAAAGAACTATTCAGAATCAGGGCGGGTTTCACAGAGGAATTGAAGACTAAGTAACTGTTCACCAAGAACAAAGGGCTCGTTTAAGGATAAAAAGTAATAAAATATAGGACAATAAAAGGGCAAAAAAGAAAAACAAACAAACCCTAAAACAACAAGCTCAAATACCCTTTCGAAAAAGAAAGATAATAACAGAGTAAGACATGTAATTACCAGAGCTCTATTTTTAAATATCCTGATATATATGCTTCTTTTATATTTTCTTTGGGTGTCTAATGTTTTTATCCATTTCCTTCCTAAAAATTATTCCTAATGGTTCATGTAAATAATTCAACGTAAGTAGTAAACTGTATTTATATTGCTTAGCTGAATACGGTTATATTGCTATAACTTCTTTAATTGTTATTCAAATGTGTTGCTAACACAAATTAATTCAAAATAATACATCTGAGTATCAACTGGCTTTTAGGTACTGCTTCTCAAGTCATCTGTAATGAAAACCAGCTTTTGGTTTTATTTTTGCAATATATTGAAAACTGATGCTTTCTGAAATAATCTGTTGCTAGACATTCAAGCTATAAGTTTCTAAATATGTATTCAATTTCTATAGTTATCTCTTTGAAAACTAGTAACAAGCAGCAAAGTCTAAGTTGTACTAGAATAATAGGTAAATAGAAAAAAATTATTTTTATTAACTCAAATACTGCCATTTTGCTTTCTATGATAAAATACTTGATCTTATATTCAAACCTTTACCTTGTCCTAATAAACCTTAAATAACAGGAGCAATATTCTAATTTCATATGAACGAATTCTAAGTAATCAAGTGTTGTATTAAATACACTATGAAGAATTTAAATTACCTTAGCTTCTTATCTATCTTTATTTTAAAATTCATTAAGGCAACTTTTATACTAACACGTGAACTGGTCAACTGTTACAATAACTATCACATACCATAAATTGAAAGCTTAAACAGAGGCTTGATATATCTATGAGGAATATATTCTGAACTTTTCCTGGGAGAGATTTTTTAATAGCATCGAGAGATTCAGTTTTCTATGAAGAATATATATCTTAGAATATACTGAGAAGATAATGAAGAAAAGTTGTGTTTCAGTTTGTATATAATTTCATCAACGCTGCCCAAAGGTATGTATGAGTTCAATTTTACCTATGCTATCGTTCCTTTGCTTTTTTTCTACTTTCCCACCATTAATGGAATGTCCAGTAATATACCTCTGTTATTTGAGGCTACAGAAGCATCACTTAACAATTTTCAAACAAAGGCAGAAACATCAGCTCATTTAAAAGTGGTCATGCTGTCCCAATGACAGCTCCTTTAGTTTTGTAAATAACTCTAAAAACTATTATACTTTTACATGTGTATATACAAGTGCCCTGTACAGGTATGTATTAGGTCTGTTCAAAGGTTACCCAGAAAATGCTGTGAGTCCAGTGTTTAGTGTAACCATTATCAAGAAGTTAAAACAGAAAGTCAGACAAGTTAAATCACATCCTGAAAGAATAACTAAAAATAGTGTATGCCAGACTAAATACACGAGAGGTGTATTTTGAGTGAAATATACTGAAAAGTATTTTGATTACAGTGTCCAGGGGTCAAAAATATACCCCAACATATATGGTAAACTTATGGTGGGAATTTCCCTTAAGGAATTTGATGGTCCCATTGTCAATCAACCTGAGGCAGAAAAAAAGGTGAACTTTGGACTGAGGCAGAAGTAATATTCTTTCCTAAGACTGGAGACAGGTGAGCCTGGACTATAATAAAGAATGAAAGTGGCCCAAGAAGCTGTCTAGGTGAGGGAGCTAACTAGCCCCCCACGTTATGGTGAAGGGACAAGGGCTAAGACAGAAAGTCAAGAAAGAGTCAAGTAAAATCCTCCTATGCAGAAGCATGACCTACAAATTCTAGCAGATGCAATATCCAGTATTAAGTTTTATTTTCCTTTTCTCATTTGTGATGCCCTTCCACCATTGCGGGAAAAGTCCCTTGTAAGATAGAAAGCAGCAGCCTCCTGAGCTCTGACACAGCAGTAGTCCGGATGGAGCCGTTTTGGCAGAAGTGAGAGTCCCAGGTGAACTGTGGGTCATATAAGCATTCTTTGGGTATTATCAGAGATTACTGAGAATAGAAAAATGAACTACAGAAGACATATACAACTTTAACACAGACAATAAAGACATTTAAATTGTTATAGATTGTGCTTACCTTGGTTCACTCATTAATTCAAATGGAGACTGCAGCCAAGAAACCAAGGGAAGGATGAAACTTAGAAGGGCAGCGAGGGAAGAATTAGGAAAGATCATCCAGAGCAAATATATGTCCTTAGAGACCAAGGCTAAGATCACTCATACCCTCATGTTCCAAATTCCTATGTAGGGAAGCAAAGGTGGGACAGTGAAGAAGGCCAATGGGGAAAAGCTGCTTCTTTGGAAATATGGTGTTGGCGGAGAGCTCTATGGATAATGGATAATGTTGGGGAAAACAGAAGGCAGCAGTAAGGGCAGCAGACCAAATGAAATGGGCTGAGTCCATGAAAGAAGCCCTCGTCATGAGTCTGTAAGACCTGAGCTGGGCTGTGGAGGACAGGACATTGTGGACGGCACTCACTCAATAGGGTCACGAGTAGTCAAAGCCAACTCATCAGCACAGAACACACAATAGTGTCTTAGCTCACAGGGCTAGTAAATGACAAGGCCAAGATTAATGCACAAGGATATCTGATGGGAAAGTCAGAGCCATGCTAAACTGTGCCACAGTAACCACGTGGTCTCACTGACCAGGTAATCTAACCATAGAGAGTATTTGGACATTAAAAAGGATCAGAACACTCCTTTAGTTACTTATGCTAGTATTTTATCACTTTTATGATTATTGATTAACATCGTTTTTATCTCAGGCAAAGAAAATAACAATGAGAGAAAAGGTATGATTTAAAAATTTATACTGTCAAGCTTACCATTTTACACTGTTCCCGACCTACAGATGGACAAATACATAAGGGTAAGAAGGATGTCGGAAACCATCATGCTTACAAGTAAATACTAGAGGGTGGATGACAATTACCATTCTCATACTTCACTATTAAGCTATGGTAACTCAAGATCTATTAATCAACCATCTCCTCACAAAATGACAATTGATTATGCAAAGTGTACATCAAGAAAGGAATATGACAAGACAATGGAGTGTATTAATCACCAATGGAGAACTCTCAAGGAAAACAGATGGACTTCATTTTTAGCTTCAGAAAAGTTATCTATAACTCTGATCATTACTATCTCACTTACTTTTTAAGGTGAGATACTCAAATCCAAGCAAAAAGTAAAAGAGAAAAAATAAAGAAGGAGCAAAATAAAAAGAGGGTGGCCAGCTGAGTGGTGTGGTGGTTAAGCGCTGGCTTGGGAAGCCAGCGGCCCTGGTTTGGGTCCCACATATGAGGGCCAGTGACACTGTCCTCAAAAAAAAAAAAAAAAACAGAAAAGAAAGAAGCACCAGAGGGCTAGCCAAGTGGCTCAGTTGGTTAAGAGGTCGCTGAAGAGTGTGAGCTGAGCTCTGAGCAACAGCGGTTCGATGCCAGCCCGAGCTGAGCTGCCGCTAAGCTGCCAACAGGTGGCAGGATGGCTCAGCTGAAAAAAAAAAAAAAAGGAAGAAGAGTGAGAAGAAAGGACAAACAGGAAAGCATGAATGGGAGGTTCATTTAAAAATACTTTGCTGGGAAGCCAGCGGCCCCAGTTCGGTCCCACATATGCAGGCCAGTGACACTGCCCTCAAAAATAAATAAATAAATAAATAAATAAATAAATAAATAAATAAATAAATAAATAAAATAAAAATACTTTGCAATGTCTCATAATTACAAGGGCACTTTAAAAGTTAGTAACAACAACAACAAAAAAGTATCATATTTCATTTAGTCTTTATTTCCACAACTAAATGAAAGACAAAACACAGAATTCAATTCAGCAATGGGAATATAAAGGAAAAAACTGAACAAAGGTTAACAAAAGTTAGTCAGTCTTTAAATAGTTTAGAATTATTTTGCACTCTACCAATTTTATATGCACAAAGGAAAAATATGTAGTCAGAAGAAAGAAAACTGAACAGCAAGAACATGCTTAAGGTTTCGTTTCAAAAATCTTCTATAAAAATATTTGAAAAATATTTCAAAATAATTACATAGGTGATACTCTAATAACGAATACTGCTATTTACTACCAATTTTTGGACTAGGTTAAATCATAAGCTCCAGAATTGGAGCTTCATTGATGACCTTTAAGACCTCTGTACTACAAAAAAATTAAGTATTCTGTCCGACACTACATAGCAGATTAGTGACAGAACCAGAACTGAATCCTTATTATAATACCAAATCTATGCTTACTAAATATTATACACTGCAAACTGTTAAAAGTTTTACAATTTGTATGTAATTAAATATTTTAAAATCAATGCTCTTAAATCTCATAAAATAAAAGCTAAAAATAAAGGCCTGTTCAGCAAAGAAGAAAGTGGAAAATAGGATATTTAAAGGGTTTTTACTCATCATATCAAAAAGCAACTCTTAACCCTTGGAAACTCTATGTAAGTATTGTAGAAGACCCATATCTCAAACACCATGTTGTAAGTTCAACAAATAATTATCAGAGATGTGAATTTTTTAGTGTAGCATCATTAAATGCAAGTTATGAAAAACAGTGACAATCTGGATATACATGCAAAAGAATGAAATTGGACTCATACTACACAAAAACCCTAACATAGGACACTCGCAAAGCAGGAATGCAAACACTGAAAAATTAAATGTAAAATTTTATGGTTATATTTGTATGAATTTTTCAAGGTCAAATTCTCAAGAGACCACAGCCAAACAAAATATACACACGAATATAAATATATTGTACATTCTTAATAAAAAGTCTGAAAACATATGTGCCAACCCATTATCTTGGGAAAGGTGGTAGAGGAAAAGATAATGGAGACTGTTCATCTTTATTCTTTCCTTTTGGGAGAGTCTGGCACATGTATTCTGCATTTTTTTTTTTTTTTTTAGAAGGCAGTGTCACTGGCCCTCATATGTCTCATATGTGGGATCTGAATGGGGACCACTAGTGTCCCAAGCCAGCTCCCAACCACCGCGCCACTTGGCCGGCCTTAAATTTTTTTCAATTAAAAAATAAATAAAAGGATGGGCCGGCCAAGTGGTATGTTGGTTAAGAGTTGACTTGGGATGCCAGCTCTGAGCAGCAGGGCTACAGTTCAGATCCCACATAAGGGGCCAGTGATGCTGCGCCCTCTACAGCTAAGATGGTGAACAACAGCTCGACCTGCAACTGGGCTGCCGTGAGTCACTGGTGACTAGGCTGCAGAGGGGCTGGCCAGCAGCTGGGGTGCACTTCCGTGAGCTGCCGTGAGCCGCCGTGAGCGGCTGTCCAATGGCAGGCAAGTGACTGCCTCACCCGGGAAGAGCACAATGATAATACCAATATGGGCCACTGAAGCAACGTCCTCCACAACTAGACTGAAGAACAAAAGGACAGCAACTTGTTTGTTCCCCTTCCCCGATTCCCCAGTGCTATTTCCCTCCCGAAATTCCCCAATAAAATCTTTAAAAATAAATAAATAAATAAAAAGAGCCACTGATCTAAACAAAATGTTTTCTTAAAGTGGGGTTTCCCAGGTTAACATTCTAGGATGTATTTGAATCTTAGTTTTAAAAGAAACTTTTTGTTTTTATTTCCACAATAATCTAAACAAATCAATAAAAACTGTTTTGGGTTTATCTAGATCGCAGAATGTAGAAGAGTTTCATATGTTTATAGCTCTTATACAACTACAGCCCAATTAATCACAAATTAAATTCAAACAGCAGCACAAAAATCAATTAGGTTATATTATTTATGACTGCTAAAGGGAAAGAGTATAACATATAGTGAGTTAATATAATAGAACTACCACATGTTAAAATGGCATCAATTCATGAAAATTATTATATGCAACTGATTTATTTTACCACTGATAATGACAAAACTTCTCTTTCATAACGACAATGCTTAACTGAAAGTGATTTTCATAGACTAACATTTGGTATTGACTTAATAATATAGAATTGATTCTGTATTTTGAAAATGGTTTGCTACAGGAGGGTAATGTAGTAATTACAATATTATTGGTTACATGAAAAAAAAACAAGATTAATTCGCATTAAGCAATGTACCATGTACTACATGAATAAAAATTTGACAGTTTAAAAATCAAAAGATAAAAGGAGATTATAGCATAAACTTTGAGTTATTCCCTCAAATCACCTTGAGTAGTATCAAAAACTTGTCAGATGGGTATTAGACTTATCAGGGTGATCATTTCATAATTTATATAAATGTATAATCACTATGCTATACACCTGAAACTAATATAACATTGTATGTCAATTGTAATTGAAAACTTAATTTAAAAAAAACAGTACCGGAACTTCAAGATTTTTTACCTAGGTCTGAAGCTATCTACAATAAAGAGTATACTTCCAACCTTTCTACAACTTGCCACCATTAATAAAACTAATAAAAGGCTTAACACACACACACACACACACACCCAAGACAAAGTAAATACCCTGAAGAAGCCAGGAAGACACCTAGATAGGGATACATAGCAGATTTTTGGAAATGTGAAACTGGAGGTGAGCTCTGAACTACAGTTATTACATCATAAGGGAATGCTACAGAATCTTTAAGAAGTAGATAATTCCAATTCTACCAGCACTGTATGTGAGCATTAAAAACTACAAAATTTGTAATTCTTTCCATGAAGCAAGTACAAAACTGATACCAAATGTGCCAAATGCCTAAAACTGGAACCTTAAAAACAACCACAACTCAATTTAACTTACAAGTGGAATGCAAAAATCACTACAACATTAGCAAACAGAATCTGGCAGCACATTGAATAAAAACATGACTAAATCATATTGTCATAATATTGACATATCTAATAGTTTAAAAAGCATACAATCAGCTCTACTGCTCCACCTAAGGATGACCAAATTAAACAAAATACTTTATTAAAAAGAAAAAAAAGGGCCGGCCGAGTGGCGCATTGGTTAAGCGCTGGTTTTGGGATGCCAGCAGCCCCGGTTCGGATCCCACATGAGGGCCAGTGACACTGCCCTCTACAGCTAACAACAGCTCCACCTGGAGCTGGGCTGTGCGAGCCCCGGTGATGGTGTGGGCTGCAGCCCCTGCTGCAGTGGGCTGCCATAGGCTACAGTGAGTGGCCCGCAGCCAGCGTGAGCGGCTGGCAGCCAACGTGAGCTGCCAATAGCCGCGGTGAGCGACATCCAGAGGCCAGCGACAGATCTGCCTCATCCGGGAAGAGCGCAATGACGATACCAACAGTGAAGCAACATCCTCCCCAACTAAACTGAAGAACAAAAAGACAGCAACTTGTCTGTTCCCCTTCCCCGATTCCCCAACGCTGTTCCCCTCCGCCAATTCCCCAATAAAATCTTTAAAAAAAAAAAAAAAAAAAAAAAAAAAAAAAAGAAAAAAAAAACTCAACAAAACAGAATTAAATGAGTATTTCATTAAAATGATATGCTATATTCGTTTCAGCTCAAAGACTGTATCATCATTACTATGGAAACACCAAAGCATCTGTACTAAGGTTAGGAACTAGAAAAAGATATCCACTATATTTTAACATTACACCGGTGAACTCACTTATAGGTGGAATCTAAAAACAAACAAAAAAAAGTTGAACACATAGTAGTTGAAAATAAAAAGGAAAAATTATCAATATGTGTAGATTGTATGACTGCATATCTGAACTCCAAGAGAATCAAATCAAAAGACTGTTTGAAGCAGACACACTGAATCTAATGTTAGATACACAAAGACTAGACATAGATAGCAATTCTGAAAAAAAAAAAAAATTTTTTAAGTCAGTGAGAGGATAGAAGAACACAGTGCCCGTGGCATTAAAACTCATTATAAGATGTCAATAATTTGAAAAGTTTGGCAACAAGACATGAAATCAGACTGATAACTAAATAGAGAACACCAAGAAATAGACCCAAAAACATATAGTAATTTAATACATAATAACAGGGGCATCTAAAATCAGGAGAAAATTTGGACTATGTAGTAAATATTATAGGGAAATTACGTTAACATATAAAGTTATATTCATATCATGATTTATACTAAGATAAATTCCAAATACATAAAACATTTAAATGTTAAAATAAAACTGTAGAAATACTAGCAGAAACATGGAGAAATTCCTTTATAATCTATGCTTCTATAAGACCCTCCCAACTACCAACCAAAAATTCAGAAGTCATAAAAGAAAAAATTAATAAATTCAACAGAAACATTTTAAAAAGTACAGTAAAACCTTGGACTGCGAATAACCTGGTTTGCAAGTATTCCACAAGACGAGCAAACATTTCTGTTAGTAATGGTAAATGAGCAATGTCTTGCAATATGAATCATTTGTTTCTGGAACGAAATATGCTCGCAAACCAAGATATTACTGTACTTCCACAGGACAACAAAAAAATCTCACATATCTAAGTCAACAAACTGGTATAAAATATTGGGTTGCTGGGAAAGTCATGACGCATTCCATGCAAAAATGCGTCATGACTTTCCTGACAACCCAATATTTGTAACATATCATAGGGTTGATTCCTTAATATCTGTTTCTACAAAGTAGTAAAAAAAGGAAAACACTCTAGCAGAACAGGCAAAGGGTATGTTGTCAGAGAGGGAAATAGAAAAGGCTCAGATAATCAACCTCATCCACAAAAAAAAAAAAATAAAATGTAAGTTAAAACAATAAACATTCTAGATATGTCAGCATTTGTATAAAAACGGGGAATAGAAATATTTATTACATTGTGTGTGTGTGTGTGTGTGTGTGTGTGTGTGGGTGTGTGTGTGTGTGTGTGTGTCTAAAAGAACCCTGAAAGGATTTACAAAAAACTAACAATGGTTTCCTATAAGGGTCAGGAGATGAGAGGCATCCAAGGAAGAGGCTCGAGGGAAACTTTTCACTATGTGCCTTCTGGTAATTTTTAAATTTTAAATTACCTATAAAGACATTAAATATAAAAATTTTTAATTTAAAAATCATTTAATATCTTCTAAATAGAGTTTTTGGATAACGATGACATTATTATATGATATTGCTAAAACAGCACATAAAGTTAAGAGTACCAAGAAGGTATTCTTATCAAAGACCTATACTTTCAGTAAAATGAATAAGAAATAGAGAGAAAGGGAGATGAAACTACTAGGAGAACCATGAGAAGTAAAATTTTAATCAGAAAAGCCCTAGGTAAGAAAGTCAAGGAAAAAAAGAATTTCAAAATGGAGGGGGTGTCATCACTGTCAAATGATGCAGACAAGGGAGGTGAGTCACGAAAAAGAGCCACTGATATATAGTATAATAAAATCATTAATGATATTCAAGAGAACAGTTTTTTCATTCATGTGTTCTAATATTGGAGATAAAGAGGAAAGGAGAGAAGCCAGGCTGCAAGACACTGAAAAGTAAGAGAGTGATAAAGTAAATACATCACTCTAGCAAAAAATCTGGCAGAATGCAAAAGCAAACTGAAAACAGAAGCTTGGAATTCTAACAGCGTTTAAACACAATGACCCAGCTTCAGTATATGATAATTAAAGAAATACATCAACACTAAGAAGCTAGAACATACTTCCAGACAGATCACTCAAGAGGGAAGAAAACAAAAAAAAAAACTTCCGAACAAAGTAAATAAAAATCTCATACAAAATTATACTTTGTTAAAGAAAACTATAGAGGGTAGTCAATGATTATAAAGAGAGCCAATGATATCACTTAAAAATAAGACCTTTCAATGAAAACTACTATGAACAGTAAACTGCCTATTTCATTCGCAGTGAAGGCCTGGAACTCCACGTCCATGGTATTACGGAAACAGGTATCAAGGCAGATCTCACAAGTAACAGAGGCGCATCATCTCAGGATCTTTTTCACATTAAGAATCCTATTAGAAAGAAAACACTAAAAGGTAATTGAATTTCCCTCAGTTATCTTCATCTCTGTCAGCTCCTGCTACAATAACTTACTCTCCAGAGCAGAGATAACTCAATTCTGTCCAGCAAGCATATGTTATGAATCTCCAAAGCAAACTTGTCTAAATCATTCTGGTCTTCTATCAAGGTTGGCTGTGGTTATGAACTCTGACAGAAAGCAAACAAATTTATTTTTATCTTTTCAATAATTCACTTCTTCATGCTTTGATAGAAGAAATCATGAGACAAATATAAGACCTGCAGTTATGCTATATAAAGTCAGATGAAATGATTGCCATGACTTAAATAAAAACACGTATTTTTAAACACAAAGACCATAGTATCAATATATAGCAAATTGGCAAATTAACTGAAGTTTCAATTTGTTTACAGTTATATCTAATAGTTTGAGGTCAAGAAAGTAATACCGCTAATCAGATGCTACTAATTATGATCTCACAAACACTATATCAACTATTTCAATGTTAAACAACTCTTAGTAAAATCTATTTTAGAATCTATATTCGGAATTTATTTTCAAAAAAGTATCCATAAATAAGTTAAATAATAGTTCTTACAAGAAAATGTATTTCCTATTTGCATTCTAAACCAGTTGTTTATAACAGAAATGAAAGGGGGTGGGAACCTAACTAAAAGTAAAGGACAATCAGAAACCCTGTGTTTCTTAATACCAAGATTATTCAGAAGATACACTAATTCAAATTCAAATGTTAATGAACACAATATCTTTCCTCAGAAAAGCTTTAATTTAAATTTCTTGACTTTGGCCTTTCTCATTTAATTTAATCCTTTATATTTCCATAGAGAACCAGCATTCCCACTTTTAATCAGAAAAAAATTAAAAAATAAACCAAATGTGTAGGCTGTAATTAGCATTGATTAATTGAACAATTTAATTTCTAAGCACTACTATTTGTAAGGCAAAGTGACAGGCACTATGAATATGTGATGTAGACACTAGAAAAGGAGTTGAGAAGTGATAAGTAAAGAGAGGGGGAGAGAGAACAGGGTTCTGATAAAGGTCCAGACAGGAGAGTGTAGTCAATAGCATTAGATATGGAGATGAGCTTTATTAAAATGAAAATAAACACAGGTGAATGCTGGCTTTGGTTCCACTGAGGCCATGAGTGATCTCAAGAAGTTTCAAGGGGGATTGGCAGTGATGTTAGTTAGAAGAAGCCTGACTGCCATGAAGCCAAAATGCCATGAGAAAGCTAAGAGGAAAGAGAGAGA
This sequence comes from Aselliscus stoliczkanus, assembly GCA_033961575.1. NCBI lineage: Eukaryota > Metazoa > Chordata > Mammalia > Chiroptera > Hipposideridae > Aselliscus > Aselliscus stoliczkanus. Next base: position 43,198,981 of record CM066735.1, on the reverse strand, counting down.
ACGTCAAAAATGAATTTAAAACTTGATTATCAGACTGACAGAAAACTAGGAGGCAGGGGAGTGGAATCAAAGGAAAGTTCGTAGTTTTTGTTTACTTACAGGTAAAAGGTATTATAACATACCCCTGTGCTACCCCACTAGAAATGGAAGGTTGATTCACAAAAGAGAAGACATAAGTGAATAAGCCAAGTCTTCAAATGTGAGAGTGGGGCAGGGCTCTAATACACAGTTCAGATGGGCCACTGAGGAGGTGGGGCTCTCTAATGGGAGGGAAAAAAACAAACCAATATATATAGTATTGATTAGTTTGGTGATAGAAGAATTCAGCATTCATTCCCATCTGATAAGATCTACTTTTGCAATAATATGAGTTAAGAGCTTCAGCTGACATTATGGGTAGAGGGAGGCATTCAATTTTGTGGAGGGGGGAGTATGAATGAAATAATTTACCTGGGATATGGGAATTCAAGCTTCCCAGAAATTTAGTAAGATGACCAGGAGTTACTAAACAACTCATAAAGTTTAAGAGCATAAATGGAATGGTAAATGGAATAGTTTGAGTACGTGGCAAAGAATTCAGTAACACGCCATTGCTAAGATGCCATGTACTATTCTTATCCTCTGTAATCTATCTGTGGCTCAAGCAGAGTGACACTTCAATGACTATATATCAGATTAAAAATTTATACATATAATCTCATACATATACGTATACGTGTGTATATGTATATATATCACAGTAGCAAAAATACATCTTATCTAGGCACTTAGTCTATATTTTCAAATTGCTACCTGATATGTCTATCTAAAGTGCTATAAAACCAAACCTCAACATGTTCCAATTTTCCCTCCAACATGTTTCTTCTAATTTCATAATCCAAGAGAATTGTAATACACATATCTAGCAGCTCAGGTAAAACAAAGTATTTCTGCAATACTCAATAATGTCTTGTTGGTCACAGATGTATAGATTTATTTCTGGACTAACTCAATTTCTTTGATATGAGATCTGTAATTGTGTCAGTAGCATGATTATTATACTTTTGTCGTCATTTCGAAATGAGGAAGTTTGAGTACTCCAGTTTTGTTCTTTTTCTCTTTTCAAGATTGTTTTGGCTACCTGGAGCCACTTGGAATTGCAAACGAATTTCAGGAACACATATTATTTTAAATAATTTTTTAAGTCTCCATCTCCATTTAGGTGCAATTTTTCATTCTCAAACCTTCAAACTGAATTATATTCTATGGCCAAATACTCTGCTGAAAACAAGGGGCAATAAAAGATGACTGCAAGTTAAAACAAAAACATCTGTATGTTACCACTCCTCTATTTGATGCCATGTCAATTTATTATGTCAGCAAATTGTATTTAACAATGTAATATAAGGCAAAGAACAAAACAACACAATAAATTTGTAGAATTAGGCTAATAAATATTTAAAATCACCTAATCAACTATACAACATGCATCCACTGGTAAAATCAGATTCTCAATAAAAGATCTGAAATAGTAACACATTATATACTATAATTCTAAGTAAGTCCACAAGTGAAGATTTTACCAGGACTTTATATTGGTGATTCATATGTGAACTCATTTATATTTTAAAGAGTGAACATTGAGACATCTAAAAATAGCAAGCTGAAGGTAGATAGATGCTCATAATTTATTACAAAAAACAGTACCTATGAAAAGTGCTTTCTGCAGTAATGGACAATGGGAATTTAATTACAAACATGATACCCTCTGAAGACAAATAGTGGTATCAGTAAACATCATCTGGGGGGAAAAAAATCTACCTATATCAAAAAGCTTCCCTTATAGAGTGTAACTGAGTAAAGTTTCTTAAGTAAGATACTGTAAACAAACAGATATAAGGTTTATTTCTTCTCTCTAATATTATTCTATAACAGACTCATTAAATTGAATGGCAATTAGTAGCACAACTTACGTTAGTTCTGTGTACACCAACTATGTACACCAATATTTAGAGAATACAGGTGTCTAATATGACACATCTTTACAAATAATCAAGTCTGACATCCTAAGAAAAATAATCGAAATCCTCTATATTTCACTAGAAGAAAGTCACTAAGGTCAATCAAATATCTGACATGTGCCAGATCTATATTTAGATTAACATTTAAGATTAATATTTTACATTCATATTTAGAATTCAATAAAGCAACTCATTGTCATATAACTGACAAACGCAGCCTATAACATGGCACTTTAAAAGAATTAAAACTACGTGGATGTCTTATGTTTTATGGGTAAAGAAACATTCGTGAACAGAAAAGGGCAACAAATTTTTCAGCAGCTGGAAATGCTAAATTTAATAATTGAAGAAAATCATGCAGACAAGCTTGCTGCCAAACAGTATTTACAATGAATGCAAAGAGTAATGTAAAAGTATCAAGAAATTTTCAGTATCTATTGATAATCATATACGTAGATTCCAAACATGTAAGGATAATATATAAGATCCCCAAAAGTCAAAAGCATGATGAAATAGTACAGTATTAGCCCAACAACAAAATATATTTTTAATTTTCACACTGAAGATTTGTTATTATTCTGATAAAGGTTAATTTTTATGTAGATGATGCATAAAATATGCAATACCATTTTTCATTAGGCAAACAAATTAAAGCATTATTGAGGCTAAATGAATACACTAGGAATAATTCCTATTAAAAAGAAAACTGGTTGGACAATTTTATTTGTCTCTGCATAACAGAATCTCTGACACAAGTATTTTATCCTACAACTTTTGATTTCAACTTTTAGAATTTAAATGTACACATATGTAGTATATGTAACATGAACACATATATTATACCTATATATATATATATATATACACACACACACAGATGGATGAATAATATTACATTGTATGGATAACCCCACATTTTGTTTATCCATTCATCAGTTGAATGCTATGAATAATGCTGCTATAAATATTCATGTACAAGGTTTTGTGTAGACATATGGTTTCGATTCTCTTGAGTACAAACCTAAGAGTAGAATTTCTGGGTCACCTGATAACTCCCTTTAACCATTTGAGGAACTAGCCAAACTGTTTTCCAAAGTGCCTGCACCCTTCTACATTCCCACCATTAGCATATGAGGGTTCTAATTTCATTACATCTCCACCAACCTGTTTTTTAGATTGGTTTTTTATTGTAATCATTATGGTGAGTGTGAAGTGGTATCTCATTGTGGATTTGATTGGAATTTCCTTAACGAATAATGATGGTGAGCATCTTTTCAAGCACTTCTTGGCTATATGGCCAACAGAAATATCTATTCAAATCCTCTGCCTATTTTTAAATTGCGTTATATCTCTTTCCTATTTCTTTTGCAGTTTTATAACTATTTGACAATCAGCAGTCATTTCTCATCACACCACCTGTACATTTCTGAAAGTGGTGACAGGTATGTAGGTAATCAATGTAAAGGGCTTGTTCATTGTTTTTTCACCCTTTTCAAGTCTTCCAGACACTGATATGGCGTGGGACATTCCTGATTCCATTGGCCCAGGCAGCTTTGTTAAGCCTGGGGTCAACCTATACACCAGGAGCTCCCATTTCCTTCATGGCCAATTCCATGGGTCTCTTCGCGTGTCTGAGGGCCGAGCTTCTTGAAGTCCACTCTGTGAATATGCTGGTGAATGCTGACCGTGTAGTCTCTGGTGGCTACCTCGTCAATGGCGAACAGCCCTTCTTGACACCGTTCTTTATGGCAGCTTTCTACTAGGCCCAGGCTGGAAAGGAAGAGAACGAGGCATCCTGGGAAGGGGAAAGCAGCATGCCAAGCACAACTTCGAGGTTGCCTGGAGGCCAGAAGCGGTGTCTCTCTTTACTGTTGACTTGTAAAAGGTCTTTATATATTCTAGATACTAGACGCTTATCAGGTGTAAGAATGCAATTATGCTCTTCCATTCTGTGGGTTTTCTTTTCTCTTGCTTCATAATGCCTTTTGAATCCCAAACACTGCTGATTTTGACAAATTACAACTTAACTATTTTTTTCTTTGGTTGTGACTCTCAGTTTTAAAATCTGGAAGGCTGGAAGAATGACTGTGTCTATGACAAACAGGAAGCTGTGCATATGCAGGTAGTAAGGAACTCAATTTGGAACATCCAAAATATTTTTTTTATCTTTCTCAATGAACTGTAGTATGTAATCGCTCCTTATTTTCTGCCTAAATTTTAATTATCATTTCTTTAAAACCTCATATTTTCATTTTTTTTAAAAATGAGTATTAGTAAAAGAAAAAATTAATTTAAAAACAACCCTTTGACATCTAGAGCTACATTCTAAACTTTTGACAATATTCATGCATTAGTTACAATCATAAGGCTCAAGTTTAATCCTATATTTTTAAAATAAAGTTAATAACATAGGTATTACAATGAATTCTCAAGGCTCTATAAAGTGCATATTTCCCACTATTTACTTACTTATTCTTTAGTTGTCAGACATTGAAACATTTTTCAATATTTTTCTGTTACAGTTAACGTAGTAACTGATAGTTTCAAAGATAGAATTATTTTTTCTTCTGAATTATTTTTCTTCTAAATTATTAAAAACTATAAATAAAAATTAATTCAAATATTAGACTCATTTCAGAGCTTTCCAAAAAAATCTTGTTCATATTATTACAAGAAACATATCCATTTGATTTTCCTACTACCTTACTGACATACCAAGTATAAAAAAAATTTAATAGTTTTGCCATTTTACTTTGCACTATTTCATTGCTGACAAGTGGTACTCCTTTTAGTCTCCATCTTCCCCCCACTTATCTATAAAAATTTTATATTCTCAAAATTTATATTTATATATATTTAAATAATACCTCATATTTCGTCTAAAATTTTTTCCAATTTTATTTTCACTTCTAATGTTTGTGATTTTGGTTATATAAATGTCTACAATGAAGAATGTATATATCTATGCCTTTGGAATTATTCAGTATTTTGAAACTCCAGAAAATTATCCTCTTCAGAAATCTAAAAAAATCTGTTTATGTGTTCTGTTACCTAATACAATTCTCCACATGTAATTTTCATAGAGCTAGTCATACCTTACTGAACATCTTGCAGAACAGCCTAGTACATTTATCTTTTCAAAGAGGACTGATAATGATTTCTCTCAGTCCTTAAAAAACTCCCATTGAGGATTTTACTATGGTTATAGACCATAATGTTATGGGGGTTTTGATTCATTTTTTTAACATACAAAAAAGCCTGTAAATGTAATCTTAATATCGAATTAGACCAATTAGAAGACCTCAATAAATTTTAAAGTTAGAAACTCTACATACCATATTATTTGCTCATGGTGCAGTAAAATACAAATAGCAAAACTGAAACAAATGAAGGACAAGTCCCTAAAAGAAAATGTCATGGGATACATCAATAAATAAATGAATAAATAGGAGGAGACTACTGCTGTCCTCAGAATAATATTCATGTCCTGACTTTTTTTCATTACTTAAACAAGAGTCAAACTAAATACTGAAAGAAACAAGAAAAAAGCAAAAGCTATGCAAGGGGAGAGAAAAATATATAGTAAACAAAAGATGTAAATGCATTAGAAAACAATTAACTAAGGCAATCAATAAATAAGCCAAAGATTTGGCTCTCTGAAAAATAATGAAAAGCTAATCTATTTAATGATATTAGTATTTAACAACAAAAAAAGAATTGACATCATTTCTAAACAATTATAAAAACCCTTTCAACAATTAGAATTCATTATATTTAAAAAAATCCTCAACCCGGTAAGGTTTATCCATACAATAGAATTTTAAAATATTATTAACATACAATGTTATTTCTATAGATTCCATATTGAAAAATATATAACACTAATAGATAATGAAGAAGTAGAACAGAAAATACATACCAACAAAATACAGAGTACAAAATTATAAACTGCTGCATTTTTCATACCATGAAAACAAAAAAAACATAAATGTCCAATAATGAAAGCTAACATAATAAATATATATAGATATATTACACAAAAATACAATAGTTTACTACGTAAAGCAATAAAAAAATATGAAGCTCAATATATACTGATAATGCTAAGATACAGTTTTAGTAAAAAAAAAAAAAAAGCAAGATGCAAAACAGCATGTGTGCTATACATCCATCTGTATAAAAACACACATGAAATATTTGTATTCCCTGTACAGTGTATCCTGGGGGGGAGGGGAGGGGGGAAAGCAAGAACCTGATAATGCTGGTTCCTCTGGGACAACGGTACAAAGAAGCGATTTTATATATAAGCACTTAGTACTATTAAAAATACAAATATATTGCAAATTAAAAAGATAAACTCAGAGGGATGTTGACTTCTTAATAGAATGCACAAATGTTGCAAGAAACTATTGATCCAACCCTAAAAATGATAGAACTCAAAGACATATAAAAGAACTAAATTTCAGAAAGTATCGCTTCACAAAAGAGAACAGACCCCCCCAGCTGTTTTCAGCCTCAGAACTACAACTTGAATGAACATTGAAAACATTATGCTAAGTTAACAAAGTGAATCAAAAACCACATATTGTGAGGGCCGGCCGAGTGGCGCGGTGGTTAAGCGCCGGCTTGGGAATCCAGCGGCCCCAGTTCGGGTCCCACATATGAGGGCCAGTGACACTGCCCTCAAAAAAATAAAATAAAATAAAAAAACACATATTGTGATACCATGACTGCAATTATATGAAATGAACAGAATGCCCAAATCTATAGAGAGAGAAAGCAGATTAATGATTGTCCAGGGCTAAGAAAAATGGAGAGTGACGCATAATAGGTAGAGGATTCCTTTTGAGGGCGATGAAAACATTCTAAAACTAGTGATGGAGGCACAACACTGAGTATATCTAACAGCAATTAAATTATACATTGAAAAGGGGGAACGGTGTGGTATGTAAATTATTAAATTTGTTTTTTTAAGTTTGTTGTGCTATACTTTTAACTTTTCTGTAAGCTTTGGTTGATCCAAAATTAAAAAGAAAAAACGAAAGAGACTCAACAACTAATTAAAATGTGTAGTCCTCAAATAGGTCCTTTTCAGAACAACTAGCTGAAAATAACTTTTTTTTTTTTTTTTTTGAGGGCAGTGTCATTGGCCCTCATATGTGGGACCCGAACTGGGGTCAATGGCTTCCCAAGCCAGCGCTTAACCACCACGCCACTTGGCCTGCCCTGAAAATGACATTTTTGAACTAATAAGGGAAATCAGAATATACACTAGGTATTAAAAGACATTAGTGAATTATTGTTACACATTTTTTTTAAAAATGGTAATAATATCATTACATAGGAAAATATTGTCATGTTTTAAAGATTCATACTAAAGTATTAAGTGGTCAGTGGCTAGGAAGTCTATAATTCACTTTAAAACACTTTAGCAAACAAAAAACAAATCAAGTATATGTAACAAAATGTTATAGTTGTTTAATATAAATGATGAGTATTCATTATACTATCCCCTTTACCTTTATATATTTATTTAAACTTCCATAATAAGACACATAAAACAATACACCAACTCCGAAAAAAGCTGCATTAGCTTAATGATTGTTATGAAAGATAAAATAAAAAAATCAGAGAAACACAAGAGAATCATTTGAAATAAGCTGTAACAAACATGAGATTATAAGATATAATAAAGAAAGCTTTGCACAACAGTGAGGATTTTGGAGAAACTGGCTAATGCATTAAGAGAAAATTAGAGTCTCATCTCATACACTAAAAAGAAAAATGTCTCATATTTTAAAACTTAAAATTAAATTTGCCAATATGTATTGAGATACTCAAAAAACTCATATACTTTGAGCCAAGATTTTCACTTAAATGAATTTAGCCCATCTGAAAAGTCAGAAATTCAAATGAAGATATTTGATAGCCTTCAAAGGTTTATTTGTAAGAGTATATTAAACAGAATTACAGTTACCTAAGAATAAAAAATGGTAAAATTGTTACATGTTTATATTAAGAAATAATCACACAGCTATTACAAATCATGTTTTCAAAAACTTTCATGAAGAGCAAATTGCTCAGAATAAATTACTTTAATAATAGATTTTTTTAAAAAACATCCTTAATAATTCTAATTTGGTGAATGGGTACTATTAGTGAATGAGTAAATGAGTGTATGGGTATTTCAAAAAAACAATGTTATACAGGATCCTTGTACTACGCTTCCAACTTCTTATAAGTCTATAATTATTTTAAAGTAAAGACAGAAGATGGGGCCGGCCGAGTGGCGCATTGGTTAAGCGCTGGTTTTGGAATGCCAGCGGCCCCGGTTCGGATCCCACATGAGGGCCAGTGACACTGCCCTCTACAGCTAATAACGGCTCCACCTGGAGCTGGGCTGTGCGAGCCCCGGTGATGGTGTGGGCTGCAGCCCCTGCTGCAGTGGGCTGCCATGGGCTGCAGTGAGTGGCCCGCAGCCAGCGTGAGCGGCTGGCAGCCAAGCGTGAGCTGACAATAGCCGCGATGAGCGACATCCAGAGGCCAGCGACCGATCTGCCTCATCCGGGAAGAGCGCAATGACGATACCAACAGTGAAGCAACATCCTCCGCAACTAAACTGAAGAACAAAAAGACAGCAACTTGTCTGTTCCCCTTCCCCGATTCCCCAACGCTGTTCCCCTCCACCAATTCCCCAATAAAATCTTAAAAAAAAAAAAAAAAAAAAGAAAAGTACAAGATTTAAAAAAAAAAAAAAATAAAGTAAAGACAGAAGAAAAACAGTGCAAATATACACTTGTTAAAGCTAGGTAATGGATGATTTTTATTCTTCATATTTCTCATTACTTCATAAACTTTCTATAATAAATATGTATAACTTTTATAATTAGGAAAATAAGCATTTATTTTAAATGAAGACATACAAATAACCATCCATCAATAAAAAAATGAAAATATTGAAGAGATAAATTAGACAATTCATCATAATTAACTCTAAATATGGTAGTTTAGGTCTCTAACATTGCATTGATTATAATGATCAATATGGTTCACATTGCTTCAAAGTGGTCAACTATATGTAGAATAATATATTATTTCAATAACAAAACATGTAATGATACCTTGAGGTTTACAGATTCGGGGCGAGAGACTGCACTGGATTATTGTTCTGAGACCTGGGTTCTGGTTCAAAATTATGAATTTATAACTATGTGACTGACCAATGCCAAATCACTTTCTCTCAATCTATCCTGTGTATTTCACAGACTTGTTGTGTTTAAATTAAAAAAAAATGTGTTTTAAACCATTAAGTAGATGATGTTAGAGGTCACGTAGCAAAGTGGTCATAATGCTGTATCAGACGACTAGAGCTCAAATCCCAGCTTCACCACGTGAAGCTGTATGGCCTCCCACAAATCACTTAACCTCTCTGTGCTTCAAGTTTCCTTCTCTTTCAAACTGGGATAATGATCGTAAAACTATATACCTCAAAGGATTGTTACAAATATTTTTTTTATAATTCTAAGAGCTTAGTTAGGTAAGTAACTGGTACTATAGAAATGTTTGTTTTGCTAATGTGAAAAAATATTTGAATCCATCTAAAAATATATACATTGCTATATTAAAAATTAATCATTTGCTTTCATGGCCTTTCTTTCATAAAAAGACTTGATTACTTCAAATAAGCTCACTAGCCTTCTAGTTTGCAGTTCCAGTGAAGCTAATAAGAAGTGAGTTCTCACATTTAGATGAAATTGAAAGCAACATCAGCCAAAAATACATTAAAAAATTCTTACTGAAGTGGATTTTAACTTATACAGGTTTCTAAATATTAAGTTAGTTCATAACTTTGATCACATGTTTTACAGATAAATCATATTAGTTTAAATAAACTAAACTTTGATAGACAAATTTTGTAACAAAAAGATTGTCATGAATTGTGTGCACCTATATTTACAAGACAGGGTCCAGTGTTTTACACAACATAATTTTTAAACAGCTGTAAGATTAAAAAAGAAAGTTAAGATGTACACCTAATCAATGATGTCATGACATTCAAGGAACCTCCACATAAATCAAAAGCAGAGGGTGTCAAGGATATCCCACTGCAAGGATAATCATGCAATGAACTAAAGAGATGTGCATTTCAGATCTACATTGCCATCAATCCCTTGATAATAAATGAAACAAGTCAGCTACTTTACAACCACAAATGGTATATTAAATACATGACAACATCTCTTTTTTGCAGGAGGAAGTAACTAGCAATAGATAAAGTTCAGATATATTATTAAAGAATGCATGACATGAATTCAAGGCTGAATATAGATAACCTTTAGAATATAAGCTGTCTAGGAAAAAATATGCTTCATCTTGTAGAGTATTATTTAAGATTTAAGAGCAATATAGTTAGAAATATATTAAACATGAACATGCCTCAAACAATTGGGGTTTTGTGGTATAAACAAAAGGAATTCTGTGAAAATAAAAGACTAGTAAATATTAAAAAATATGTTTGCTCTTTTTAAAATGACTCTCATGTGGAGTAAACATCAATTTTCTCCACTAAAAATTTAAGTAAAAATAAAATTGTTTGGAAAAAATTGTTTTTATTTATGTATTTTATTATCATGCTTTATAATACTACTATGCAATATTACAAATCTTAAAGCACGATGATAAAGATTAAAATGAAAAACTGTACTAGATAAAGCATAAAATTAAATAGCTCAAAATAAAGCTGTTCTGTATGCCAGGAGTAAATACTATTCACACGGTTTATAGAAATCTAATAAATGTGAACCAAATGCATAGATTAGAGATTAAGAGATAAACTGCCTAGATTTGATTTCTAGTTGTAAGTCTGGGTTATTTCCTCTTTGTGCTGTTTTCTCATTTATAAAATGAGAGATAATAACAGCACTAAACCAGAGGTATATTGTAAGGATTAAATTAGTTAAAACTTACAAAACATCCATAACAGTTCCTGACACAACATAAGGAATCGTACAATAATAGCTACTGCGGTTACCATCACACCTCATATCTAAATTGCAAATATAGACACTGTTTGGTTTAAACCAGTTTAATCTCCTGTATAACAGTATAACACAGTGTTTGAAAAGTATTTTTCTTCTTTTCAGTTCCACATATTATCTCCCTCATTTTTTCTCCTTCGTACACATGAGAATACATATGCCACTACCACAAAATATAATTAAAAATTCAAATAAAAAAAGAATGAACTGAAATCTCAACCCAGAGTTAAAAAATAACTTCTCCATAAATAAATAAAAAGGACACTAAGAAATAGGTTCCAAGTGAGGTTGGTAGGCTAAAATGACAATTTTTTTTCATCTTTCACTTCCTAAAAAATTAAAACAAACAAGCAAACAAAACACTGTTTGAACAATAACAAAAATAATCAGACAACAAAAGGAGCATTAACATAAAGCACTGAATATTAACTACACAGGGAAAACAAACATGCCTGAACTAGAACTAAGTATGCAGCAAAGTTCAGTTCTTAAAACCATATGCCCATATGCCCAAAGCAATACTGGTTAAGTTGACAAAATTCTGAGAATTGTTCTTATTGCCTTCATATAGAGAGAGAAACAAATGGGGTATCATTATCTTTGCTTCTTCTAATTGAAGACCCTGGAAAAGCCTACATTGCAAAAATTGCTGAAGCAAGGAAGTGAAAAAATAGGGCTGACTTTGCAGGATAGAAGCAGACTCCAGACTAATCTCTGAAATGACGGATAATAATTAAAAGCCTAAGCACATTTTTCACCCTGGTGAGAATTATGCACAGCTTCTAAAAAGACAAAACAAACTTGGTAGAAAATAAAAATACTTAACAAAATCTTACAAAAGAAGGCATTACTTAGGTGTGTTACGGTAGCCTCCTTACCTTAGATAGGTGAGGACCTATTTCAAAGGTCTCTCTCCCTCTCTTCATGATAGGCTACACAATATTGGGTAAAAATAAAACTGTACAAATCAAAGTGTAGTTCACAGAGGGAAAAATTAGCTTTCCATACAGTGAGAAGAGAAGCCACAAAGATATTCTGTTTATCTAAGCCAATGGAATATCTGAGCAAGTACATTCTAAGCAGGAACAAGATGAAAAGTAAAAGCTTGGTAGTTATGCAAACATTCATCACCAACCAATTAATAAATAAAAAAAACAAGATAAATAATAAAATTTTTAAATAAAACTGCAAGAGTCTATATAAAAGATAAAGAATCTTAAGAGAATATATAACAAAAATAAAAGGAAATTCCTCATGATTATTTTCTTCTTATGAACATTAGAGAAAAATAAATCAAAAAACAAACATTAAAAGATAAAATACATGGGCCGGCCGAGTGGCGCATTGGTTAAGCGCTGGTTTTGGGATGCCAGCGGCCCCGGTTCGGATCCCACATGAGGGCCAGTGACACTGCCCTCTACAGCTAACAACAGCTCCAGCTAACAACAGCTCCACCTGGAGCTGGGCTGTGCGAGCCCCGGTAATGGTGTGGGCTGCAGCCCCTGCTGCAGTGGGCTGCCATAGGCTACAGTGAGTGGCCCTCAGCCAGCGTGAGCAGCTAGCAGCCAAGCGTGAGCTGCCAATAGCCGCGATGAGCGACATCCAGAGGCCGGCAACTGATCTGCCTCATCCGGGAAGAGCGCAATGACGATACCAACAGTGAAGCAACATCCTCCGCAACTAAACTGAAGAACAAGAAGACAGCAACTTGTCTGTTCCCCTTCCCCGATTCCCCAACGCTGTTCCCCTTCACCAAATCCCCAATAAAATCTTTAAAAAAAAAAAAAAAAAAAAAAAAAAAGATAAAATACATGACTAAGGTAAAAAGAGAGGTTGCAGATGTAAATAAACAAATAAAAAAACAAAATCATTAAACATCATCAATTATAAATCAGGGACAAAATAAAACACTAAAAATTTAATTACCTATGGATAGAGATAAAAGTAAAGCAACTAAGAAATAATATACATAAAGAACAGATTTATCTAAAATAGATTAATGAGTCATTAAGTAAAGAAATATAAAATAAAGTTTCAAAATTTAATTTAACCCTCTGTCAGGCGCAACTGATCTCACAGATTGCACACAAATTTCACATATCTACATATCATCACTCATCGCTTCCGTATCTTCCCCCTCTACCGTAACCTATCTCCAGTTGTGTTTATGACTTAGTACAGTAAAGATGTATTTCATACCGGTATCTTTGTGTGCAATGAATCTGTGAGTTCAATTGCACCCAAGAGAGGGTTAAAGAAATTTCTGTCCACTGGCCAAATAATTCTCCAGGTAATCCACCAAAAGAACAGTTTATTTGGGAAAACAAAAAGAAACAAGGCCACCAAGGAGTGCATACAAACGCACTCAATGGCAGATGCCTTAACCGGCCACCCACGTGGAAAAAGATGGAGAGACCAACATGGCTTCCCCCTTTATTCGCATCTTTTCCCCAGACGTTACCACAAAGTTCAACAGGACGTCTAAACTAAAGAGTTAACAAGGGGCCCGGCTCCACTCATAGTCCTCCCAGCTCTATGGTTAAGCATCTTAAGATGCCAGTTCACGTTTATCATTTCCAAGAACTGAAGAAAAAAAGTCTAAATTTACAGATTATAACAAAAGACTATCTGTTCCAGGAAAATTTGATAAATAATGTTTAATACTGAGCCATACTGCTGTTAAGGAAATGAATTTCATGGACAAAGAAAGCTCAGCAGAAAACAAGCAAATTGAGGGAAAATATGAGACTGGCCTCAAACTTCTCTGAAAGCAAAAGTCCAAGCCAGAAGACAACGAAGCAATGCCTATGAAGTTCTAAAGGAATCCAAGTGTTAGTTAGCCAACAATATTAAACCCATCAGATGTCATTCAAATATAAAGACAGAAAGCAAATACCCTTAAACATGAAGGAATCTTAAATGTATGTCACATGAGCCCCTTACACTTAAAAAGAAAAAAAAAAAAAAGATGAAACCTAGCTAATTAGGAACTGAGTCGAAAGAAAGAACCTGGAAACTAAGAAACTGTGACTAATAAAAGAGGGTGGGGTTTTGAATTCACTTAAATATTTTACAAGCACTCAAGTACTATCAGAATTGTGATTATGAAACGTTAATGTTATATATTTGATGAATATGAAAATTAAAAAGATAACTTTAAAACTTGGGAAGTGAAGGGAAAAACATGAAAAGAAAGTTTGAGAGGAATAATAATGTCCTCAGCTTTCATATCCAGTTGTAAACTGGAATACGCAATTAAAAACACAATGATGTGAATAAAGCTCTTATTTTAAAAAATAAAGCATCAACCTCCTATTATTTTCTTTTTTATTTTTTTTATTTTTGAGGGCAGTGTCACTGTCCCTCGTATGTGGGGCCCGAACCAGGAACCTCTTATTATTTTCATAATTTATTAAACTCCTGTTCTTTGAGAAAATATTGGTTCTTTTGTTAAATAACCATTTATTCCTGTGTTTCCTTAGTTGTTTTTATTTTGTCAAATTGACATGCAATGCTACAATAAAGAGCCTTGTATATCTACTCTTATATATTATTAGTTTTATTTCTTAGAGATAAATTTACAGAATAGGATTATTGGGTAAATGGGTATTTGTGTGTGTCAATATAATTATTATTAAAATACATTATGACCATATTGCCTTCCTATAAAGCTAAAAGTACATATGTCCACTAAAAACTATAAAAGAATAACATTGCCTATCTCATCTCCCTTATCCACTTCAGCAGTACAGGTTAATATTCTTTTTAATTTCTCCCTATCTCAGAATAGAGAAGTGAAAAATCATGATTTCTCTAATTTACATTTCCTTGAATATTTGTATATTTGATTATCATTTTATGTTACTGGTCACTTACCTTCTTATATGAAATTCTATTCATATCCCTGAGTTCTTGTCTATTGGGTTAGTTTTCTCTTATAAGAATTATTAATATATTGAACATATTAATTTGTCAGTCTTTCCACATTCCATTGTCTTTCCGCATTGTTGATATCTTTCCTTAGCTTAAAGTTATATGTACGAATAGATGCTTAGTATTAAACTTGCTAAGTGTGCTGTCTTGGTTACAATAGTCTCATATGTAGCTCATTTCTACTTCTATGGTTTTTCAAATACTTTTTCTATAATATTTACTACGTCATCTTTAATCATATACCCTTACTCTATCTGGAAGATATTTTGTATATGCTATCTTTATAGTGTTGTTATATTTAGTATTGTTTATCTGGAAAGGGAAGTACTACATCTGCAACATTTTTTTTCATAAATCTTAGGGCTATATTAAAGCATTTATTTTCCCATATTAACTGGATATTTGTATATCCAAATATATTACTTGAAAGTTTTTAATATTTGGATATTTTTAAAGGTGCTATTTAAATTCCAATTTACTCTACTGTTATTCTGATGTAATGGTATGCTACTGTATTGTATTGAATGTACATATTAACTGGAGTAAAACTGACATTTGTGCGACATTAAAAATTTTTCTTTTTGACAACAAAGAATGGTATGGAGACAACTGGGAAAATACGAATAAGTTCTGTAGATTAAATAATAGCATTGTACCAATTTTAATTTCTAATTTGATAACAATAAGATTAAAACAATAGACAGGAAATTCTTACTGAAGTAATTAGAGATAAAAGCATATTATGACTTCAACTTACTCTCACATTCAGAAAACCAAAAAAAAACAGGATAGAAGTAAATGTAAAACAATCACAGAAACTCAGAAATGGTGAACAAGAGTTCTTGTATTACACTTATAACTTTCCTATATGTATCAAATTATTTCAAAACAAAAGACTGATTCTTTCTTCTCTCTCTGTCTCAGCATAGAACGACATTCCAGTAGCTTATATTTTGCTTTGTATTAATGAGATTTTATAGTTTCATCCCAAATAGAGCATTTCTCATTGAATTTGATTCCAAATATTATTGTTGCCTTAACTGTAAATAGACTATATTTCTAATTAACATTCTTAGTTGGCTACTGGTTGTTACTCTAAAGAAAACCTATTAATTTTTGTATGTTATCTTGTATACTAGAATCTTACCAAAGTCCCTATTAATTCTGTAGAAAAATGTTCAAGAACCTCTTAGTTTTTCCTAAATCATAGCATTAACAATCTGAAAGTTATTTCTTCTTCTCTAGCATTTGTATTAACTGTATCTTATACTTACAAGAACATAAAAAAAAAATCAGTTAAATAATGGCGACTGTAGATATCATTTTTTGTCCCAATTTTAATAGAAATTGTTTGAATCATTTAAAATGATGCTTAGTAAATAGTTTATCATATTCAGATTCTTTCCTTACTTACATTTTTTTCTCAAAGTTTTATTGAGAAAATAAAACTGGCTACCAAAATTTATCATATTATTCTTTTCTACAGTTATTGATATCTTCACATTTTTCCACTTTAATTTGTTGACATAATTTACTTAGGAGGTAGATATCTTAATATTAAACCGTCTTTAAATTCCATGAATAACTTCTAAATGGTCAGAGTATATAATTCTTTCATTATGTTGTTGGGAGTATATTGGTTAAAGTTTTACTTAGAATTTTATGCCCACAGTCTTAAATGAAATTGGTCTTTTAGTATTGTATTTTCCAAGTACCTTGTTCATGTAACGATGGTTGTATAAAATGCTCTGGGGAAGTTTTCGTCTTTTTAAATGTACCAGAAAAATATCACCAACATTTGAATTATCTGCTCTTACCAGGACAGAAAGAATTCAGATGGAGCTTTTTATTTTTCCCTAATTCTTAGCAAGTGTTCTCATCAAATTTTCTAATTCACCATAGATGTGAACTTTTCTAACTGATATAGCTACAATACCATTAATTTCCTCAAAGAATTTACATGTTCAAGTGCAACTGCTGAATTATGCAGTGGTCCCAGGCTGGGTCTGTTACTTGGTCCCCTTGAGGATTCAAGAAGAAAGCAAAATGCTCCCTCATTTCCTCGCCTGCAAAGATTAGCACGTTCTCAAACTACAAAAGTAAAGAAACCTCACGCCTCTGTATTCAGCTTCTCTCTGGAAACCTAGAAACCCTAATCTGTACCATAGGGGTTTTCATTTCTGGTTAACTAGCTTTGACTTGTCCAGAAAGGGCAAAAGTCCTTCTAATTTACTTTACTGAAAAAATATCAGAGCCAAGACGCAGCTCAAATGGCTAAGATCAGGTCAGCCAAACACTGAAGCTGAGTGCGAGTAACTTATAGATGAAACGGAGTTGAGAGCACAGAGCGACAGAGACTTGTACTATCTTCCCAGAATCCTCAATGATTCCCTCACAAATTAAGTTTTTAATTTTTTATGATATATGTGTGCTTATACTATACTTCCATTTTACAAATGCAATTTCCAGAAATTAGCAGTAAAAGTGGTCATTTCCCCACACCAAGCATATATTGAACCTACCTCAAATTCCGCATGTCTGTGAATATCTTCTGCTCGTTGCCTGCTCAGGATAAATTCAGCTTCATTTGCCACTCTTACTAGATGATCCTTCATTGTTTGGCTAAGCAACCTATAAAGAGATGAATACTGTCAGATAAATGTATGTATACACATGCAACATATGTGATGTTTACTGCGCAAAGGTGGTATAATTTGTTATTTGATGAGGAAAGAATGTTGTCTCTCATCTTCTGACATCATACCCAAAGAAGAACCATTAGTTCATACTAAGTAACTGAAGAATATAACAGTGAAAAATTATGCTTCTGGCAACAGCAGATTACCTTTTATCAAACAAACTGCCCAAAAAAAGCAACTAAAAGTGCTTGATTAAATTTATGTTGTCATTTTCCTGAAGATACTGGAGAGTTTCCAAGGCAGCTGAGCTATAATGAGCCAAGATCCCAAAGCAGAAAGCACACTGAAGGCATTCAGCATGCCTTTTCCCATTGAAGCATTTGCTATACACAGGTGGGAACACAGAAGCTGAACAGAGTTGTGATCAGTCTTACAGAGCTAGGGACAAAAAAAATGAATTTTATAATCTGTCAAGGTGCATGGGGTCCTAACAGAATATTACCCAGGTTTATAGAAGGAATCCAGGTATATCTTAGGAATTATGAGATAGACCAGGCTTCAAATACACTCAAATAGACCCTCAAACAACATTATGATGATTTGTATTCACATTAACTAAACAAAAACAACTAAAAGAAAATTTCAGAATCTCACAAGGCGGGGAGAAAAAAAAACAAAGACAAGATCAATGCTGTAGGGCCAAAGTAAAACCCCAGATTTTTGGAAGGCTTCATAAGCACTACATGCTAAGAGTACACAAACTGAAAACAGGACAAATTCTCACCAGGATTTTAAAAACTCCAGCTTTGAATCAATAAACTCTGTCCTAAATTAACATAATCAACATCTAGTCTAATTGATAATAGGAAATCCCCCAAAAAGGAAGATACAATCCAGAGTCTTACGTTTACCCCTGCAATTTAAAAAACACTTTCCAACATCCAAACGAAAATTAACAGGCACAACAAGAGACAAGAACAAATGAATGAAAATCAAATAAAAAACCAGCTCACAGAGAATCAAGAGAATAACATTTTATATCTGGATATTGAAATAAATGTAGTAATGAAAACAACAGATTCTATGAAAAAGAATTCCAGCAGAGTTGGATACTGCAAAACTACTAAACAAACATGAAATTAATAATAGATTAACCAACTTATGAGAGTCAAATAAAGAACTACTACGAGGGGGCCAGCCGAGTGGCTCAGCTGGTTAAGAGCTCACTCAAGAGTGTGAGCTCTGAGCAACAGGGTCACTGGTATGATTCCTAGCCGAAAAAGCTGAGCTGCCAACAGGTGGCAGGATGGCTCAGCTTAAAAAAAAAACTACTACTAAAAATGAATGGTCAATGAAAACTAAACAGAAGCATGGTAAGAAAAATTATGAAAATTTGAGAAAATAAATAAGAGACAAAAAGAACATGAGAAAAAGGTACAAGGTATAACATGAGTATATATGGAGTGAACAGCAATGACTATTAAGGGATAATCAGAACAGAGCAATATTTGAAGAGATAATGGCCAAATATTTCTAAAACTGGAGGAAACAAAACCACAGAGCCATATGTGGAAGTGCTACAAACTCCAAGTGGAACAAAAGAAAACTGTCCCTAGTCATACCACAGTAACATATCAAAAGGAAAAAATTCTTAATAGCAGCCAGGGGGAAAAGGCAAAAGGAAGGGAGAAAGTGGAAGAGGTAAGGACACTTTCTTCCTTCAAAAAACCAAGAATAAGGCTGATGGAATCCAGATAAGAATGCAATGACAGGGGGTTTCCCGTCAAGATGGGGGAGTAGGTAAACACTGTGTTTGCCTCCTCTCATGAACACATCAAAATTACAACTGAACTACAGGACAACCATCATTGAGAACCACCTGAAGTCCAGCTGAACAGAAGTCCTACAACTAAGGCCTTTCAGAAGAAGCCGCCTTCAGACTGGTAGAAGGAGCGGAGACATTGAACAGGCTGATATCACCCCAGTGTGTGGCAGTTAAAAATCAGGAGAGATACCTCAGCTGCAGAAGGCACTCGGGCGGAACAAAGTGTCTTAGCCCCACACCAAGCTCCCCAGCCCAGGGTTCCAGAGCTGGGGAGAGAAGTCCCCATAACTTCTGGCTGTGAAAACCAACAGATTGTGGCTGAGTGAGACGGAGGGCGGATGGAGTCCCAGCTATTCCTCCTAAAGAGCCTTCGCACAAACTTACTCGCTGACAGACTGCTTGCTCTGAGTTCCAGTGTTGGGGCAGCAGCTCAGAAGGCATTAGTGACATACAGAGAGGAATGGAAGTATGTCTGGCTTTGGGGTAAGGGCTGGAGGGCCACTTTTCTCCAGGACAAAAGTTCTAGCAGAAGCCATTATTGGTCCACTCCAGTGTGTAGACGCAGGCAGCCGCTATGTGTGAGTCTCCATTAACTTGCTTACACTTTTTTCCTTCCTTAGCAATTCTCTGAGAACCTCGCCACCCAACAACTTACGAGCCAACCCCAGCCACTTCCAGGGACTTTTCCATACAAACAGCCTGTGTTCACTCATGCTACGGACTTTCCTAAACCCTACCGAAGATTCACAAAACCGAAACAAGCAGCCTGTGGCTTCAGCATCCCTCATAGCTCTTGCTGAGCAACCACATGCCCAGCACTGAAAGAAGCTGGCATTTCCCAGGCACGTCCATACACACAACAGGTGGCTGCCATCTGCAGATTGCTTTGTGGCTCAAGTCAGGTGGCCCCAGGCAGTGCGCAGGTTGCAGCTAAACTTGGCCTGCAGTGAGCCCCCGCCCAGGAGGCCTCGGAGGCAGCATACCGTGGCCGGCTTTGGATCAAGCTGGAGCAGCATCTAGCTGCCTCCATGGGCACCACACCCAAATGGCACGCTGAGCAGGCACCAGAGCCCTGCTAAAGGGAATCCTGCTCCATGTGATCAGCCCCTGCACAAAAGCTCCTCCACTGTAGCCACTGGAAGTCCTCACAACCAATCAGCCAGAGGGTCCATCCCTCCTATTGACATGCAAAAAGCAACCAAGGCTCAGCTACAACAGGAGGGCACACAAAGCCCACACAAGGGACACACCTGGAGTGCGTGGCTCAGGTGAACAGGGAGACTATGCCACTGGGCCCCACAGGACATCTACTACGTAAGGCCACTCTACTAAGACTGGGAGACACAGCAGCCCTAATACTAGAAACAAACACAGGGAGGCAGCCAAAATGGGGAGACAAAGAAACAGAACAAATCCCCAAAAAAGAAGTAAATAAAATGGAGACAAGCAATCTATCAGATGCAATGTTCAAAACACATTGTAAGAATAGTCAATGAACTCAGTGAAAACTTTAACAAAGTGACAGGAAACAAAAATGGAGATAGAAAACATAAAAAAGAACCATTCAGAAATAAAGAATACAATAAATGAAATGAAGGATACATTAGATGGAATCAACAGTAAGTTACACAAAGCAGAGGATCAAGTCAGTGATTTGGAAGATAAGGTAACAGAAAACACCCAATCAGAACAGCAAATAGAAAAGAGAAACCCAAAAAAATGAGGATAGTTTAAGGGGCCTCTGGAACAACATAAAGAGTACCAACATTTGTATCATAGGAATACCAGAGGAGAAGAGAGCAAAGAGTTGAAAAACTATTTGAAAAAATGACAGAAAACTTCCCTAACGTGGTGAAGGAAATAGACCTAAAAGCCCAAGAAGAGAGCTCCAAACAAGATGAACCCAAAGAGGCCCACACCAAGGTACATCATAATGAAAATACCAAAGGTTAAAGACAAAGAGAGAATCTCAAAAGCAGCAAGAGAAAAGCAGTCACCTACAAGGGAGCTCCCATGAGATCCTCAGTTGATATTTCAACAGAAACTTTGCAGGACAAAGGGATTGGTGTGAAATATTCAAAGTGATGAAAAGCAAGGACCTACAACCAAGATTATTCTACACAGCAAAGCTATTACTTAGAATGAAATGACAGATAAAGAGCTTTCCCGGACTGTGAGGATTTGGAGTCCTCACGGGCACAGAAATGGACCAATCAGGGACCAGGGGCAGGAACCTCTATACATGTCAGCCTCTTCTCTGCCTCAGTGGAGTGCACACTGTTTCCATCAGGCTGTTTCCCCCGCCAGCGCACTATACCACTGGTGTAGAGCAAAGCTGTCTCACGGAACTGAGCTATGACACAGGAGCTGTGAGACCAGGTATGCTGTGTCATAATTGAGCTGTGTCACAATTGAGCTGTCTCACAGCCACTGTGTTCCACAGCCATGCTGAATGACAACTGAGCTGCTCTACAGTCGAGCTGTTTCACATTTGAGTTGTTTGCACTAAAGTCTCCCCCCCTTCACTGTACCCCAAATTGGGGACTCCTGTTGGGACTGAACTGGTGACAAGCTTTCTTTTACACTACACTGGACAAAGGGAAGATTTACGAAGGGCAGAATGAAGCAGGACAGTGTGAGATTTCATCCACTACTCAGACTGACACAAATTTAAAATTTATGAATTGTTTATTTCCGGAATTTTTCATTTAATATTTTCAGACCATGGTTGGCCGTAGGTAACTGAAACCATGGAAAGAGAAACCATGGATAAAGGAGGACTATGTACCTATATTAGCATAAGGGGAAAAAAATGGCTTTAAGAAGCAAAATTAGAGCTTTAAGGATTTCAAATGATAAGATAAATGGAACAGAGATAGGCATTAAGAATTTTGAGATTCTATATTTGTATGTTCCTAGGAATTTGGCTTATATGGCTTATAACTAGGTGAAGAAGATACAGTGCTATAGAATATTTTTTTAAAATATGATTACATACTTGATCTAATTGACACATATATAACACTACTTCCACTAAGTGAAAAAAAAAGTCTTTTCAGGTAAACATGGAACATATAGAAAAATGGGCAAAATGTGGGGTAGGAAAGAAATTTGTAATGGGTTTCAAAGAAAATCATACTGAACATGTTCTCGGACACAGAACTAAACCAGAAAAAAATAACAAAACAGAGCACTGTGCAAACAGATTCTCAGATGGCCTCCAACCTTCCCAACTGTCTCCTAGCCACTATAGAAGTAAATGCAATGTCTTACCTATGATTTTTGGATAACATCATTAGGGTATTTTTTCAAATGCTATTAAACAGTACACATTCAGGCATTACAGATCAAAACAATCCCTAGTGCAATTGTAAAACTGCTAATGAATAACTTCCTATGGTTCTACAGTGAGAGAAGGCCAGGGCTTTCATGAGTGCAGATGTGAAATACTGATTTGTGCATCTTAGTTTCTCTCTAGAGACTAAAAACCACATCGTGAATTGAACATCAAAATATTGCCTCACAGCACTCAAACCTTAATTGAATTGATTAGTCAATGGCACAGCATTTTCCCAGTCCTCAAACAAGCGACCTCAAAGGTATTCTAGACTCCTCCCTCTTCTCTTCCACCCTCCCCAGGCTCCTAATCGATCAGCAAACACTGTCAGTATTTCCTCTGTAATATTTCCAGATTTAATTTATGCTCCCTATGTCACAGCCAATGTCCTAAAAATCAAACCTTCATCATTGTATCCACATTATAACTGAGTAAGTGTTCTGAGTATTTCTCTGACCTTTTCACATTTTCCTCCACAATTCCCTATGCCTTTTGACTACCTATTCAACAGCCGCTATTCTATAAAGATGAGGCTAAGCACTAAAAAGAGCTTTCCTTAGGTTTTAGTTGGGGAGAGACAGAATACTATCAGGTCCCTTCCAGCTCGAAACTCTAACATACATGCCGTGGTGGCCACACTGGAGATGATAAAGGTCTTGTATGAGCCCATCCCATTGAGTTGAACCTGGGCAGAATCTGGGACTTGCTTCTAGGACATGGAATATAGCAAAGACAACAGGACAGTCACTCCTTAATTAGGCTATTTACGGAGCAAAGGTAATGGGATACTCACTCCTGTGATGTGTTACATTATAAGGCTCTGCCTTAGCAGACTGGAGAGGTTCTTCTGCCAGCCTTGAAAAAGTAAGTTGCCATGTTGTGAGAGAGCCATGTGACAAGAGGCAGCCTCTAGGGGCTGAGAACAAACCCTAGTGAAAGCCAGCAAGAGAATGAGGACCTCAGCTCTACGAGTGAAAGAACTGAACTCTGCCCACAACCACAGGAGATTACTAGAGGACTCCAAGCTCCAGAGAGGAGCAGAGCATGGCCGACACCATACTGTAGACTTGGGAAATCTCTAAGTACAGAGTCCAGTTGAGCTGTGCCCAGATACCTGACACAGAAATTTTAAGATAGTAAGTGTTATTTTCAGCTGCAACATTTGTGGCAATTTACTATGCAGCACTAGATAAACAACGCAAGTGCTGCTACAACATAAAAATACAGGTGCTATCATAGTTCATCACAGGCAAAGACCACTGTGAGTTCTCACGATGAGAAAAGAACCAAATAGAGAGCTGGAGGAAAAAGATGAGCCTTAAATAAAAGGCAAAAGTAACAGGAGAGGAAAGGTCACTGCAGACACTGAAAAAAATGTAGGAAGCGGTGGGGAAAACTGTGTTATATTTTGAAGAAAACCAAAACACCCCTTCACACCATTTACTTTTCAAGATTCCAGCGGCCCCGGTTCAGTCCCACATCTGAGGGTCAGTGACACTGCCCTCAAAAAAAAAAAAAAAAAAAAAGAGAGAGAAACATCAAGATGGACATTTACTACATAGATAGATCAATTGATTAATTGATCAACTGACAGATAATATTCGATCTTGACATTTTTTTCTTTTTTTTTTTTACTGCTTTAGTATAAAAGTAATATATTTTGAAAAAAAAAAATGCAACGCTTTAATAATGCGGCAACAACTGAAAGCTCCCAATCCCCATCCATTTTTCAGAATCAGCCATCACCATTAACAGTTTATGTTCCTGACCTTACATTTTTAATTTTATGATTTATATATTATACTGTAAAACTATATATATATATATAAATATATACGTATGTACACATACATCTGACAAATTTTGGGTTTTTTTAAACTTTTTTATTATTATTATTATTGGTTACAGATGTACAAAACAATGCAATAGTTATCTTTTTCACCCCTTACAAAGTGACTACCCCTTTCCCCCAGCCCTGTCCCCGCACCCCCGATATCATACATATCTATTACAATTCCATTGACTCCATCCCCACACTATATTCCACATCCCATGACTATATATGTGTTAAATTATAGTTGACATACAATATTGTTCAGCAGCAGGTTCAGATGTACAGTGCAGTGGTCAGGCCACTACACCGTCCATGAAGTGGTCCCCCTGACAAGGCTTGAGTCCTTCTGATCCCGTAAAAAAAATATCTACAACCTTATTGATTATATTCCCTCAACTGTCTCTTCTGTCCCTCCGGTAGTATTGTTGCCTCGTCCCTTCCCCTTCTCCCTCATGCACATCCCCATCCCATCTAGCCCTCATCACTTTTTCCTTTGTGTCTCTAAGACTATTTCGGTTTGCATTGCTCGTTTATTCAGTTCTTTAGATTCCACATATAAGTGAGATCATATGGTATTTGTCTTTCTCTGACTGACTTATTTCACTTAACATAATGTTCTCTAGGTCCATTCATAAAGTTCCAAATGGTACAATTTCTTTCTTCTTTATAGCTGCAATATACTCCATTGTGTAAATGTACCACCGTTTCTTTTGTTTGTTTAAGATTTTTATTGGGGAATTGGGGGAGGGGAACAGTGTTGGGAATCGGCGATGGCGAACAGATAAGTTGCTGTCTTTTTGTTCTTCAGTTTAGTTGCGGAGGACATGGCTTCAATGGCCCATGTTGGTATCGTCATTGCGCTCTTCCCGGATGAGGCAGATCGGTAGCCAGCCTCTGGTTGGTCACTCGCTGTGGCTATTGGCAGCTCACGCTGGCTGCTGGTCACTCACTGTAGCCTATGGCAGCCCACTGCAGCAGGGGCTGCAGCCTACACCATCTCAGGGGCTCGCAGCCCAGCTCCACGTGGAGCTGTTGTTAGCTGTAGAGGGCAGTGTCACTGGCCCTCATATGTGGGATCCGAACCAGGGCCGCTGGCATCCCAAAATCAGCTCTTAACCAATGCGCCACTCGGTCGGCCCCCACCGTTTCTTAATCCAGTAGTCTACCGATGGGCCTTTCGACTGTTTCCAAGTCTTGGCTATTGTAAATAGCACTGCAATGAACATAGGGGTTAATATACTTTTTTGAATTAGTGTCTTGGGTTTTTCAGGATAAATGCCTAGGAGTGGAATTCCTGGGTCAAAAGGTAGTTCCATTTCCAGTTTTTTGAGATACCTCCATACTGACTTCCATAGTGGCTGCACCAATCTGCAATCCCACCAACAGTGCAGCAGGGTCCCCTTTTCCCCACAGCCCCGCCAGCACTTGTTGTTTGTTGATTTATTGATGATAGCCATTCTGACCGGAATGATGTGGTATCTCATTGTGGTTTTTATTTGCATTTCTCTTATGATTAGGGAGGTTGAACATTTTTTCATATGCCTGTTGGCCATCTGTATGTCCTCTTTAGAAAAATTTCTCTTCATTTCCTCTGCCCATTTTTTAATTGGGTTGTTTGTTGTTTTGGTGTTGAGTTGCATGAGTGTTGTATAAATTTTGGATATTAACCCTTTATCAGATATAGCCTTCACAAATATTCTCTCCCATTCTGTAGGCTTCCTTTTTGTTTTATTGATGGTTTCCTTTGTTGTAAAAAAAACTTTTAAGTTTGATATAATTCCATATGTTCATTTATTTTTTTACTTCCCTTGCCCGTGGGGATGTATCAAGTAAAAATATTGCTCAGGGTAATGTCTGTAAATTTACTCCCTATATTTTCTTCTAGGAGTTTTATGGTTTCAGGTCTTACATTTAAGTCTTTAATCTATTTTGAATTTGTTCTTGTATATGGCATAAGGAGGTGGTCCAGTTTCATTTTTTTGCATGTGTCAGTCCAATTTTCCAGCACCATTTATTAAACAGACTATCTTTACCCCAGTGTAAATTCTTGCTTCCCTTATCATAGATTAACTGTCTGTATATACATGGATTTATTTCTGGGGTGTCTGTTATGTTCCACTCTGACCTTATATTTTTCTAAACTTACAAAAACATATGTGTATGATATATATATATATATATGTATATATATATATATATCATACATATATATATATATATATAGTGTGTGTGTGTGCATATGTATGTGCCTGTGTGTAAATTAGTTTTTAATGCTAAAGAAGTCATCCTATATAAATCTATTTTACTTAACAGTGCACCATTAGCATCAGAGGATTTCTGTGGATGGCATGCACCATAATTTATTAAACTGTTCCCTTATTCAGAAGTTATTTGCCCTTTCCTTCCCTACCCTGACCACTAACATCATTGCTATTTATCCAGTTACCGAAGCTAGAAAGAGTTACATTAGACTCTTCCTCCTTTGACAACCAATAACTAGGTACTGTCCATTCTACCTCTGCAATAACTCTAAAAGCTGTTTGTCTCTATAATATCTTCAAATGCCCCTCAGGCACTCAACATCAGGGCTTCAATTCCTGTAATAGCCTACAACCAAACTTTTTTCTGTTAGTCTTATTATAGAATAAGATTTTTCTAAAATGAAAAATCTTACTGTGCACTTTAAATAATTTTAACTGCCTTGCCATGTTCTACAAAAGAGGGTTAACAACTTCACATGGCTTAGAAACTAGGTTCATTTTTGTTACTCCTTTGTACTCATAAGACTGCTTTCTCAAATATTACATACTGCACTTTTGCACCTCTTCGCATCTGTTTCTACTAGTGTCTCAGCCAGGAATGACCTCACCTCTAATTCCATCCTGCCTATCTTTCAAAGCGCAATTCAAAAGTCAACTAAATAAAACCTTTTCTGATCCTTCATCTGTTTTCCTCCAAAGAACTAATCCCCTACACAAAGGTGCATATGCCTTTTGAGTGGTACTTATTGCATTGTTTCATTCTGTGTAACACAATCTCAATTAGGTATTTACAAATCTGTCTTCCTTTCCAGTTGCACCAACCATGTATCATGTATCCTTGTATCCCCAGATCATAGATCAGTGCCTGGTCCTTGCTGGGGGCCCAGCAGTGCTTTTAAGGAAAATAAACTCTTAATGCTAACTTATGCCAAGCATTCTAGACTACTATATGTGAGGAATACAAAGATGTATAAAACTATCTAGTATAATCCAATATAAGAAACTAGGACTACACGCAAATACTAGGGTAATTGTGATAAATACCTTACAGTTCTTAAAACATTTCTTTTTTTTCTTTTCTTCAACATGAAATAGTAGTTCCCTGGTTTCCCTACTACTGAGCTGCCTCTTCACTGTCTCTTTCCTGCACTCTCTCTTTCTGCATCACTTCTAAACTCTGAGGCATCCCAGAACTAACTTTTGTGCCCTTTCTAAATTACAATATATAATCCATCCCATGAACTTTAATTCTCACCTGTTACTGCTGATTACTATACCTCTAACCCTACTCTTAGATCCCTGTATTTTCAACTTACAGATCCAACTGTCCAATTATAGTTTTCACTTGGATACCCAATGGGCATTTAAAATTTAACATTTCCTATCAGAATTCTTGATTCTGCCTACCCACTCTCAATAAAACCTCTTCCCCATCCCTAGCTCATTTTATCTCATGTCTATAAATAGCAATTAAATCCACTTAAATTAACCCTAAGATTAAGCCTGACTTATCTCTCCCTCACCTCCAAATGCAATTCATGAAGGCAAGTTCTACTGCTTAAGCTCTTAAATATATCACATATCTGTCCATCTATCTCCTTCACCATAGCTATCACATCAGCCTAATGTTCATCTCTTGCCTGGAATATTTCAGTAGTATCTTCACTGATTTATCTGCATTCATTCTTCCCCTTACAATGACCTTATCACAATTCATTCTTTTAAAAACATAAGACATGGTATTGGGACACCTGGATATCCACATGCAAAAGGATGATGTTAGACCCTTACCTCACACCATGTACACAAATTAACTCAAATGGATTAAAGATCTAAGTGTAATACCTGTAATTATAAAACTCTTAGAACTGAATTCAAAACTGAGCAAAGTACTGATAAAGTATTTCTCCAAAGATGATATACAAATGGCTAATAAGCACAAAAAAAAAGTGCTCAAAAATCACTAATCGCTAAGGAAATACAAATCAAAACTACAATGAGATACTACCACATACCCATTAGGATGGCTACTGTTGGAAAACAAAAACAACACAAAGAATATAAAATTAGTGTTGGGAAGAATATGGAGAAATTGAAACCCCTGTGCACTGTTGGTGGAAATGTAAAATTGAGCAGCCATTAAGCAGTACAGCAGTTCCTCAGAAAATCAAAATATGGTCCATATTTTGTATGGATAATATAAAGCTCATATGATCCAGCAATTCCTTTTCTGAGTATAGAGCCAAAAAAAAAAAAAAAAAAAAAAAACCAGAAAGCAGGCACCAGCAGTACAATAATTACTCATAATAATCAAAGGTAAAAGCAAACCAGCGTCCATCAATGGATAAGTGGATAAACAAAATGTGATATAGACATATAATAAAATGCTACTCAGTCTTTAAAAGGAAAAGAAACTACGACACATGCTACAACATGAATGAAACTTGAAGACACAATGCTAAGTGAAAAAAGCCAGACACCAAAGGACAAATACTACATGAGTCCACTAATATGAAGTACCTGGAGTGGTCAAATTCAGAGACAAAATGTAGAGTGGTGACTGCTAGTGGTTGGGAAGGGTGTATGGGGAGGAACAGGTAAGTATTTAAAGGGCAGAGCTGCCGTTTCACAAGATGAAATGAGTTCTGGAGATGGATGGTGATGATGGTTGCAAAACAATGTGAATGCACTTAATGTCACTGAAGTGTTGCTCATTTAAAATGGTTCTGGTGGTAAATTTTACGTTATACATATTTTACCAAAGTTAATAAAGTTTAAAAAAATAAACATTAGTTGGAAGTCACAATCACACAAAAAAAAAAATCCTAAGTCATATCATCCCACTCCTCTGCTTAAAACTGCAATGTAGTCTCACTGTACAAGATCAAATCCTAATTTCTTACTCCAGCTTACAGGGCCCTGTGTGATAAGAAACTCCAATACTCCCTGCCATTTCCAACCCTCACTCTCTCCCTCACCCATTTTGCTCCAGCAATTTTGGCCTTGCATTTGTTTCAGTAACATACCGGCATCATTCCCTCCTCAGCGCCTTTGTTCTTGCTATTTCCTCACCTTAAAATGTTGTGACCAATCTCAAACTGGCTGCTACTTCTCTCTTCACAAATCTCTAAAAGCTCTCTACTGGCCTCCCTGTAAGCTTTCCCCTGTTCACTCTCATAACATCATCCTGTTTTCTTCCAAACTTGGATTACCATCTGACTCCAGAGTGCCTGGCACATAAATACAATCAATAAATAGGTACTAAATGAATGACAGAATATGAGTGTCAAAACCACCCCTCAATCTATCTTTTTTGTTCTTTCTTTACACCCAAAAACACCCAAAAATCATCATTTCCTTAGGCTCCAGTTCTATCTTCTTTCCCTCTATGGAATATTCACCAATCCTATCCTACAAGGACCTGTCTTTCTGGCAGTCTTTACCTAATGTTTACTGTATATACAGCATATATTTGTTTACACAGTATTATAAAAATCCTATTCAACTACTATATATCCTCTAATCTCCCTATCAGACCAGAGCTGATGGAGGAAAGACATCTTTTACTTATTCTTTTTTAATCAGACATAGCGCCTAAGAGGTACTGTTCAGGTAAGCTGTACTCAATCATTATTTGAAAAATTGATAGTTTGTGACAAAGCTTAAAATAGTCTCAAGTATCTAAATTTAAGTAATTGAAAGAAAAACTCTAGCTCAGACATAATTATAACAGAAATTTCAGTTTGAAACATTTTCATTGCATAATACAAATATTGCTCTCTAATCTTACTTACTTAAAGAATATTATAAAATTTGATTAGGGTGTATGTATATAAATTAATTAACATTACTTCCAAAGAAGAAAGGAGGCAAATACATTTTTCTTAATAATTTACAAAATGCTTTTATTTTTTATTTATTTTTTTTTTTAAAGATTTTATTGGGGATTTGGTGGAGGGGAACAGCGTTGGGGAATCGGGGAAGGGGAACAGACAAGTTGCTGTCTTCTTGTTCTTCAGTTTAGTTGCGGAGGATGGTGCTTCACTGTTGGTATCGTCATTGCGCTCTTCCCGGATGAGGCAGATCGGTCGCTGGCCTCTGGATGTCGCTCATCGCGGCTATTGGCAGCTCACGCTTGGCTGCCAGCCGCTCACGCTGGCTGCGGGCCACTCACTGTAGCCTATGGCAGCCCACTGCAGCAGGGGCTGCAGCCCACACCATCACTGGGGCTCGCACAGCCCAGCTCCAGGTGGAGCCGTTGCCAGCTGTAGAGGGCAGTGTCACTGGCCCTCATGTGGGATCCGAACCGGGGCCGCTGGCATCCCAAAACCAGCGCTTAACCAATGCGCCACTCGGCCGGCCCTACAAAATGCTTTTAAATCTAGTATTTCAGAAGGCCTTGGCTACACATCTCCTCTACCATTTATTTTAAGATGCACAAATGTAAATTTTCCTCAAGTGGGATATATAAAAATCAAATAAGATGCCTAAGTGAATACTTTTTTTTGCTTTTTAAAGGATCTAATTCTCTCCATTAAATGTATTTTTTCTAAATGTACAAATTATACAGCATTTAGCAACTGTAATTTATCTAATAGTGTGCAAACTGTTTTCTACAACACAGAATTAGAGATAAAGTTTTAATTATAATCAGCAGTCTGAAAATATTAGGTTTACTCTACAGTAGGTTATAACTCTAAATACAGAGCACAAAATGATTCACATATTTTAATATTAAGAAGAAAAACTATGTATAATTTATACCTACAGTGCAAGGAGAAAAAAAAATGCTTGTGTCAGCCTTAGGAAACAAACAGCCCTATCAAGTGACCAACTAGAAAAGATTCACGCCCGAGGCTCAATAAATAACAGTAATGATGACAACCATCTCCCATAACTACATTACAGCCCATTGTCCACATCTGATTATACTAGTCTAGACCTTGGGTAAGCAGATACACACATTTTCACCAAGAGTTTTCCAATATCACTGCACGTTTCCTGGGCTTTCTATGACCCCCGTTAGCAGCGACTGTCAGATTTTTCTCTACTAAACATCTTCACCACTGATGGGAAAAGAAAAGTGAGCACTTTTCTGCACCCTAACAACTTAGAATATGAACACAATGTTCCTGAATTGGCAATCCTTCTAACATACATGTAATTGCTTCAGAATAAACTACAGAGAATAGTCACAGACCAAATTTGAGAGGAAAAAATTACTCCCGAACTCTTCCTTCAATATGACAACTAAAATCTCACCTCTCAGACTATATCTCCATTGATTAATATAGTCTTTATTCTTACACCAATTATATTATCTGACTCTCTATGTAAGTGCCTCCTTGCTTACATCTCTCGCCTTCTCATTCCCAAAAAGTACACAACATATTCAGTAATTCAGTATCACAAAAATCCTTAAACTGGTATCTTTCTTGCTCCTTTCTGAGGTAAAGCTCTCTGTAACAACTTTAAGAGATGCAAAGGGATGCAACATCATAGAAAGAACAGACTGGTGACCAACAAAAGAATATTTTTTAAAATAGCTTTTCAAAATTTATCAGCAGTCTGTGTACATATTTAAAGCCAATCTAGATCTTTCTCAGTTAAGAACGAGCCCAGGTAATACCGACTGCTTCTGGAAGCCAATATCCTTTACCAGGGAACCTGCAATATATTCATCTACTATTCTACAACTGAAATGGAAATATAATAGCAAATACTCTGTAAAGTTATTTCTTCCTAAAAATGAAAGACCTCAGTAATTTAATATAAATTTCTAATTTAACATAAAAGTCACAGTCTTTTTTCCCCAAACTTCTTTTGCACAATAACCCTTAGTTGGGTATTTTAAAACAGTAACTCATGGTAGTGGTGAGGGTAGAATGAAACAAGAGCAAATTGTTATGTTCTAGATGAAAGAAATCCTTAGGACTATGAAAAAAAGTGCTTCTCAAGAACACGTATAAAAAGGAGTGACATAGTTTTATTTAGAAAAGCAAAAATATGGTGAGAAACAGCTCTGCTTACTCCCCAATTAGGATTTCTCTGTTGCAACAAATCTACCATCCTCTACTTTCCTGTTACTGCCTTAGTCTCTTCACTACTAGCAGCATTTGCTTATCATTTCATAGGAACTCAACCTTTTAGATCCCACATGACCACCTAATTTAAATTGCAACATCCTCTGCCCCACATTGCACCTATTCTCTTTCTCTCCTTGTTTTAACTTCCTATAGTGTTTATCTCCTTCTGACATAATATAAACATGTTTATTTTTCATTGTCTATCATTGACTATTAAAGTAAGTCAAATAAGGGTGAGAATGTCTACTCTGTCCACTGCTGAATCCCAAAGCCCAGAACCTGGACCAGCACATGGTGTACAAAAATAGTTTCTGAATGAAGTGAATTGACTCTGTCTTCATTTTATTTTCATTTAACTATTGGGTTGTCAGAAAAGTCTGATGTATTTTTTTCTGCTTCTCATTGCAAAAAAGCATCATGACTTTTCCGACAACCCAATATTCTCGAAGTTCAGCTTTCTTACTTTTTCTCTGATCCCTAATTTGCCTCACTTTTTTCTATATCATTTTCATTTAATATAATAAGTGATTCCATTTATATATAAACTGTTGCAGTTTTTAAAAATGTGTAAGGCCGTCATGCTTCTATACAAACATAAGCATATTCTACAGGCATGCTGAAACCACATCCCCTTTTTCTAAAAGGTATATATTTTGGCCTTGCTGAGAAAGGTTACCTGACAAATCCTGCACTGCCAAACACTTAAAGCACTGAAATCCAGAACATAATTTAAATGTAGCACCACTGTGTTACATCAATCAGAACAAAACAAGCCTAAAAAGTAATCACCAAAAACTGAGATCAAGCTAGAAAATTAACAATGAAATGTAATTTGACCCTATGACTGTTTTAAAACTGATCAAATAAAGAAAAAAGAAAAAAAATGTTTATCTTAACTAATGGAAGAAAATTCTAGTCCTCTTTGATAAGCTATTAAACTTTCACAAAATACTAAAGGCTATTTTAAGTAGTCTAATCATTAAGAGGAAAGAATGGCACATACCTCTTTTTAAACAACCCACATAAACTTCATTATCAATTCAATTCAGTGTTAATTAATTTTTTTTTGGGGGGGGGCAGTGTCACTGGCCCTCACATGTGGGATCCGAACCGGGGCCACTGGCATCCCAAGCCAGAGCTCAACCACCGTGCCACTCAGCTGGCCCTCAATTCAGTGTTAAGAGTAAAGTGAGATGAAAATCTCCTCTCAAAAATCTTTGAATCAATGACCTCTTCCTCTAACCCCAAAATTAGATCATACCTAAACAATTTTTTATAATATTCAATTAAAGTTTTTCTATAAATATCTTACTACACATATAAATTTTAAAATTTAACCAGAAAGCACATAACTCTTTAATAAACAGTCCAGTTTCCAAGACATACACTCTACTTCAATTCAGATTCTGACTTCGGTTGGCTCAGATTAAGACTATATCACAGCCACACCATTTACTTAAGTGCAACAAATACTGTTGTCTTTACCAAAATCTAACCCAGATAATGGACAAGGAGGTCAGAATATACTAAAATATTTTGCCCTTTTTCCCTCCCTTCCTCCCTCCCTCGCTTCTCCGTCTTCACATTCCCTTCCATTTATTCTTCTACTCACTCATTACATAGACATTTATTAGGAATCTATGCTATTGAGAGTGAAGGGACATGCTGGAGCTACTAAATAAATGCTCAGAAAGCAAAAGTGCAATCTAAGCAGTTGAAATTTGAAGAGACAGACAAGTGTATTAGTACTAGAAACATTATGTCTTTTATGAGTGCCATTTACATATTGGGATACAAGTCTGAATTATTGCTGTAATAAGCAGATACCGAATGTCCCCAGAGGATGATTAAAGCAACGTGCCCAATAGTATGTGGGGTAATCTGCCCTTTTTGTGCTTTTCAAAAGAAAAGAGTCATCATAGCAGATTTAAGAGTAAAATCCTAGCAAGCTAAACCCAATGCTATAACTATAGGTCATTCTATAATTATTTATGTAATTAACAACATACAGGATTCAAGATGAGAATTTGTATCTTAAAACTTTTAACAAATATTGTACCTTTAAACTTTGTTTCACAGTCTGCTACTTTTCTGGTTTTTACCATCAAAAATTTAAAAACTTTGATCAGCCAATGAAATTGTGCCTGTTTTTTTGTTTGTTTGTTTTTTTAAAGATTTTTATTGGGGAATTTGGGGAGGGGAACAGACAAGGTGCTGTCCTTTTGCCCTAGTTGCGGAGGACATTGCTTCACTGGCCCATGTTGGTATCGTCATTGCGCTCTTCCCAGGTGAGGCAGATCGGTTGTTGGCCTCTGGACGGCCACTCATGGCGGCTCCTGGCAGCTCACGTGGGCTGCCAGCTGCTCACACTGGCTGCAGACCACTCACTGTAGCCTATGGCAGCCCACTGCAGCAGGGGCTGCAGCTATGCCGTCCCAGGGACTCACAACAGCCCAGCTCCAGGGGGAGCTGTTGTTCACCATCTTAGCTGTAGAGGGCAGTGTCACTGGCCCTCATATATGGGATCCAAACCGGGGCCACTGTCGTCCCAAGCCAGCTCTTAACCAATGTGCCACTCGGCCGGCCCTGTGCCTGTTTTTTTTTTTTTTTACTTATAATATAAATGAGGAGAAAAATGAATTACACAAGAAAAACAGTAAACGACACAGGATTCCTTGACATTTTGAACTATAAAATTTTTATTTATAAAGAATTTGGTCTAGGGTCAGCCGAGTGGCGCGGTGGTTAAGAGCTGGCTTGGGATGCCAGCGGCCCTGGTTTGGTCCCACATATGAGGGCCAGTGACACTGCCCTCAAAAAAAAAAAAAGAATTTGGTCTAATTTTTCAGAATTCCAGAGTATAGGAAAAACAGGACCACCTAACTATTTAAACTTCACAGAATGACCAGTATTTATCCAATGCATTATTCCTTCTAACACAAGTCAAACAGGTCAAGTTATTAGACTTAGTAAAACTCAGAGAAGCTGCCTTGAATAACATCAGGAGCTTAAAATGCTCTAAAAAATATTTGTTGGATAGATAGTAGGTAGGATGGCAGGAAGACAGGAAGCTATGTAGCTGCTAGATAGATCTCTTTCTGCTGGCAATATTAATAGCCATATTGGGATACTAAATTTTTTAGAAGAACTATCAACAAAACCACTAAGAATCATAGAAGCAAGAAGGCAAAATACGAAATCTAAACAAACTTCTTTATCCAAATGAGAAGAGACTTTTAAGATTCAATGACAGAGAATTTAATTTAAAAATGTAAGCAACAGTTTTATTGGAATTTATTAATTAAATATACTTTTAAAGTGAAGGAAAAGCAATTAATATAAAACAAAAATAGATACACAAATAAAACAACTGAAGCCCAACGTACATAATAAGGTGACCTTCCACATTTGAATTTAGTAGAACACTGAACCTTGAGGTTTCATTGAAACAGGCACAGGCAATGGTAATAACTGACTTTCCTATTTCCTATTAATGTGATGCCACAGCATAATAGAACATTCAAAGAGAAGGCTTTGATAGTCTTTAAAGAATTTAAAACTGTTTAAAGAAACTTGTGCCTTTCAGAAAGAATAAACTCTTTCAGGTCAATTGCTTGCATGTTTATAAAGTAAATAGAGATAATAGTGATGATAATGATTCAATATGTCATACAACAAAATTATGATTCAGGAATAACAAAGCTCTTGTTCATAAAATGTAGAAATTTAATTTTAACTTAAATTTCTTATTACCTTTATATGTACCTTCTTCTGTCTTAGTAAAAACTATCAAAGAAATATGACTTGATTATGTCCATGATTATTATTTTTTTTACCATGAATAAATTCGTTTGAAATGGAATGTTGTTTGCAGGAAAAATATCAATAATTGAAATCAAAAATATCAAAACAATGTATTTATAGAGAAAGTATCTTATCAATTAAACAGGTATGTTAACAGAAACGTTTGTACCAAACAACAATTACTTATCTCTGACCTATGTAATTGATTTGCTAATGACGCCCATCAAGTCCCATAAACCTTATGCTGTAGTCACAGTCTGTAAAGGTCTTCATGGTATTTACATTAATAAAACATTAATCAACGACCAAATTTATAGCAGTTACTCTATAAATGAGGTCAAGGCAGGTCAGACTTACATAAGAAAACCAAAAAGGTTAGTCTCTGCAGTGAAAAGAAAACCCTTATTACTTATTCTTCTGGCCCCTGGGATTATGAAATCCAGTAGCTGAACACTGCAAACTACTTCACAAATACATCCACAGCTATGTAAACTCATTTAACCTCAATCTATTGGATATTTATAAAAGGAAAGCCAAATCCACTAATTAAGAAAAAAAATCTCTGAATTGTTCCCTTAAAATATCTACTACCCTCTAAAGAAAGAGATCGTGAAAATTTTCACCACTGCCTCTCCTATGTCACTAATGGATGTTCGTTTTCTTTCCACCACTGCTGATTTCTTACATTTACTTAAAAGACAAAGGCTAAGTACTTTCTACAGGCTAAGGACTGAAGTAAAAAACATACCGTCTAACCACAGGAGGTTAACAAATCCAAACAGAGTAAGAGAAGAATAGGTTAGAATTCAGAACAAGGGTATTATTCTAAAACCTATGATCAAAGATGACATAAAAACAATTTATTCAAATAATTGTTTCCCCAATCAGAAATAATAAGAATCAGCTATCCTGGATAAGGATATTTGAAAATAACATAAAATAATTCATTTCTTCACAAAATATAGTAATTTTTTTAACATAAAACGTTTGTCATATGTAAATGTATTTTATTCTTTTGATAAAAATCTTCAAAGAAATATCACCTGACTGTAAACATTATCTGTATAAAATGAGTTTATGTTTAAGAAATAATGTTGTTTACCTTAAAAAAAATAATTGAAATCAAAACTATAAATACAATATTCTCAAAGAGAAAATAACTTATTAAATATAAATATTTACTGAATGTGCAAGGCACTACTTTTGCAACCAAGGATAGAACTATAAACAAGAGAAAGGGAAGCTGCCCTTATAGAACATAAATATACACTTTACAGGAGGAGATAGAGAATAAAGATAAACATGGAATGAGAGTAGAAGGCAGGGAAAAAATTTTTAAGAAATGAAGTAAGGGTAACTTGGTAACTTCTCTGAGGAGTTGACATCTGAACTGGAACTTAAATGACAATGAACCAGACATGAAGAGATCTGGTGATGGATCTTCTAGCTGTGGTAAAATAAAGAGGTCAATAAATAATCTCCCAGAAAAAAGTATAAAATTGAAGAATAACAATCAGTTCAGGGTTCTGAAAATGGACCAAACGCAAATTACAAAATCCAAAATAATTTTATTCACAAAAATCTGCCAAACACCGAGTAAGAACAGAGTCTATGGCAATATTTTCTGGGAATGGCCCCCTCAAACACCAGAGGCTGTGGCTACTTTACCCACAGAGCTGGCTAACTTCATCTGGAAGAGACAGCAGAACGTTCATGCTAAGCTTAACACAGGAAAATCCCATAGCTTTCCTTGAAGGAGATTTTATTTGCAGCTTGGGTAAGCAGAGACCAAAGAATAGACCAGAAATTAAAGAGGGAGACCCTGAAAATGAAACAGCCATAGCTATATATTACATATATTAGACAGCCGAATAAGAATTGCACCCATCAGCGGCTGTCTTGTATACCCGAGCACATATACAGAGCAGACTTGAAAAAGATCAACCAGAAGTAAAAGGTAGGACTGATGAAAACTACCCCAAATTTCAATGTGTTCATCAAGTAAAACATAGATCTATCACCTATATGTGGCCAAAGGTTTCACTAAAATTTCTGACCAATCATTCACTGATCTCTAAGCTGTGGAGAACATGTATAGCCCTTAAAAAGCCAGACAAAAATTAGAGAATTTTGAAAAAACTAAAGAGCAACATTATAGCACCATACCACAAGAGAGACAAATTCTGTAAATCAAGCTCAAGCAAGTAACTTAAAAATCAACAAACAAAACCAAATCCAACAATTATAAAAAGAATTATATACTACAATCAAGCAGGAATTATCCCAGGTATGCACAGCTGGCTCGATATTCCAAAATCCATTATACATCAACAAGCTGAAAAGGAAAGTCACATGATCATTATCAACAGACGCAGAAAAAGCATTTGACAAAATCCAACATCCATTCATGATAAAAACTCTCAATAAAGAATAAACTTCGTTTACTTGATAAAGAACACCTACCATAAAACCTACAGCTAACATCATACTTAATGATGATAAACTCAAAACTTGCCCATCACAATCAGTACCAGGCAGGAGT
This sequence comes from Aselliscus stoliczkanus, assembly GCA_033961575.1. Lineage (NCBI taxonomy): Eukaryota > Metazoa > Chordata > Mammalia > Chiroptera > Hipposideridae > Aselliscus > Aselliscus stoliczkanus. The sequence continues at coordinate 43,159,682 of CM066735.1, read as the reverse complement.
CCCCTCTTACCACTTCTTTTGAAAGTCGTAGAAGTTCTAGCTAAAGCAATAAGAAAAGGAAATAAAAGCCATAAGGACTGGAAGAAAAAGACATAAGTACTCAACAACAAAGAAAACAAACAATCCAATAAAAAAAATTGGGCAGAGGACCTGAATAGACATTTCTCCAAAGAGGACATACAGGTGGACAATAGACATATGAAAAAATGCTCAACATCACTAATCATAAGAGAAATGCAAAAAAAAACACAATGAGATATCACCTCACACCGGTTAGAATGGCTATCATCAACAAGACAAATAATAACAAGTGTTGGAGAGCCTGTGGAGAACAGGGAATCCTCATGCACTGTTGTTGTAAATGCAGATTGGTGCAGCTGCTATGGAAGGAAGTGTGGAGGCTCCTCAAAAAATTAAGAATAGAATTACCATATGACCCAGCAATCCCTCTCCTTGGTATCTACCCAAAGAATCTGAAAACATTTATCCATAAAGATGTATGTGCTCCGATGTTCACTGCAGTTTTATGGTGGCCAAGACATGGAAACAACCAAAGAGCCCTTTGATAAGTGACTGGATAAAGAAGATGTGGTATACATACACAATGGAATACTACTCTGCCATAAGAAAAGATGAAATAGTGCCACTTGCGACATGGATGGACCTTGAGATTATTATGCTAAGTGAAACAAGTCACATAGAAAAACTCAAGAACTACATGATTTATTGATACGTGGGATATAAAACTGTAAGCAACACAGGAAAAAGACAAACAAATAAACAAAAACTCATAGACTCAGACAATAGTTTAGTGGTTACCAGAGGGTGAGGGTGAAGGGGTGGTAGGGATCAAATATATGGTGATGGAAGGAGAACTGACTCTGGGTGGTGAACACACAATATGATATTTAGATGATGTATTACAGAATTGTATACTTGAAGCCTATGTAATTTTATTAACAATTGTCACCCCCATAAATTTTAATTAAAAAAAGAAAGACAGGGGCATCCCAGTCAGGAACCCCCTTCTCATTTTGAGAGCTGTAACTTTCTGCTCTAATAAAACTATCCTCTACAACAAACTTTAAAAAAAAAAAGAAAAAAAAAGATAAGACTGTCTTTGTTCACAGATGACATAATTGTCTATGTAGAAAATCCAAAATAATTGAAAAAAAAATTCTTGGAACTAATAAATGATAATAGCAAGCTTGCAGATATACCATATTATACAAAAGTCATTTATTATCCTATATACCAACAATGAACAAATGCAATTTTAAATTAAAAGCACAATACTATTTTTATTAGCACCCCAAAAAATAAAATACTGAGGTATAAATAGAATAAAATATGTACAAAATCTATATGAAACAAACTATAAAACACAGGTAAATGAAATTAAAGAATTAAATAAATGGAGAAATAGTTCGTGTTCACTGATAGGAAGACACAACAAAATTGTCAAGATGCCAGTTCATCCCATCTTTGTCTTTAGATTTAATACGATCCCATTCAAAATCCCAGCCAAGTTATATTGCAAATATCAACAAACTGATCATATAGTTTGTATGAAAAGGAAAAAAGCCAAGAACAGACAATACAATATTGAGTGAGAAAAAGTTGGAAGACGAACATTACACAACATTATTACTATAAAGCTACAGATGTCAAGACAGTCTGTGGTATTGGTGAAAGAACAGATACACAGATCAATGGAACAGAATACAGAGCCAAGACCCACATTAAATATAGTCAACTGACAATGGAGGAGCAAAGACAATACAATGGACCAACCACACTCTGCAACAAATTAGAACAACTGGAACAACTGGACAGCCACATGTGAAAAAATGAATCTAGACATAGGCCTTACAGCCTTCACAAAAATTAACTCAAAATGGATCACAGACCTAAATGGAAAATGAAACATTATAAAACTCCTAAAGATAATGCAGGAGAAAACCGACATGACCTGGGTATGACAGTGACTTTTTAAAAACAAATGAAAGGTATGATCCACAAAATAAATAATTGATAAACTGTACACCATTAATTAAAAACTACTGCTCTATGAAAGACAATGTCAAGAGAATTACAAGATACAATACAGACAGGGAAAAAACATTTGCAACTCTTAATACTTAACAATAAGAAAACAACCCATTTTAATAAATGGGCCAAAGACCTTAACAGACACCTCACCAAAAAAGAGATACGAATGGCAAATCAGCAAATGAAAAAAAATGCTCTATCATATATTAATAGGGAAATTCAAATTAAAACAATAAGATGACCAAATACCTATTACAGTGAATAAAATCAATTAATTCCATTCGGTAGCTTCTAAAAGAATAAAACACATAGGTATAAATTGTTTTAAGTATAACACTTCTATACTGAAAACTGTGCTAATAGAGATGATCTAAATAAATGGAGCAACATTCAGTTTTCATGTATTAGAAGCCTCAAAACTGTTAAAATGCCATTTCCCCCAAATTAATCAATGAAGTCACTGTAATCCCTATCATAATCCCAACAGGGTTTTTCATAGATATTAACAAGCCAATTCAAAATTTACATAGTAATGTAAATGATCTAAAATACTCAAAACAATCTTCAAAAGGAATATATAAGACTTAGCCTAGGGCCAGCCGAGTGGCTCAGCTGGTTAAGAGCTCGCTCAAGAGTGCGAGTTAAGCTCTGAGCAACAGCAGTTCAATGCCCAGCCTGAGCTGAGCTGCCGCTGAGCTTCCAACAGGTGGCAGGATGGCTCAGCTAAAAAAATAAAAAATAAAAAATAAAAGACTTAGCCTACCGTATTTCAGAACATATTACAAACTCACAGTAATAAAGACAGTATTATAATGGCATAAAGACAGATAAAGAAATCAACAGAACAGAATTGAGAATACAGAAATAAATCCCTTATATTTATGGTCAATTGATTTTCAGTACAAGTGATGACAATTCAGTGGGGAAAAGGGTGACCTTTTCAACATATGGTGCTGAGATATTTGGATATCTACATGGAAAAATTGAACTTAGACCTTTATCTCACACCACGCAAAAAAAGAAACTCAAAATGAATCACAGACTAAATATAAGGGCTAAAACTATAAAATTTCTAGGAAAAAAAAGAGTATTTCTAGGAAAAAAATATTCAGGACCTTGTAGTAGGTTAAGATTTCTTGAATTATCTGACAAAAAAATAATTCGTAAGTGAAAAAAACAGATAAATTTTATTTTATCAAAATTTAAAACTTTTGTTCTCCACCAAAAATGAAAAGGGCAATTCATCATCTGGGAGAAAATATCTGCAAAATCATATATATGACAAAAAACTTGTATCCAGAAATATATAAAATACTGTTTAAAAGTCAGAAGTAAGTCATACAATGAAATATAAAGAGGCAAAAGATGTGCACAGACATTTTTCCAAAGAAGGTATATTAATATACACTCAGTACCTGAAAAAAACACTCAATAACATTAGCCATTAGGGAAAAGCAAAAAAAAAAAAAAAAAAACCACAGCAAGATACCTACTAGGCTGATTAGGCGAAAACAACTTGGCAGTTTCTTAAAAAGCTAAACATAGGCTTATCGTTCAACCCAACAATTCTACTCCTAGGTATCTACACCCAAGAGAAATGAAAACATATGTCCACACAAAGCCTTGTACACAAATACTCACAGAAGCATTATTTATAATAGCCCAAAACAGAAAACAATCCAAATGTCTACTGATTTATGAAAGGAAAAACAAAATGTGGTTTATCCATACAAAGGAATACTATTCATCAATAAAAAAGGAACACAATTCTGATACATTCTACAACATGGATGCAATTACCAAGATTATAAGAACAGTGCTGGTGAAAGTAACAGTAATGCGAGAATTAATATCACTGAGCTATAAATGGTGATACACAAGACACCAGTGATGAGTGATGGTAAGTACGGTCTATATACCTGAGATTCAAAGCGGAACAAGATCCTGGTGTGTCAGTTCCCTACCCTCCTCTCCTATGATGTTGTCCATCCTGTCTCAGCCATTACTGAATAGTCATATCCAGACCTCATCATTTCTAGTAACTAAATGACATCGGTTCTATATATCCCACTCCCTACTACCTCTTATGTTTAACAGCTCACTCATTTTACTATCCGAACTCTGACAGTCCTTAGATCTCCAATCCATCCATCCTATCATTTTCTTTGCAGTCACTCTCCTGCATACAAGTGTGACTACCTTTATCTTCTGTCACTCATACTCACTTGGCAAAGCCTACACCTTTCTAAACCCAGCTCTCACTCTACTTCCATATTGACCTACCAGCCTCTGCAGCTACAATTTCATGTCTTCCCATGTTACTATCAGTGACCCATTCATACACTAAGCCAATCCCTCCCATTTGCATACAAATTCCCCTCCTCTTTAATCTGCTCAAAAACATAACCTATCTCGGACTGGCCAAGTGGCGCAGAGGTTAAGCGCTGGCTTGGGAAGCCAACGGCCCCGGTTCGGTTCCACGTAAGAGGGCCAGTGACACTGCCCTCAAAAAAATAAAAAATAAACATAACCTATCTCGCCTACATCAATTTTTCCACTCATTATCATGAAACTACATTTTCTTGCTCAAATTTTTAAAAACGCTGTTTCCCTTGACTATTTCTCCCAACAAGCTATCACTCCATTTTTTATTCTGCTCCCCTTTGTAACAAAACTTCTCTAAACAATTGTTCATACACGTTTTCTAATTCCTCTGCTCTCATTCTTTTCATCTTTTCTAAATCCACTGCAAATAGGCTTTTTCCCACACTATTTGCATGAAACTACGCTTTTCCAAAACAGAAATAACTTCTAAGCCAGTGGTCAAATCTTAGTCATTATGCTACCACCTTAACATTTTCATCTAGTCTCAAGACATTAAGTACCAATCTAAGTGCTTACATCCAAATTTATATCTCTAGGCTGGAGAAATAACTAGCCACTGACTATTTAACATTTCTACTTAGATGTCTACTAGACATCAAAAAATCAGTATTTCCAAAATTGAACTGCTGTTCTTCCCCAATAACTGCTTTACCACAGCATTTTCCATCCTGGTTGAGAGAAACACCATCTCTTCAGATGCATAGGCCAAAAATCTTAAGAATAATACTTGACTCCTAGCTTTCTCTGGCACCGTCAGTCAATCCATTAGCAAATCCTATCAGTTTTATCTTCAAAATAACTTCTTACCTCCTGTACTGCTAATACCCTGGTCCAAGTCACAGACATGTTAAACTAGGGTTTCTACAACAGCTCCCTAACTGATCACTTCACTTCCATCCTGAAATTCCTACATGTATCAGCCGTCTGCCTCCTCAAATTCCTGCAATGACTGTCATTTCCCACAGGATAAATTGCAAAAGCTCTACACAGAATCTTGCCCTATGTTTCCTCTCTGATCTCATTTCTTTCTTCTCTCTGGTTTCATCACTTTGTTATTGCCATACTGGCCTCATTCCTCAAACATGCCAGGGAAGCTCCCTAGGACTGGAATGCTTTTCCCCTGCAGGACCCTACGGTTAACTGCCTAGTACCCTTCAAGTGCTTCCTTCAAGTGCTTCCTTAAATGTCACTTTTTCAATGAGCTCTAATCTGACCACTCTATTTAAGCTGCACACCATGACAACCCTTCACACTTCTTTCACGAATCTCCATTCCCTTCAATCTACTCATTACCTTTTTCCATAGTACTTACCACCTTTCACATATTATATAACCCATTACTTATTTTGTTTATTGTTCATAGTCTGTCAATGACTGTTTGAATGTAAGATTGATAAAATAAAAAAAAAGATCGTTATCAGTTTTGTTCAGTGTTATATCCCCAGCATCAAGGATAATTCATGGTACAGTCAGTGCATAATAAATATTGGCTAAATGAATAGATAAGGAAATGGAGGCTCACAGAAGCAAAAGTCCTTTTCAAATATCAAAGGGCTAACTTCAAAGCCAACGCTATTAATCACAAGGCTATCTTGCCTTATCTATTAAATGTAACAGTAACTTGTATAATTGAAGGTATTTACACTTAGTAGAGCCTCTACTAATCAAAATTGACTCTTATAACAAATTTTCTTTAAAAAGAACCAAGAATTTTCTTTAAATAAATAAGTCCTATAAATTAAAGAAAATCTGTTAATCTGTGTTTTGCATTAAGCACAAGTATACATTCGATCAACAGCTCTCACTACCTAACTCTTTTGCTATATATAAACCTTAAAAGCATCCAATACCTCAGGATTGAGATGCAGCCAAAGAACTATTTTTTTTTATGAATAAGTACTTTGAAATTTTTGCTAAAAGAAGACTAAATTATTAGCCATTCACTCATTGAGGGATATCCATTGATTTCCTGCCACTGGCCAGACTCCAGATTACAATTTAGCTGTTTCTCTCATGGCTCATTGCAACAGCCTTGCTACTGTTCTTCTTGATTTCAATCAGGTCCCACCTCCTTCAACCCATCCAAAACATGTGTGCCAGTTATGATTCAAAACCAAAATATCACAACAGTATTCCTGTGCTTAAAATCTTGCTAGGCTTCCCACAACCTTTAAATGACAGTCCAGATATCCAGATAGGCCTTTTCTGATCTAGATAGATGCCCGAGTCTACTCCAATAATTCTCATTCTCTCCCTCCCTCTCTCTCTCTCTCTCTCTCTCTCTCTCTCTCTCTCTCTCTCTCTCTCTCTCTCTCTCACACACACACACACACACACACACACACGAATATTCTAAAAACTTTCCAACATCTATGTCTAAAGATATTCTATTCCCTCTATTTGGAATGCTTTTCACACGCACATCCTCCAAATTATCCATAATCCCTACTTTCCAACATTTACTCTAAATTTACTTGTTCTTGAAAAAACATCTCAAGAGTCATGTTCCCTGGGAAATTTTGCCTAATAATTGTGGAGTCTATCTCTTTGTTTCTCACTACTATCTTAGTAACCTATACTTAAATACTCCTGGTACAGAATTTACCATAAAACATTATAATTGCAAGTTTATTTTTTTCCAGTACTAGTCTGTGAGCAACCATAATTTTTTACTAAGTGGAGGAATTTAGTAGTATTTACTATCAAATAAAGTTATCAACTCTCTTTCTGTAACATTAAGGAGAAGAGGCTGGATTCCTAATGACTAGTTCAAACAGTTCCTATAGTGATGGTGTCAATCTTGCAACACAACAAAGAAACATTCCTAAGCAGTAATTTTGCTAGCATGTTATTGCCAAAGGGAGTCGATCACATCTCAATCTACACCATGGATCTTTAGTTCAAGTAATTCAAAATCAGCTGGCAAAACAGACACAAAGTAGCCCAACTCATCATTTCCTCAACTTACTTCTACCTTTTAATTCTCATTATCTTAAATCTATGTTCTCCCTTGTATCTTTCTTTTCATCTCTGTACATTCTTTACTTTTCTCTACTACTACTGATATTTTTTTCTTGAGTTCTTCTCTCTTTACTTTTTAAACGAAGTCTTACCAAGTCTTCCTCCCTCCACTTTCACAGTACACCACAACGCAAAACAAAACAAAACAAAAGTGATCTGTTTCTTTCTTATGAGCAGGCCATGACATGAGAGATGATACACAGATCTTATTCTAATTATTGGCCTTACAAATATAATCGAACTTAATAGGAAGTCCGAATGAGTATCAATTTTCTTAGATCTGCTAATTGAATCATCAGTTTACTTTTGCCAAACTCAGCCTACTTATTGAAAAATAAGACCAGAACTTTATCATTAAGCAGATAACCATGAAGAAAGCCAACAAATGATTAAACATTGACATATGTGTAATAATTACTATCTATTACATTACTACAAAAACAATAAACATAGTACCAAAAAATATCAGTTTCAATGGAAAACAACAGTAAGATTTTAAAGTAAAATATAATGGATATAAGATTACCTTCCTTCATTGACGAGTTCAATAAAAGCCAGGCCTGCATTTTTCTGAATAGAATTCTGCCATTCCTAAAAAATAGCAGAAAATAGCTTAACCAATTTCACTCAGTAGGTTATTTCTTTAAAACAATTATGAATAACACCACTCACATTAAGTTCATCGCTTAGCTCTTAAAGGAAATATTGTTAGACAAGCTGCCTACCCAATGCAGCCCTAGAAAGATATGAATAGTTGATATTAAAAAGTAAACTTATCAACAATGCGATTCTATGTAAGCTGCATGAGTCTATCTATATTTATCTTGCCCATTTTGTTCTACACAATTATATACTACTAATTTAACTGAAAGTTTTGAGGGTTGGAAAGGAAAGCAGCAAAGATGACCAAGGAAAGAAGTATTTATTTTTGTTTCTTTAAGAGATGCATCACCCCCAAATGAAGGGAAGACAGAATTCAATAGCAAATAAATTTAATAGTGAATATTCTACCATAAAAATCAGTGATTAATGATTGAGAAAGAGACAAAAAAAATTAGTGAATTTCCAGCCTACTTTGAGCTGGAAATCTATAGTTCACTAGCCTATAAATTAGCAAAGATGATATAAATCTATTAACTATATTCTCTATGAATAAATTATCCATTAAAAAGCCTAGGAAGGAAATCAACCAGTAGAATACGTACAAATGGGGCCGGCCGAGTGGCGCACTGGTTAAGCGCTGGTTTTGGGATGCCAGCGGCCCCGGTTCGGATCCCACATGAGGGCCAGTGACACTGCCCTCTACAGCTAACAACGGCTCCACCTGGAGCTGGGCTGTGCGAGCCCCGGTGATGGTGTGGGCTGCAGCCCCTGCTGCAGTGGGCTGCCATAGGCTACAGTGAGTGGCCCGCAACCAGCGTGAGCGGCTGGCAGCCAAGCGTGAGCTGCCAATAGCCGCGATGAGCGACATCCAGAGGCCAGCGACCGATCTGCCTCATCCGGGAAGAGCGCAATGACGATACCAACAGCGAAGCAACATCCTCCGCAACTGAACTGAAGAACAAGAAGACGGCAACTTGTCTGTTCCCTTTCCCCGATTCCCCAACGCTGTTCCCCTCCACCAATACCCCAATAAAAAAATAAAATAAAATAAAAAAGAATATGTACAAATGACTTTTTTTAATCCTCATGTCAAACCTTATATAAAATAAATATTAATACAATCAGGGTAGGTCTACCAGAATTGAAATATAGCTGATTTGAGAAATGCCAATACATGCATGTGTGTGTGTGTGTACACACATGCATGTAAATATTTTTTAAAGAACTGGAAATACATACATAATCTTTAAGTTCATTGAAACTAAGGAACCCTTTATATCCTACCAACATGATATGCCTCAACTGATCTTTTTCTGTTCTCTTAATAAAGCTCAAAACAAAAGATAATTTGGGGTCCTTACCATTGCTACCATAAACTCAAGTCACATTTTCTGAATGTAATACCTTTAAGAGTTTTAAATTCCATGTAATTTGACCCCACTGACCACTCTGTGTCAAACACCAAATTCTTTGTTTCAGCCTTACCCCTTCTCTTCTACTTTTCCTTTTTCATCTCTAATTTTGGATTCTGTGCTTGTTCTATGTTTTGAAAAGCCCAAGGTGGCTCTCAGAACTTCAATGACTGCACGGCATAACTGTCACAGAGTTCTCGTTCATGAGCAGTGCCAGTAAGAACACAATAACAGAACAAATACTGTAGAATGAAAATTAGATATAAAGTCAGTCAGACACATGACAGTAGTAATTGGCTAGCTCTGGGACAGAAGAGAAGCAATATGTTTTTGAGGAAAGAGCAACAAACACTAAGTCATGAGATCTATTCTCAAACTGATTCTGACACGAACAGAATATGTCCATGGACAGGTCCACTTGATAGCTCTTCATCTTAGATACCCCCTTAAAACTTTTCTACAAACTATATCAATTTATGATTCAGTAACCTTCAAACATTTAGAAATTAGTGACTCATAAGTCGACAACATATACTCTCTCAAAATTCACTGTTGCCACCCAACTGAAACAATAAAATAGAACTCTGATATTTCTGAGGTAAACCAAGTCAGAAATAAATAGAAATACTTGTCTAATTTACAAGCTTTTCCTTCCAGCAAAGTGAAATAGACAGGTAGTACAAAAGAAATCAAATTCCATGAAGGAGCATATCCCTAAGAGAAGGGCATGTGTCACACCCTCCACTTTTCTTAGGAGGTGGAGGAGGAGAAAGGGAGAAAAAGCAGAAACTGCAGGTAAGTTTCTGGATCCTGGGCAGAAGGTCTCGACACCTCATTTCCCAGGCAGAGCACAGGGAGATGCCAAGTCTCAGAGAGTTGCCCCAAACCTAGCAAAGCCTAGGAACAGATTCGATGTCAGATGGACCTAAAACAGCCTGGAAGTATCTCCTGCCCTAGAAGAGTCAGAAAATTATTCTAGAAAGATGTACAACTAAGCTGTGGATTTGAGGCCATGAGGAGAACACAGCTGTGATCTACACTGATAGACTGCAGGGAATGAGAAGGGATGGTGACACCTCACAGTCAAGGAACAGGACACATGCTCATTCCTCTGCTCTTACGCCCAGCAAAGCACTCTCCGCAAGCCACCTGGAAATCTGATCCGGCAACAGCGTATGAAGAAGCAAGACCTTCAACTGACTGAATTTTCATTTAGATCACTTATGTGAAGGAAAATCTCAAAGTGGAGATCAGTAAAAAGGAAGTTTTTCTAAAAAAAAAAAAAAAGAAATCAGGAAGAAAGGCAAGACGAAATCCTATATATAATTCTTTACATCAGACATAGTTTGTTTCTTTTCTTTTTAAGGATTTTGACTAGTGTTATTTTTCTCAAATCAGTTTTCTTTGATCTAAAACTCTTAACAGATGGGGGCTTTTATTATATGCCATATAAAATTCAAAACTCTACATGGATAAAATAAGGAACAGTGGAGAGACTCAGGTAAACAGATAAACATCCTTTTTATTTTATTTTCATTTCTGTATATAAACTTTAACTTATAATGTAAAATCAGGTACCCTTTAAATTCACAACAATGTGAAACAACATGATTGTGGTCAGATAGAAAACTAGTTAAAGTTAATATAACTATAAAAAATTTGCCATCTAAAAATCTTTCTGACCTGAGTGTAACTTGGTATGTCACAGAAAATATTTTAACTTAAAAACAAATTAGACATGAAGGGACATACAGTAATGGAAGAGTCCAAGTTTTTATAGAGGCTCTGTAACAAACATGTATTACACCCAAACATTAGGCTCCTTGTTTTCCCAAGCGTCATATTTGCTAACTTATAGTAATTGCTATCTAATGACCTGGAGTAAAACTTATTCAGTAATTTTTAAAAATTAAGCAAAATGAGAAGTGAAAAATGTAAATCTTATACTTTGGGATACTGTTATAAAACTCTCACAATTCTCAACTATATCAATGAGTTTTGTCTATAATTCACTCCTAATAATTATCAACATTTAATAAAATATCACACACTGGGTACATAAATAACATGCTGATAATAATTTTTAAAAATTAAGCAAAATGAGAAGTGAAAAATGTAAATCTTATACTTTGGGATACTGTTATAAAACTCTCACAATTCTCAACGATATCAATGAGTTTTGTCGATAATTCACTCCTAATAATTATCAACATTTAATAAAATATCACACACTGGGTACATAAATACATGCTGATAAGAATTAATAACCCAGAAAAGAAACTGAAGCCCATGAGAATGGAAATTTTAAATAAGCGCAGTTGTTAGTTAATGCCAACAAGCTTTCTCCATAGTAACACCGTCTACAATCCTTAAGGATGTTGCCAAAACTGAAAAGATGACTCATTAATCGTACTATCCTAAAGCATTTTCCTCCAATTCTGAGATAATTATCAAAGAAGGCGTTAGTCTAAACAATTTCATAAACCACAGCTCAATACAACCTTTAGCGAGTTTTAATAGTTGAAAGAAAAGCTTAATGGTTATCATCTTTCATAATCATTTCAATATTTCATTACAGTATTTACAATTTTATAGTGATGAAAAATGCATAGTACATTTAAAGGTCTTGGTTATTCTTTTCCCCAAGGTATTGATGAAAAACACGTTAAAAGCCTCAAATCTAACCACTAATGCAACTAAGTAATTTCAAAATACATTTCAGCACTTTGGAGAGGAAGGACTGAAAGCACAACAACTGAGTCAATAATTTCATACCTGTTCTAAGCTGTATTTAATTGACTAGCACTTCCTAAGGCCATAATTGTTGACTAGTCAATTTTTACTAAAATACACTCTTAGCTTACTAATGCTCTTAAGTCATACAACAACAAGATGCTGTATATTAGTAAAATTATTAAATAAACATGAAGTTACACCAAATTTCAAATTTGTGTTTTTGGTGGTAAAGTCTTGGTTTTTTTGGTTGGGGTGGGAAAAAACTTCATTAGCAAAATTAAGTCTTTTCCTCGCTTCCATCACCAAACAAATATAGATAAAACGGTACAAATTAAATTGCTATAGATTAACTTATATTATTATAATACAATTCTAACTTCCTTAAAGGGAACCTGACAGTTTTCTAAAAATCCAACAACCTCTTAGAACATATTTTAGTGTCTTGAATGCACTACATGAGTTTACCTGAATTTTAACAGTAATTCCTAATATTACCATGTTCTAAAGCAAACAAAATCAGACCACAGATTGACAAAATAGATTACATATACTCCATTCTGCCATATTTACTTTTGGAGAGGGGGTTCAAGCCATCAATGCTGCCAATAAATGTAGAATCAAATTTTTACTATGGTGGGCTAGATAGTCAATAAACCATCTCTCTCTCTCTAAAAAAAAAAAAAAAAATAGGTATATAATGAGTGACATCAGGTTAAACATAGCAAAAACCAAGAACAAAAATAATAAAGACGAGACAACAGTAATTGAGAAAGGGTAAAAAATGTCTCTACAACCTGGAGACAAATCAACTTGAAGCAAACCGATGCTGCAAAACCCTGGAAAGGCCTAAAATAGAAGGCACTGAGTACATAGGAGGATGGTTGAGGGACAAGAATGAAAACAGTTTAAATGGATGAAAGCTGATATAAAATACACAGAATCCCGCACTCTATCCCCATAATGTATGGTAAAAGAGTGGAAGTTTACTTTCCAGAGAAGTAAACTTCAAGACACTGTAAAACACCTTATTGTAAAAAACAAAATAATTTGCAAGTATACATACTGAATTATGAGATTCCAAGCAAGACTAAACAAGTTTTCTGTGCGAAAAATGAGAAGCCATAATAAACTTAAGGAACTATCAATGGCAAAGCTCATTCATCACAAGTAGACAAGTCCACCACGGACAGATAGGTCCTTTGTGCAATACACTTAAATATGAGCAGATAGCAAAGGGTCACCAGTCATTAGAAGAAAGGCTCTTATAAGAATGATAGGCACCAAAAAATCAAATAGAAAAAAGAAAAAAAGAAATCTCACTGAAAACAGTGTTGTTCAGGTGGGAGAGAGAGAAAGACTAAAAAAAAGGATAATACCATCAAAACTATTAAAATTTTCATGTAAAAAAATATCAGGGCATGAACTTTGTTTTATTCCCTGCTATCTCTTTGTTCCTATATCAGAATTCTCTAAAAAAACAGAACCAATAGGATGGAGATACATATTTATTTTAAGGAACTGGCTCACAGAACTATGGAGAGTGACAAGGTCTAAGATCTGCAGGAGAGCTGGCAAGACCCAGGAGCGCTGATGGATTCATTCAACTCCCAGATGAAAAGCCTGAGGATCAGGAAAACCAATGATCTAGGTTCCATCTGAAGACCAACAGGCTCTAACCCAGAAAGAGCCAAAGTTTTAGTTTGAGTCCCAACGTATCAAGCAGGTGGAATTCTCTCTTACTTGGGGAATGGTTACGCTTTTTGTGCTAATCAAGCCTTCAACTGACTGGATGAGGCACCCACAAGGGAAAACAATACGCTTTACATAGCCCATGGATTTAAACGTTAATCTCATCCAGAAACAACCTCACAGAAAAACCCAGAATAATGTTTGACCAAATATCGGGACACCCCATGGCTCAATCAAGTTGACACATAAATTTAACCATCAAAGCCCTCCCCTCCCCATCCAAAAACCTCATAAAAACTAGAAAACGCTCTTAGAAAATAAAAGAATAGCAAACAAAAACTTTGAAGGAAGTAAATATTATAATGTATCTGTACTGGAAAGGAAGGGGTGTGAAACAGAAAGGGAGGGCAATATAATGGTCATCTTCCAAGGAAGACATTAGATAATGTGTAAAATAGAAAAGTGAGGAAATTGCTATTACAACATTTAGAAATATGAAAGTAACTAGCAGAGTCAACAACTAAGAGATTTGAATGTGAGTTCTTCCAGAAAGTAAGAATCAAAGGGGAAAGGAAGAATTGAGACAGGGCACTGTTGTTTTTCAGTTTAAGTATTATACTACTATTATAATTATAAAACAATGTACATGTTTTCCTTGATAAAAAATAAACCGTATTATTCATATGCTCTAAATGAAGAATAGTAAATGAATAGAAAATAAAGACACACATATATTTTCTAACTGGATAATACGTATTTATCCGATATTATTCTGAAATACCTTCACATAATAGAATAAACATTCAATTATCACAAATACTGATATCAAAACTACAAAAAAATAAATATATAATAAACTATTAAGAATTCTGTTTTTAAAAGTCAGTATTCTACATCCTACCAAATGAAATTACGTTTATTGCTGTTGGCAGTAAAACAGTCTCATTTTTTTGTAAGCACTAAGGCTTCAAACGTAATTTACATTAAAGGAAGGAATGAAGAATAATTTGTTAACAAAAACCTAAACTCATATCAAATTATTTCATTTTTCTTATTTAAAAAAATGTAACAATTTAAAGGCTGTGTTCTTCAACAAAATATTAATACTTTAAGATGTTAGTTACACATGCCTTTGTAAAATAAAGCAAATTGGTTGGCTGCCGCTTCAGTTACCTAAGTAGATGACGGAAACACTATCAGGAGGCCAGGGAGGAGGCCACACAGGGGAGCTCGAGGAGGAAGGGAATGTATTAACACAAAACTAAGAGCCACGTTATACACACGACTAAAGGTCAAAACCAGAGAAAACTTGCTCATGGTCAAGATATAGTAATCTTAAGTGCTCAAAGTAAACTATCAAGAACTTTTCAACAGTGTTTGCACTTTGTGTCAGCACTCTCTCAACAGCGTATCTAACACAAACTTGAGTAACCTCATACCAGGAAAGAATACAGCATAATAGTAAAGGACAGGTCTTGTCCCGTTGTCTCTTTAGAGGGTAAAACAAATCATTACATGAAATAGCAACATAAAACACTGCCCTTTGGAAAGGTTTGGTTTCAATGATTTCTGTGAACATATGCTTCTAAAATGTACTTTTTGGTTGTACAAATATTATGACTGCTTATAAATGAAATACATTACATATACAGATACTACAAAGTTAAGAGTAAGAAAGAAAATTCTATTAAAGTTGGATTAGCAAATGGTTCAGTTTTATAACTGCTCATTTAACAAATATTTTTAATGCATACTATGTACACAGAATTGAGTACTGAGCAACTACTTATTTGATTTAAAAAATAAATGCAGATTTAAAAATCCAACAAATTGAGATAACCATGCAATCAATTATGTAATTGCAACAGTTTTCAATTATTTGTAAATAATCAATCAAAAAACCTTAACACCTTTGCTGTTGTATTCAAGTATACATTAAAATGAATGTACTTGCAAATGCCTTTGAAAATTTGTTTTTAAACATTTTCAGGAAAAACATATTCTCCAACCAATAACGATCCTTTGAAGAACTTCCAAACTGGTATCAATTTTGTCAAACTCTTTCACTAATCAATACAGAAAGCTTGATTTCAATAAGGGTGACAAAAGTTGCTGTAACCCTTTCCAGCCACAATCTCTCAACAGATGATCATCATTAAGCTTCTATGGGGGCTTAACATTCAGGAGCTATGTAAATGTGTCCTATTAGTACATGGGCAGTCTGTTTGGCAACTCTCCTTCTCCAGACATATGGCAATTGCTGCCCTTTGAGGTCTGAAGTCAAGTCTGTAGGGAATCTCAAAGCCTGCACTGAAATTACAGGGCATGTTCATTAGAGACTGCTGGAGAGGAGACATGAAAGACTTCCATTAAAACTATATAAAACAGCTAATTATTTTAAAAAGATTTCTAAACCATTTAATGTACTCAGCTACAATAAAAACTATTTACCAACGGAATTATTATTAAAAGCACCGCTTTCAGGACATGAGTGCAAAAGCTTTCTGCATGCCTTCCAACCCCCACCTGAATACACCTAACATTCGTTTATAAACATCATCAAGATTTTTATACAACAGGAAGGAATAAAATTATCTTATAACTCTAAATTCTTTCTAGAGACCACTGTAAATATTTAGGAAATAAAGGACTTTTAGAGGCAACATTTGTTTCCTGATATTTAGTTTTGAATAATGTATACTTTTAACTTAAACTCAGCCAGACATACATATGTGATTTAAATCCTTCTTTCTTATCCAAAAAAGTCTGCCTTTATTTTATTTTTATACCATTTTAAATTTAAAAACAACCATAAAAACATTATCAGCACAAAATAATGTAAATTACTTGTCAACCTATGAAATGGCATTTATCAGATAATACTATGGAAATATATGTGATTCAAATGTTTAAGAATGTCAAATTGACACATTCAAAGAAATTTCATGTCTTTCCTTTCTCAGGATTTTGAAAAATATAAAAAGTAAAAATATTTTCTAATTAACAATTGTTGCCATTTTAAATTGTTGAATGTGTACAGACTTTTTAATTTCAGAGAAGAGTTATTTATTAAGTTTCACAACAAAACAATAGTACTACAGAATTTTATTTCAGTAACAAATCTCCATAAAATGTTATGTAAAGTTCATTAGCTTGCCTTAATCATTTCTTGAATTCACATATAGGTTGGTTTCTGACAGCCTAATTCCAAAAAGCAATTACAATCTCAATCCATATGTAAAAAGATAACAGAAAGCAAGTACGTTAAACCAGTTTAAAAGAATAAAAATCTAAAGAAAACAGATTACAAATGATTTATATGAATGCCTAGTGCTGAAGTTAATTACAAGAAACCCAATAAAATAGTGCCTTTATTATTGTACAGCACGTAATAGCTCTAGATGTAAAAACCAGAGCTCTTTCTGCTGACTTTTGCATGCCCAACCCCACAGCACACAACATTAAGAATTAAACATGTAGTAAATAAGGCATATAGAAAACAGCAGTTTTTAACTAAAAGCAGAAAACTCTCCTGCTGTTTAACCATTTGGGGTCTTCCACTCTGAACACTGACCACTGTAAACTGATACTAGGCATTCATTGTGTAAATTCTCAATGTTAATATAGAGTGAGATTTTAATTTCTGTGTTCAGAGTTTTCCATCAAATAAAAAAAAACAATGAAACAGGATTGCATTCGTTTTAGCATTCAATCAGAGCAAAGAAGTTATCTTTCATGTTTACGAAATGATCTCAGAATTAGAGTTTTCCCAACCTCACACTTCTAGCTTTGGTCCTCATTTTCCACGTGTACTATTTAAGACACATACACTACATGCTACAGCAACCTGTCGTAGTTGTCGACAGCCACAACGGGCAGCCAATCATAGGATGCTTAATGACCGTCCTGGGGTAGAGGATAAGACCTTTCAGCCCAGAATGTCTCCATACTCTTTCAGATATTTATCTATGTACTTAATGAGATATTAGCTGACAGAAACTTTAAATATAATGCAAAAGTCCTAAGACATAGAAAAACACCATCATGTAGTGATTCTTTGACCTACAACATAACTGCAGCAGTTATATGCTGAAATACTTGATAACCTGGTTTTGCTGCACAAAAAGCAGGACTGATGGAACAGATAATCAACAGCGTATCTCTCTGGCAGTATTTTATTCCTAGCAATTTCATCCCCATTAGAAATGCATACAATATTATAATAGATTATTTTGTTTTTTCTGGGTTAATAACTTCATAAATTGGAATTTGTCTCCTAACTATGGTGGAACGCTTTAAAGGTAGGGATCTCTACTTTTAATCAACAGCACTTGATTCAGTTTTCCATATAGCAAACATTTACATGCTTGTTAGAGGAATCATAATTTAACACTGTTAGGCGAAGCAGAAAGGAGCACGGCACTAAAAAACACTCCAAGATCTGAGAAGCAGTCCTAGTTTCCTGCAGCTGCTGTAACAAATTGCCACAACGTGGTGGCTTAAAATACCAGAATTCTGTTCTCTCACATTCTGGAGACCGGAAGTCCAAAATCAGGTTCACTGAACCAAAATCAAGGTGCCAGCAAAGCTGCACTCCTGGAGTTTCTAGGGTAGACTCTGTCCCTTGCCCCCAAGAGCTCTGGTAGCTGTCAGCATCCCATGGCTTGTGGCCACGTCTTTCTTCTCATCCTCACATTGCCACCTTCTCCGCATGCCTATCTCTAATCCCCCTCTATCTCTCTTATAAGG
Organism: Aselliscus stoliczkanus; assembly: GCA_033961575.1. NCBI lineage: Eukaryota > Metazoa > Chordata > Mammalia > Chiroptera > Hipposideridae > Aselliscus > Aselliscus stoliczkanus. The sequence goes on along the minus strand of CM066735.1, from coordinate 43,141,035 downwards.
AATCACACGATGGCATTTAGGGCCCACCCAGGTAATTCAGGAGTATCCTCCCATTCAAAATCCTTAATCACACAAAGATCCTTTTTCGAAATAAGGTAACAATCGTAATTTCTGGGCATTTGACATGGTTTTTTCTGTGGGGAGCCATTTTCCAGCCTTTCGTACTAGAGGAACCAAATTAATACAACAGAAACAGCAAGCTAAAGAAAAGTGAACTTTACTAACAATTTCAAAAAATTTAAAAGCTTCAAAAGAAATAAAACTTCCTGTTTTAAATGGGTACATTATGGTAAGAGCTGGCCAATTTTCCAAGAAGGTCAACTTCTGCTCAAAGTGTTGGTTCTAACAGTGATTGAGCTGTGACTGGTTTTGTTTTTGGTTCCAAGAATTCAGTTTCATTTGCTAAGTACAAAGCCTATCGGACTACAAGAAACAGAAAGCTTTATAGCTGAACTACTAGTAACAAGTGGATATCACAAAAAAACAACTTCTTGACACTGCCCTCAAAAACAAACAAACAAACAAACAAACAAAAAACAACTTCTAACAATTAGCAGAAAGCAATGGCAGCACCGCCAAATGTCCAAATACGGCGGAAGGCAGCGGTCCAGACTTGGTCAAGAGACTGATAAGAAATTGAAAGCTTCTTTAAAAAAAAATTCTCCCTCATTATTTTGCTTTCTCGTTGCCATCGGCGAACCTCCCTTTTTCTTTTTGAGCTTACAGTAGTAGCAAATAGAATCCTATTCTCACAGATTAAACTAGTGCTGCAAAACAACAGAGAATCTTCTCAGTGGGTATACATATCAGATGGGACAACTCTGCAATCTCGAGCAAATGTATAAGGTTTCGTAGGTAAAGAATAGATCATCTTTCCTCTGGAAAAGGAACAATACGAAATCAACATTAAATTTGCCCTCAGTTATGTAATATCTGATAATAAGAGAAACCTGAGAAACCACCTGACCCAACAAGACAATACTGCTGTTTTAATTTAATGCCTACCGAAAACTCTAGCTTCCAAACAAAGAGCTTTCCAAAATATCGGGTTGTCAGAAACGTCGTGACATATTTTTTCTATGTTTTTTTTTACAAAAATGCATCATGACTTTTCCAACCACTCAATATATGATTACTATGAAAAAGAGCGCACTGTGCACCCAGTATTTAGGACATTAATGTGATCCTCATACTCACTATATGTAAAAGCACACTGTAGGGAAAAAAGCTTTCAGAGAATGTGGAGAACAGGTTTAGGTTAGGGAGTTTGGGGGGTTTTGTGGTAAACTATCCAGAAATTGGCATGATGTACTTAACACTTATGTCAAATATCTGAATACTATTTACAGGGCAGCACGGAAATAAGTACAAACTAACATAAAACACCTATTAGAGACCTTGAAAATAAGGCATTGGAATTTGAATTGGGCAAGACAGTGGACGACAGATTCTCTTGGAAAGGAACTATAAAAAGACACTCCCAGGAAAACAAATTTGTCAGGATGGACTGAAAGGTAAAACGAACAGAAAGGAAAAAGGCCATTTTACTAATTTAAGAGCAAGCTGGGTCAGATTCTGTGACTCTTTACTGAGGTCTTTTCTAAATGACACCTCCTTCTGTCCCTTTCTGCCTCCCCTATGATGAAGGACTAAAGTTCAGAATCATCATAAGAGGCAGATGTTAATGATAATAATGGACTTGGCCAGAAAAAAAGGTTGATAATCAGTGAACTACACTAACTATTACTAAAGTACAGTATTTCCCAACTCTGGTAACACAAAAGGTGTGTTAAAAGTAATGTAAAAGAAATAAAAAGCTCTGAAATACACAAAAGAGACCCTTAAGACAATTGTTATATAGTTATCCTTACAACATCAATCTCACTTGTACTCAGGTATATTTTATTGACTATCCCAAAACAGCTGTCACTATAGCCAGCCCAAGAAAAGGTAGAACTACACCTTGGAGGGCCTATGGAAACTATGAATGTTATCAATTAAACTTTATCTACACAGAAAAGGCCAAAAACAGCTAATGTATTAGATCCCTTCTAGATCTAATATTCTATGGTTCGAGATGAAAATGGACTAGACTGGGCATATAACCACAAAAAGAATAGAAAATAATGAAAACAACACTGCAGAAAATAATGGTAGACTGAATTTGTAAGGCAAAGATATGAACAATCAAATTAATTTCAGAAAAAGACAAAAAGCAGCACTGAAAATATTGAATAAATTGAGGGGATTTTGTGTGCTGTAAAAACATTAAGATGCAGAATCTAATAACTTTAATTTATAACCTACTTGGCTCTATGTACTGTTCTACATAAATTTACATGTATTATCTAATACCATCTTTATTATCCATTTTACTCAATAAGAAACTGTCTCAAGCAAGTAAAGTAATTTGCCCACAGTTATAGAGTTAATAAGTGACAGAGGGAAAAACATTTCTAAAAATTCAAAAATCTATCATCGCAGCATTTCTCGGCCTTCAGTACCTTACCCTCCCGTCTGGGGCATCTTTTTCCTTTCTCTTGTTATCCAGGATGCAGATAACAGCCACCTCCACACAGTCCACCCCCAGCGGCTAAGGAATTTACTACTAGAAAAACAAATATACAGCCTTTCGGGTTCTCATTCTTACTTCATTCAGGCCTTACTCAATGTTCAAACCTCAGATTTTTGTTAAGAATACACACATGCTTAGGGAGTTCATATAATAAAATGACAGCTAGAGTCAAAAGAGCTGCCTGACCAAAAAATGCACAAAAGATAGAATGTATGTCCCTTCCTAAATTATGTCATTATACATTAACTGTACATATCAGGTACTAAATTACTAAACAACTAGTTCATCTCAGAGCCAACTGAGGCAAACAGTGAAAATTTAAACAGCAAAATTTAGACATGGATCTTAAGAACCCTGATTACTCTGACTAAAATCCATTACATTACATGTTATTTATATAAAAAACAAAACATTTGGATAGGAATACAGTTGAGACCTCATCAAGATCAGAGAGTTTGGTATTTAAAAAAGACAATCTTAAGCTTTACATGTTCAACCCAGCCTTTGTATAACTTCAGTAGATTAATTTAAAATAATAGAAAAAAGGATTAAGCAAAACCACACAGTAACTGCTGAGAAACAAAGAACAGTATTAATAATTACATTGAAACCAGAGAAAATGTTAGATTTAGAATATTCCCATTCCTGTATTCCTCCTTTTTGCTAACTCTCTTCCTAATCCCAAATTTAAAAGACCAGTTGTAAAACGGTAGGGGGCCAAATTAAAGCCCACTTTATTTTCAGATGTCTCCATACTTATAAGCTGACTTCCTGTCAGGAAGAGTTCCATTTCACTGAATACCCCAATCAGCAGGGAACTTGCAGAATTAAGTGCCAGTTGATATTACTTTGTTTTGCATTTACCACCCCTGAGAATAATGTTCAAAGATCGAGTTATATAGTCAGCATGGTATCACCCTTCTGACTAGACTGCCAAGCCACGGGGTGTACCGGCAGCTCCACAAAATTCACCTTAAAAGGTTGTGTTTTCTAAATCCTAGTGTGCTAGTGAATCAACAGGATACCTACATTTCAGAATAAATCCTGCCTTTAAAGTTCAATTATGCTTCTCTTAGGCTGTAACAAAGCACTTTAAATTAATATTGGAAAGGTCTGCATCCAGATTCAAAAATATATCAATTCATGTTCACTAACCCATCCACTTTAAATATGTTTTTTAAATCACATGCAGTACTTTAGTCTAAGGTTATTTTTAATGTTTTTGCTGTAAACACAAATCCATCTCATAAATCAACTTATGTTATAAATATTTGAATCCAGTAAAATCATACGTAATTTTTACATTATTAGCATAGTTATTAAACTGATTTCTGATACATGAAAAGTTTCAGTGCATTTGAGATGTTTCATGATCAGTGAAATGTACCTTAAATCTCGACCTATCCCGTAACTTCCATAAACTTCCTGTCATGCTTCAAAAGCATCTGATTCCTTATTATAAGGTCAACTGCTTCAATTGCACACATAATTAAGGTAATTTTGAGCATTTCAGTATAAAACACCTATGCTCACAGCATTTGTCCATTTTAAGGATAAAGAATTCACAGAAGCTCTAAGGCAAAATTAGGTGATTGGACCGAGAATCTTTTTTTTCTTTTGATCCCTATGTTAATCACTACCCTTTTGATTCTCATCCATTCACAATCAAAAGGTCATAAGCACTGACAATAACAAAGCTCAGACACAATCAATTTACATTCACTAGTTCTATATGTACAATGAGGTAGAAACACATACAAAAAAAAAAGAGTAACATTATGAAAATGGTGAAATATTAAATTATATTGATCCTAGTTGAACCATATTACATATAAACTGGTTTTAAGGAAGCCAATTGTCCCCAAATCCCATTTACATTGGAAAAAGTAAGGTTGGTTGCAAGGAAAATGAAATAATTTATTTACAGTATATGTGAAGTACAAATTTGTTGCCACGCAAGCCACCTTTTAGCACACTGAAAGAAAATAGTAAGATTTTTCTACTTAGAAATAGGTTATTTCTTTTATGAAATCTTGACATACAGCCAGGTATTAATATATAATAGTTAGATAAACACATCATTTTTCAGAGAGCCAATTCAACATATGCCATATTTTTGTTGTTGTTGTTAGAAGAAGCTGTGATGCCTGAAATGAATGCTGGGCTATCTGAAACTAGTGGCTTAAAGGTGATAGAAATTATTCTACAGAAAAAGGAGAAACTATCACTGTCTTATTTTAAAACATTAAAGTAGGTATAGAGTAAGAGATCAGCATTAGGGTCTGAAGCCTATATATAAGGGCTAACTTGTCATTCATATTAAGATAGGATTAGATAGAAGATAATTATAAAATAGAATGGAATGTTCTTTTTAAGTACTTTTTAATTAATCAAAATCTCAAGATTAATTTTAAAGGCAACTTTACCCAAATAAGATAAATATATTGATTTATTCAACAAATACCTACCATACTAAATGTTTATTAGAAGCCTGACACTAATAAGCAGTACAGACAAAATGGACAAGAAAGTTTCCTGACCTCAAGGAGTTTTCGATCTGATGAAACAAAAATTAAAATATAGCAGGGCTGGCCAAGTGGCTCAGTTGGTTAAGAGTTGGCTTGGAGTGCGAGCTCTGAGCAACAGGGCCACCGGTTCGATTCCCACATGGGCCAGTGAACGCTGCGCACTAGGTGAGCTGAAAACAGGTGGCAGGATGGCTCAGCTGGTGTAACAATAAGATTGCCTGTTCGATGGTGGGCTACACCCACCCTCAACTAAGATTCAACTCTGCACCTTGAGCTGAGCTGCCGCCCAGATGGCTCAATGGATAGGGCATGCGCTCTTAACAACAAGGCTGCTGGTGAGACTCCCGCATGGGATGGTGGCTACGCCCACCCGAAACTAAGACTGAACACAGCACCTTGAGCTCAGAGGCCACGAGCTGCCTACGGGAAGCCAGATGGCAACTGGCACCCTTCACAACAAACACTGAAGAACAACTTGGCTGGTCCCCTTTTCCAATTCCCAAACACTGTTCTCCCCCAATTCCCCAATAAAATCTTAAAAAAAAAAAAAAAATTAAAATACAGCATGACAAGTACCAAAGTAGCTCTTATGTCTATACATTTAACTCTTCTTTAGTATTTATCTCCACAAATTTAACTCTAAGATACAGTTCTCTAAGTTCATATATTTGTAACTCATAATCCAGTGTTGGGGCCGCTAAGCTAAGAACTGAAGATGAATAAGAATGATAGAATGTGAAATTATTGTATTCTATTTAAAGTACAAGCACAGAAAATAAATATTGAGTATTTTTTATATAATATATACACAGAGAGATTCTGATATGTTCTCATGCCAAAATACCTATACATTGCAAAGACTGAGTTGTTCATATCATAAGAAGAGCAAATTCCCCTCCCATCAATTAATTTAATGATTGTTCCTAAATATACCTGGATGAACTTGATCTACCAGCATAACATTCTCCACTCACTTCTCAGGGTTAAGGATCACCAAAATAAATTCTTTTATGTTTACTATTTATAGGAATTGCCTAATACCCAAATTGTATTTTATAAAACAGATTTCAGTAAAAAAAAAAAAAAAAAAAAACAAACAAAAAAAAACTGTACTTAGCCATCAGAGTCATTTCTTGACCTTAATTCTTTAACCCTACAAATCTCTTTAATAATAACGTCTTTTTTTTTTTAAGTATGTATAGCTCTTAACTGCAAGCTACTTCAAATCCTGGTTGTTTATATGGTTGACATGTAAAGAATACCTGACACTGTACGATTTGGCCATGTAACTCTACCAGTCAACTGCTAAAATTTTATTCATTTATTTGACAATACTTAACAAAAATTTATTTCACTAGACACTGTTTCATATGACATTCACATACAGATTAATTTCCTTCTCTTTGGACCTCTTGGGTCTCTTAAATAAGTGCCTAGGCAAAGTTCAATTCTATAAACAGATCAACGTTAATATATGTAATTTCCCATAAATACAAAATATGTTTTGACCCAGATTTCTATACTTCATTAATACTAGAAATAATAACAGAGCATAAGTTAACACAACTGACTAAAAATGTAATGTGATTCACTCAATCAATATAGGAAATAGATATATAATCAATTGATGTCAAAATATTTTAATTTAATCTTAAACTCAGGGTTAGTTCTGCATAAATATTATTTTTAAAAAATACAGAGAGAAACAGACCTGATTAAACTTAAGTTGTTCTAGAAAGAATGGCAATTTTTACTATAACCAGTTCTGAAGATCTATCCCTTCAGAAACAACACATAAATTGGGAGTTATATCGGAATTACCTACAAAGGAGCAAGAACAAGTGACTGAAGTAAATTCTTCTGAATGAGGCAAAAATAATCATTGTTTCTTATTAAAAAGTACTACTCGCTATAATTTTGCATATCTGTTGACTTTTCTTAATCACTGACATTGGAGAAGCAGAGAAAAACAGAGGCAGAATACTAAAAAAGAGGTATTCCTGCATTATTCACTGTCTCTCCTCTGATGCAACAGGCTTTCCCAAATTATATTTTACAAAAGTTATCTATACACAGTATGGCCATAAAACAGATTCTGTGATCAAATATGCTAATATTATTTCCATTAGAGTCAACAATACATATTATATATATATATATATATATATATATATATATATATATATTTATACACACACGTATTTACTTAAGGGACACTCCAGTAAAGAAACCTAATTAAATATAAACCAACATTTTCCAAACTTATTTAGCTCCCATTTTTTTTCACAGAGCATCCACTGGCATCACACAAGTACACACACTGGGATTTGCTGGTACTGGAAAACATGGATAGTAGGAACTGATCAAACAAGCACATGGCTACCACGAATCCAACCAAGGAAAATTACAGGTACTGGAAAGAGTAGAGAAAATGCTTTAAGACCTTTCAAATCTATTGAACCTGATAAAATTATAAAAATATAGGTGGAACCAGGGGAAAATTTCTGACTGAAAGTCAAAGGAACCTGAAAGATGTATTCATGAAAAGGAAAAAACAGATAGCATTAGATTCAATAGGGACTGACAGATTTTTTTTTTCACTCCAGCTTAACTCTACTCCCTGCCTCTGTGTTTTGTGTTTCTCTACAAGTCCTTATAAAACTCTATGTTGTATTACAATTATTTGTCTCTCTTACTAGATCATAGTTCCTTAAAAGGAGGGGTTCATCTTATAAGCATTCTATACATGTCCTCTAAATAAAAAAATAAATACCATAAGCAGACAAAGAGGGACAAGGGGGCAGACAGAGTCACACCAAGCTCTGCAGAACAGACAGCATTTGAACTGAGCCTGACACAGAAAAAACAAGAAATTATAAAAATATAGTTAGGGCCGGCCAAGTGATGCAGTGGTTAAGAGCTGTCTTGGGATGCCAGCGGCCCGAGTTCGGATCCCAAATATGAGGGCCAGTGACACTGCCCTCAAAAAAAATAAAATAAAAAATAAAAGTACAGTTAATGGCCTCATCATGATGCTATAGAAAAAAAGCTCCATACCATATAGTTTCCTTATAGGCAAAAAAAAATGCATAAGGAAGTTGAAGACTTATTTATACTTCCAATGAGCAACTTATGCTCAAATTCCTATTTATGATTGGCAAAAAAAGAATCCTTTGTTTTACGGGCTCAATTCTTTTTCTTTTTTTTTTTTTTTTTTTTTTTTTTTGAGGGCAGTGTCATTGGCCCTCATATGTGGGACCTGAACCGGGGCCACTGGCTTCCTAAGCCAGCGCTTAACCACCACACCACTCGGCCGGCCCCTCAATTCTTTCTTTTTAAAAACCACACCATTTTCTTAATACTGGATAGTGAGTTTCAGTATAAAACGTTAAAGTATACCATAAATACAGCACTGAGTATCTGAGCGACACAATTAAAAGAAATAATAAACCTCCATTTAACTTTAAGTTCTCCAATAAGTAAAACTCATCCACAATAACAGAAATCAAATCAGGAGCAACTTGAGATGATAGCAGTAGTTGACTGAAAAGAGGCACAGGAAACTTTCTGGATTGAAATGGTTATTACATGGTTATCACATGTAGCCATAGTTACATAGTTAAATATGTTAGAATTCATCAAACTGTACACTTAATATGTGTGCATATATGTTGTATACAAATTATACTGCCACAAAGTTGATTTTTTAAGAGGTAAATCTGATTAAGCCCAAGGAAAATCAAAAACCTAAGACCTTACTAATAAATGAACATGACTGTGGTATTTAGTAATGACAAAACAGCTGACTTAATGATTATAAACACTTAATACTTAGCAATTCACAAAAAGTATGCTGGTTTTTCATAGTGAAAAAGACCAAAAGGCAAAAAACCTAAAATATGGTGATTTATGACCAACAGTACCATATATTTTATAATTATACAAATATATCAATATTTGGTTGAATAGTAATTATGCTGAATGTTGGAGATATCTAGAAAACAAAACACAGTGCTTGTATTGAAAAAACTTAAAGTCTTATGGGAGAGAAATAAAAATCATGGACAATTTAAACGAAGAATGAAATTACTACAATATGGATCAGTGAGTACTTTGGATTAACACCTCACTTAGGCTTAGAACTGTGGGGAAGAGTCAAAGAACCTTTCCAGAAGAGATTGCAATTTAGCTGGGAATTGAATTATTAATTTATTCCATGAATATTCATTGGGCAGCAATCATGTGCCAGGACTGTGCTGAGTACTATATGTACCATAACAGGCAAAACAGAAATACCTGTTACCTTCATAGTACACTACAAAGAGGAAGACTGACAATAAAAAAAAAAGCTAGCACACGTATACTTAAAATTTGTGGTATATTCCATGATGAATACTAAAACAAAGACAAGCAAAAAGATACCAACTATGGATATGATAATCTGAGAACAGAATAATTAAACTGAGTTCTGAATGAGAAAAGTCAGCAAATGCAAAGGAGGTAGATTTTAGGGGAAGTAAAGGCATATACCAAGACACAAAAATATGATGGCACATTTGGGTAACTTTAAATAGTTCCGCATAATTTGAGAACAGCCATAAAACCAACTTGATAAGAAATGAGGTCCAAATAGTAAGAGGAGCCTAATAATGAAAGACACCTCTCTGTGCCAAGGTACAGAGCTGGTTTGCTCCCCGCCACTACCACTCAGGTTGTTTAAATTATCTACTTTACTCAAAATACTCATCACAACTATAAAAAGAAAAAATTTCATGAAATGAAAAGGCAAAAGCAATAACATTAATGTCACACATTTAGAAGGGGTAAACTCCAAAAGGAAAAGAAAACCACATTTAGAGAAATTATAGGACAGTGAAGAAAGAAGACATCCTCTATAAAGACTTAGAAAAAAATTTCAGTAACTCAGAAAAAATTCAAGTGGCAAAAACTTGAACACAAAACTGACATTAAAGAATCATATGAATGGTGCTATCTGATTCTTAATACAAATATTATAATTTTCAAATTAATAATTCAGAGGTAAAGAAAGAAACACTTCTTTCAAAAAAATAACCAAACCTTATATTATTACCTTCATGTGAAGGAACATTATATAATTACCTTCATGTAAAGAAAATATTTCCCAAAATAGCAACAATCTACCTATTTTAGTGAAACATTTCTTAAAGGAAAATCAGACTAGCACAGTATTTTAAATTAACTTTTGCTGCTAATTAATTACTCAGACAGGATGCCAGGACAGACTACATGGTACTTCTAGTTTTCTATATACTCTATGCATTTCTGATAAATGGGAAAAGAATAGATGACCTGGCAGAAGGCTCAGACAATAATATGTGATTTACAGGACATGAATGCAGCTACCCTAAGATTTATCTGACAGCCCTCTCCGATAGTGGACTGTTGAGTATCCGATGGAATGATTTCTAGTCTAGAAAGTCGACTACTGAGTAGCCATACACATTATTTATTTATTAGATGTTTTGGGTTGAAACCATTTTTAAATGATGCACTTCACAATGCACAGTCATAAATTTAGCTTTAAACCCAAGAAGGGAGGTAGTGTTATTGGAATGTATGTCAGGCTGAATTAGGATGAGCAACGCAACGCTTTTATAAAGTGGCCTTGAATGCAATGTCAATTCTTTCAAAAATGATATTAATGTCAAATGAGCAAGACACAAACACTTTACACAATGTTAGAGGAATACTACTTAACTATTTAACATTTTCTTTAAATTAATATAATTTCTATTAGGCTTATACACCTACACAACAAATAATGAACACAAATAAGTTACAAGCTCATGAAAAACTGAATCTGAAATATAACTAAGAGCTTGTTCAATTTTTCTCCATGCACCAGAGCATGAATGCACATTTTCCTGAAGAATATGTATTCTTATATTAAAGAAGCAAAGAAGATTTCATTAAATCATGTTTTGGAGCTTCAGTAGCTCTTGAGTTATTTTAGATAGGATTCAATATATGAATAAACCTTATAAATATACATCTTTACTCAAAAACGTAACACTGAGTATTTTAAGAAAGGTTTTCAACTCTAAATAATATTTTGCCTTAATAGTGTTAAAATTTAAAAAGGATAAACTATGAAATGGTATCCAATCAATCTACTAATGATTGAGTAGATACTGAAAAACATAATCCTAGTTGAAGCTTTAAGAAAACATATAGTGATCTGTTTGGTCTTAATGACAGCAAACCAATGTGATCATTTCCTCATTTCTTAAATTTGGGCTCTACCATCTCTTTTGTAATAAAAAGTGGATAATTTAAACACCTTGTTACAAACAATGCAAAAGAAAAATTTTGAATGAATTTGAGAAACATAATCAGAACATGGCTGATGGTCATGAAATAAACACCAACTAATTTGTAAAGTTTTAAATCAAATTTGCAGATGTTAAGTTCATAAGCATATCCCATTATTTATGTGATTAAAAAAGAGTTTTTGACCTGATCTTTCGATCTTTGGCACTCAATCCTCTCCATCTCCTCTTAAAAAATTAATTAAAATTTTAGCAAGATGCTAGCTTTTCACTTCCCACCCTATCTCAGACTAAAAAAAATTATCAATCAAACTCAAGCCATCCCCACCCAGTATCTGCAAAATGTCGACTTCAAATTCAATTTCATCTCTCTTAAGCTTTCATGTAGAAAAAGATAGTTCACCTCTTAACAAAATAAATCACTTTTGTGATTGCCAATCTGACCTCTTTAAATTAGGAAAATTCAAAGTGAAAAATGTAATTATCACCCCGGAACAATCTGTATACATCTGGAGCTAATTCTGGCTTCATTTTTCACATCATTTTTCACACTGTGCTACATCTTAGAGATGCCAGGGAACTTTTGAAGAACTCATAAAAAATGTGGAGAACTTCAAATAACCAATAATGTATTTTATTCAAACAAAAACGTTGAGAATATCTGACTTTTGCAACTTACTCTACTAAGAGAGCTTCAGATCTCATTTGATTGGATTAATATTAAACAGCACGGTGACATACATGACAAATAGGTGTATTAAAACATGTCATTCTTTATCTTTTCAGCTTCTACTTTCAACTATGTAATTAATATACTAGATCTGAAGTAGTTTCCTTGTATCAAGAACATATTCAATTCTTCTACACTAGAAAGTAAAACTTCACCATCAAAATTCACCTATGAAACAATTTTATCACTATAACTTCATACTACTGTGAAGAAACACCCAAAACTGTGACTGCTTCTTAACAGGGTAATTTCATACCAGCATACGAATGGCATATGGTTATTTCCATCTAAGAAATAAACATGCAATTATTTCAAATCAGATTACTTAATGGAAAATTTTAGTCAGCTTTTAAAGAAATGGAGTTTTCTTTTAAAAAGATGATTAAATTATAAAAACTCGATTCTCACCAGATCTGAGAATCATAAGCCCACTAGAAACATACCTACGCCTCACAAGTTCATTACAAAAATCCATTAGGTGTAATCTCTAGAAGTAATTGTTCTTATTGCATTTTATTGACAATACATAGTATTGATTTTTCACACCTTCTATGATTCTTTAATTTATATTCATGAAATGTCCATCAGCACAGTCTAAATAAATTTGGCAATATAGGCACTAAAATGAATAAGTCGATGCAAAGAAACATTAATTTTGCATTATCCTTATGCGTCAGGCAAGTAAACCAAAAGAGTTGTAAATGAAGGTCAAAGGTTTTGAAATGGGTCAGAACCCTTGACCTCTAGACCAATACCCTTCCTATTAAAAAAGGCTATTTTAAAGTTTTAAGTAGGGGAATTTACTACCAGCAAGATACCATTTTTAAAAGACTACAAAGAAAACTCACAATAAAAACATCCATCTATTTAATTGTAAAATAGAAAAGAAAACACCAGAGGATACACTAGTTTTACATAAGTTTTGTAAAAAATCATTAAATTTTACCACATGAAGTATAAGGTTTCTGACCATTGAAAGTAATTTTGCTTCCAGGAATTTATTTACTACATCTTATTTTGATGGCTGCCATATTTTTGTTGATGTTTTCCCAAATCTACTCTGTATGTCAGAAATAATTAACAATGACAAGAATTCAAAATTATTTATCACTCATTTTATAACCTCCGCACAAAAGGGAAGTAAAACCATCATTCCCATGGGAGTCAAGAGTGGCACTCCACAAGGTATAGAAATAAATCTGTTTCTATAACCATAATACACGCAGGAACGAAATTCAGCCATCTCAAGATCATTTGATCTGGACATTTTTAATGGGACTCGAAAAACCTGTTTCCATTTCACCTACCCAATTTATCTCAGCACTAACTTCAAAATTATCGGCTAGTATCCAAGACAAGAACTAATCCTTTTGCAATACAAATAAAATTATTTTAAAGCCGCAAACTCAAAATTCGATCATGGCAAAAAGTTCTAATAAAATAATAACTTGCAAAATTAATTCATGTGAGAATTGACTTTTAATTCAGCATATATTGTCACTCACCTGTGAACACAGTAGCATAACCAACTCGACAACTGAACTACTAGACTTCATGCAAACCAGACCTATTTCAAAGAAAATTAAAAACAACAATTACAAAGTAAAAAACAAATATGAGGGATTTGTTACACAACTTTGTCCAAAGCCATTTTTAAAATAAAATTTAACATCTTCTAAGAACCAAAGCTGCAAACATTTGATGATATGAGTAAATAATGTACTCTGCAATTCCTTTAAAGTTGGCATCAAAACTACCACAATTTTTTTGTAAATTGTTTCATTTCAGCTCTCAAACTACTAAAACATTTATTACAACTTCATATATAATGACATTTCACAATACTTATAGAAATGTGCACAACATATGCCATATTGATCAATATCATCTACATTTTGTTTTGGAGAGAGTTGATTGTTATACATGCAGAGAAGGGAAATGGCTCCCTGACCTTTGCTTTCTCCACCACACTCTCTCCCTTCAACCTTCTAGCTATCAATCAAGTTTCCATTTTGTTTCATGGCAGCAGACATCCCAAACACTCTTATTAGTACCTTGACCTATGACCTCACACTAAACCTTAACAGAAGTGCAAGCCGTTGTCTGTTATATATTCTTGATTTCTTATAAATTCATTTACATTTTTCTCTTTTATGTTTCATTTGGGTTCGCAAAAATATCTCAGGAAGGAACTCTTATATAGTTATCTTAAGAATTCTTTAGTTTTGATTACCAATAAAACCTAAAGCAGTTCAAAGAACATTTTATAATCAGTATCTTAAAAAAGCAATGCCAACAATTAAAAGCACCAAATTACTAAATTCTATTACTAATAATCAGAAAATTATTTTTATCCTATATTTTTCTAAGCAAACACAAGTGTAGGTTCCAGGGTGTAAGACCTAAAATCATTCCTGGTGGTCCTCTACATACTAATTACCTTCTTTCTTTCTCCCACTTAAGCCCTTGCAGACATCCTATCCCATCTTATTCCCTTTCATTAACCTTCTTGCTCTATAGTTCTTTCTTCTTTCCCCTGTTAGTCATGATGTCTCATACCTACTGATGGCACAAGCTGGTTCTGTAGCCTTACAAATAGCATTCAAGTTAAACAGGTTGTTCATCCCCTTCACTTGTCAAAAAACTCAGAACCATTTTTCGTAATGTCTGAAAAAATATATAATATAAAATGACGGTAATAGTGTCAACACTGACATGAAAAGAAGGTATAGAATATCTACATGTTTCATAGAGCAAGCAGGTCATTAACCAGACTAAAATATGGTTTCTGTAGAGCTAAAATGAACAAAGCTCCTCAGGCCAATGCCAAGGCTGAAAGAAAAGGCATAGCAATACTCCATCTCTCATTGCTGGTGTAGCCCTCTGCTGGTCTGAAACCTTGTCACTTTCCATAAACTGTAACCCAACTACAGGAAGTTCCATATACTCCAACTTCAGAATCCACGACTTCTAGTGAGTAAATTCAGAATTTTCTACAACTAGCTCATTATTCCTTACTGCTCTACTCTAGAGGAACCAGAACTCCTACCAACTTTCCTTTTAAGGCAAAGCATGTGGGCCCTGGTCTGGTTCAGCCTTTTCTATCCACTCAGGGAACGAGCACTGATAGAAAAAGGGCCGTGGGCCATCCAAAGTTAGGAAGATTACAAGCGCTTTTTTTTTTATCCCCTTGACAACATTTCATAGGATAGTTCAATATTTATCTACTTACAAGAAAATTATATATATATTAGTCTTATTTCTCAATAATAAAGGCTAGCAAACCAGAAGAAACAAACATACCTAGTTGGATGTAAAGATGCAGCAAAAATATATCCATTGATCAATGAGTTGAGTGTTCAGTGAGAGTAAAATGTCAAATAGCATTTTATAGTTTGATTAGAACAATTTATGTATTTCTGGAGTGGATGGGGAGTGAGGCCAGGGTGGGTGGTATGTTAAATTTTAAATAAGAAATAACTTCGGAGGACAAAAGATATCTTATATTAGTCCTCTCATATTAAGCTCCCTGCCTAAGTGGCAATGATACTATAAAGACAAATATATTGCATTAGGAGTATATAAACAGGAGATAATCCCAATAGGGGATTTACTATCATATTGCATGACTTAATTACATCTCTACTTTTGACCTAAATTTTTGCCTTTTAGTGACACCGTTTGCACGTATGAAAAAGCAAGAAATAAATTATAAACCAGTAATCTGTCTTCAGATTTACATTAAAACTAACAATTACCCAAAGGAATGCAGTAAAACACTTAGAATAAAGTTGTAAGTTGTTGCAGAGTATCAATTTTCATTTTACACACACACACACACACACACACACACACACACACACCCTATTATTGCTTCAATCAGCAAAAAGCAAACAAGGTACTGCAGGCTCAGGGATGTGATAGGCCCATAATCTGAAAGCCTCCCAGTATAACAGCTGGGTTCAGTTTGGTTTTCTTTTTGGTTAGTTTTTCAAAAATATGGAATTTTAATCTCTTCAAAGAAGATAAACTCACAATACCAAAGTCAAAAGTTTTATACTCTTCTGGAGTTTCTTGATCAAAGACCACTGCAATTTCTTCACCAGAGACTATTTATCCCACCTCTATTACCACTGTTTTCCCTTACTACTACAATTAGAACTATTAAATGACTTACCAGATATTATCCTAGCAACATCTGAACTCAGTGATCTATCCAAACTATCAAATAGACCATGAAAAACAGTCATGACGATTTATCATCTAGAATATAACAACTTTTAAAGACATATATATATATATATCATCTTAAATAATTTACAGAAAGATAAAGCGATGGTGATAAACATTATTCAAAGTTTTAATAAGAATTCAAGTATATTAAACTTAAATTCTTATTCTATATTTTCCTGGTTTTGAAAGTATTTGTAAATATGCTGAATGAGTAAATGTCTTTTGGAAAGAACTGTTCCCATGAATCTGTAAACATCATACCCGTCTTATAAAAGGGTTATAATTACTGATATATGACTCTCGGCATGATTTAAAAATGAAGTATTATGTCCAATTAAACCTCTAAATCTAACTTCTAGTCATCAGAAAATATAAGGGATAGAGAAACCATCAATGACATCACCAAGAAGCAATAGTCACAGAGTGACAAAATATGTAACACTCTACAGAAGAACCAACCAGATCTTTTCAACAGATCAATAGCGGTACAATAGAGGGAGAATGGGGGAAACAATTTGACATTAAATAAGGACTTAAGAGACATAACCAAATGCAATAAACTGATTTTGTTTGGATCTTAATTACAAATAAATTATAGAAAGACATTTTTAAATAAAGATGAATATGAACTAAGTATTAGATGACATTATGGAACTATCATTATTAGTAGTTGCAATAGCAACAATTATAAGAAAATATCTTTACATGGATTTTGAATAATTTAGGGATAAATCAACATGACATCTGGGGTTGTTTTAAACACTAAAGCAAAATAAAGGGAGGTGAATATAATAACAAACAATTATGGCAAAACAAAGATGATACAGGTAGTTGGTAATAATAAGTCCAGTGATATTGTATTTTCTATTTTATAGATATTTAGACACTCCCTCAAAAAGTTTTAATAAAACAAAACTGTAAAAGTAGTAACTTTTCCAGTGCCTGGTCACACAATCACTGGCAAGGGCAAAATTAAAAAACCAAGGCCTCTTTCTTGCTTTTTAGTCCAGTGCTTTTTGTACAGTACCAATGCTGTGATCACCTCCACTCAGCACTGTTATTTTACAGTGCATAAAACGGTCACCCAAAAAATTACTCACAACTTAAAATATATACGTAGCGTACGTTAAAAACTCTTAGATTTGTTATTTTTATGAACACAGTCCAATGAGTTTATAGTTGAGCCATAGTTCATCATCTTATAATTTTATCACAATTTACTAGTAAAAAAAAATTGAGTCTAAAATTTTGTTAAGGGATCTGGAATTGGCAAGTTTAATACTTCTGAGTATCTAAGATGATCCTATTTTATTGGATCTATTATAAAATTCAAAGACCAACTAAAAGGGAACAATGTCTTGCTATATCAAGAGGCCATAATTAATACCTTCATTTCACTGCAATGAAATAAAATATAGATAAGTTGTCACATCACTTTAAAAAATGTTTGATATGTGAAGTATAAATTAAGAAAAAGTCCTTTTGATTTTTCAATTCAATTCCTTTCAAATTTTATTACTTCATTATATCAAACCGTCCACGGCTGAATAAATTATACTCTTTGGCAGATAAAATAAATTTTCAGCCCAAGCTTAATTAAGTATTTCTAAAACCTGAATTTTCTTTTTCAAATAAATTCAATGCTATTTTGACTATACGGAAATGAGCTCAATCATCACCAACTCTATATACATCTACACCAGAGATGAGAATAAAATCCTTATTTTAGCTAAAGCTTATTACTTATAAACAGACAGATATTTCAAGGGTAAAATAAAATACTGAAATCCCATAGTTACCACTCAGATACAGACAGACTATTAACCTACCCATACCTTGCATTTCTATATCATCTTTATTCCTACCAAAAGAGGGGCAAAACAAGTTGTAAGAAATTCCTTCGGAGATCGATCACCTAGTGACAATTGTCCAACAAAATATTATAGTAACTATAGCTGTAAGTTGATATTAAAAGAGAATGAAAGGTCATTGTGCTTTCCCATGATTTTTCAGCTTTAGGCGAATATACGAGTGTCTTTCCCTAAACCATTAACCATGCGCACAGACAAGCCACATTTGGCAAACATCTAGTCCAGACACTTTGAATGTAAAAATCAATTCTACATTATCACTGATGAAAGTCCTCTAGCTTCTCCTTAAAAAATTCTAGTATAGGGATGAAGAGGGTTATTTTGAAGTCAGTCTGTTAAGCTCCAAAACAGAACCATTCAAAAAGTTGTTCTCCATGACTAATTATGAGGAAATTCAGGGTAAGTCACTTTCCCTTTGGCTGAGTTACCCTCTTTAATAACTAGGCACTCACTACAGGGCAAGTGTCCTATGTAAAACTGAAAAAGAAAAAAGTCCCAATACTTCTCATCCGTTCCATAAATAGCATGGTTTCCAATACATTCAGCCAATCTACTTTTGCATGCTACCAAGTTTGACACAATCTCAAAGTACACTACCTAGAGGAAGACCCCGTAATATATGTATGATGTAGGCAGGATAGAGTACAATGCTACTGTTATTTCTACGTGCTTGTAAAAAGAATTCTACTAATAGAGACTAGTAACACATTTTTCATTTTTCTTAATATGTGATAATTCACTGTTGTTTATATGAATCTGAAGTTCAAGTAAAACCCAAGGTAAATTCCCCACTAATTACCATAACACTGGTCTCTCCAATTCTCTATTCTCATAGTTAATTTTAATGTGTTAAAAAGAAAAGGAAAAAAAAAAGTCTCAGTTTTTCAGTTTAACACATCATTTTCTGGTTCATCCAAATCACTAATAAAAAAAATGAACAGATTAGAATATGAGACATGACATAGTCCTTAGACAGATTCTATGAGTTTTGTCTAAAGTTGAAAACACAAACAATAAAACTATGCATTTCTTAATATCCATTTAAGTTTTTAACCCTGAAATTTAAATATATATGTGTATATTTAAATATACAATATGAAATAAAGGAAAACAATCACTTACTTGTTCCTTCTATCAGCAGTTCTTGTCCATGGCTACCCAAAAGTGTCCGAGAGAGAAAAGGTGCAAAATCCACAAAAATCTCGCGCAGAAGAGGAGCTGCCTTTTCCAAAGCATGTTCGAGCCTCTCTGTAATGCTAATATAAAGATGTTAAGTTACCTGAACTAGTCACTATATCTTATCGATTTTCTAGTTTTTAAAATGCATTTTACATAGAAATGCAAATTATGTGAAAAATTAAAAATTACCTAAAAACTCAGTATTGCTGTGCATACCATTCCTTCTGCAGGGGGTAATTTTTATTCTGTTTTGTATTGTGACGCCCTGCCCTGACAAACAACCCGGCAATAGCCACTCCAAACATAGCTCCTCTTGGGGGCCTGAACGAGCCAGTGCAGAGAACTGGATGTTGACCCCTGTAACTTAAACAAATTCGATCAAGTCTTCACCAGCTTGGTCTGTTCACACTACACCATCAGCACCGTGAGTTCAAGAACTAAGTATTCCTTTCTAAATTCTCAGCTGCAGAAGATTCAATGTATGTTTCTTAGCTGAAAGGATCAGTTTATGTTCTTTTTCACTGATTATCTCTGTAACAATTTCTTTCTAATGCAATCTGAAAAACTTTTCATTTGAAAATAGATACTTTACTGGCACATTTATGATGATTTCAATTTATACATTAATATGCCTTTGTGAGCATATGTATATATTTATACATATAATATGTATATATACATAAACACATATGTACACATATACATATATATTTATTTAGATAAACAAGCCCCCTGCATTTTAGGAAATTCAGAGGTGTCTGCAGTGTTAGATTCTAACTGATAAACCAAAAATATACACAAACAGCAACTACTTATCTACTTTTCACATGAAGAATACTTCCTATTCATACTGCAGTAAGAGTTGCGGCTGAAACTATCAATTGGTAAGCTGCTGGACATTTATGCTATCTGTCAATCACCATCTCTTCCCAGATACTACCCTTAATACTATCTCATAGAGCCTCGTATCCCTGAATGACATAGCTGCAAGCCTATACCTGCAGAACCCAAGAGCCTGTAACTGTGGAGCCCTGTATATTTCCCAGTTGTGATAAGGAAGATCAAGAACTCTGGCCACAAGGGCCCTTGTGGTGGAAAACATTCACAGAATTCCAAATTAGAATTTGAAATGAATATTCCCAATTAAACAAGGTTAATGACAGTAAAAATCTATCTATGGTTCAGTATCACTATGGCTTTGGTTGGCTTTTTAACTTCATTTTATTCATCGAAGAGAAACAACAAACTTTAAACTTTCAGTTACAATCATATGAAACGTAAGCCATAAGCTACTATCTGTGTAATTAAATATTTGTTATGCATGTAACATTTACTGATCACAGCCACTTCTCATGAAACTTTTACATCTTATTACCTTTAAAAAGGAACTCCTAAAATATTTCCATGCCTCTAAATGTCGTGTAAGTTTTTAAAAATAGAAACAAGCAAAAATTAAAAAAAAACAAAGAACTATAGGTAGACAGTTTAAAGAGTCCTCAAAAGGAACAGATCACAAATGTCCAAGCTAGTAGTTCAAATACCTCATATTCGAAGCTTGGTCTTGTGGAACTGAACCAACTGCTGGAACTGACGGCAATTTGGCATTAGAAGATCTGCCACCTATAAAAGAGAATAACCATTTATAGGAATTTTCCGGTTTTACATACAAGCAACACAGCCAAATCTGAGATTTGGTAAAAGACAAAAAGAGGAAGAATTGTGTAACTATTGGAAATCTTTATTTTGCCAATCTACCACCTCAAGACTACATAAACAAGAGGAAAACCAATTGTATCATCTAAACATACTGTCTGGGTATAATGATTTGCTTGTGGTGAAGACGTATACCTAAGAACCCTACGGTAGGTTGGTTCTGAAGGTCTAAGCCTTAGTAAACTATCTCCATCACACCCCACTCACTACTGAAGGATTCCAAATGTGGCAGTAAATGCAGTCGGGTTGGAGAGCTTAGAGCTCTTATCGGAGAACCTGTAATCTTGTGTTACAAGTATAATCAGTTATTTTCCCAATATGACCACAACATAGAAACCCTAGGCTTTAAGGAACAAAAGGGCCTTCTCTCCCAAACCTTGGTGAGCTAGATGGATTGAAAGTGGTTAGCTGGATCCGATCAAGGAAAGCATTTGCACCAGGGTAGGTGCACTGAAGGAAGCAAGGTAAAAGAGCCCAAACAATGTGAGGAGGACTTTAAAGTAGTACAGAAAACTAGAAAGAATTCTGAGGAAAATGGTTTGAAATTCAGGATATCTGTGTGAATTCATGGTTTCATTAAACACAGGTATATGTGACAGTGTATGTAAAATACATACCCTCATTCACATATCTGGATGGATGGATGGATAGATAGATAGATAGATAAATAGATAGACAGACAGACAGATAGTCCTTAGCTCTGTCCACTGAGAGGACCTGGGAGCAGTGAGACCCAAACATCTAATGTCCAGGTCTTGATTTCTAGATACTACTCTCCATTTGTCAAAAGACAAATGGTGATTTAAGAAAAATGCAAAGTGAGTATAAACATCTAGTTTTGTTTATTAGAAAACAAGGAACTACCCAAGGAATGATAGGATATATGTTACAAGGACACAGAAGCCAGCTTGAAGAGACTCCCATTGACTAAACTGGAGAAATATGAGCATCAAAATAATGATAATAACTGATTACAACTCATCCAATAAAATAGGAAGCCATAAGGCCATATTGATATCATAAATTAACATTCTGAGAAACAAGGTGTTTAAATAATTTCAAAGAACCTCCCACAAAATACTTATTAATTATGAAAGGAAAAAAGTAACTTTACAATATAGACACCTGGCGGGACATAAGTGGTAATCATCAGTATTGTAACAAATCAAAATTGTGCACCATGCAATTAGATTATTTTCTTCTCAATCTGTTCCATGCTATTTCTACCAAAGATGTATAATCTGTTTCTAATAATGAGAAAACATGAGACCAACCCAAATTCAGGGAAGTTCATCTGAGTTGTTCCCAATTTTCACCATAATAATCGATTTTTTGTATATGCTTAGATAAATCTATGTGCATTCCTTTATTTTCCTAAGGTAACTAACTAGACATCAATAAACATACTTTAAATGTTGACACAAATTGCCAAATTGCCCCGAAGAATAATTTACACTTCTGTGATAACTGTAAAATTGAATGTATTTTCCCAATTTACTAGAAACAAAACAGTAAATCTAAATGACTATTCTTACCTTCTGAGCATTTTAATAAGACTCTTTTTATGATTTGTAATTATTTGTTATATATAATTAATGATAATTACCTTTTATCACTCAGTACAAATACTTTTCAAGTTCACAGTTATTTGTAGCAATTCAGAATTCTAGAATCTTCCCTTTTAATCATCTGTACCAGCGTGATACAGGAAATAGAAATACCACCATGTTTTTACCAAGGCTGTTAGGATATTTAATTTAAAAAATGTAAAGCACCTGAGATAGATTCTCCACTGTTACTGTCCCACATTTCTGCAATACATTACAGAAGAAAAGTCTAGAGCTCTTCTGAGTGACTCCACAAATATTCATGATTCATGCTATTCATTTTAGTCAAGACTTTCATATATTACTTTTCTTATTAAATTCATGTAATAAATATAAAAGTTCCTCCACTCTTCTCGGCCTGACACCCATTTCCCTCCTTGCTTTCGAAAAGAAATGTCAGGTCACCCAAGACCAGAGCCTTTCTTTTCCACATCGAAGGGAAATCCTGCTGCCTCTCAAGCTATCTCAACCATCAATCTCTCACATTAACTTCCAGTGCCATTTTTTTTTTGTTAGAATATATGTTCTACACTGGCAGAAAACACCTCCTCACCAGCCACCTACAACAAAACCGTTTTCAAATTGAATCTTACCTCTATCAATATTAGGCCAGTTTCTTTGATAACTACCCGTAAGGGAGGCTAGGTGAATTTAAATGTTTGGGGAAGCAGTCAGGGTCCAGCCACTTATTAGCTATGTGACCTTGGGCAGTTACTTAAGCTCTCTGTGCCTTATTTTCCTCATCTGTAAAATTAATACTGATACCTACTTCACAGAATTATTTTGAGGATTAAATTAAAAGCACTTAGAAACTGCCCTCAGTAAACACACAATGAATGATAGCTTCTTTTCCTACCCTTCTACTCCATGCCTTCAAAAGATTTTAAGTTAAAAGAATACGTGAGATACACACATACACACACACGCGTGTGCACACACACACACGACGGACTACTACTAGCCATTAAAAAGATGAAATATTGCCATTTGTGATAACATGGATGGATCTCGAGCATATTATGCTTAGTGGAGTTAGAGAGAAAAGGACAACAACCATGATTACACTCATGTGGAACATAAAAACAAAAAGTAACAAACAAAACAAACTCACAGATACAGACAACTGAATGGTAGTTACCAGAAGGGAAAGAAGGTGGGAGAAAGATGAACAGTGAAAAGGGTTAAGGAGGTCAAATATATGTAAAAAAAAAAAAAACTAGACCTGAGGTGGGCAGCACACAATCCAGTACAAAGATGTCAAATTATAATTTTGTACACCTGAAAATTATATAATGTTATTAACCAATGTTACCCCAATAAATTTAAAAAATAAACCATATTTTTAGTTATTAGGTTTTCCTTCAGTCTGTAAGTCAAGCTAAAAAAAACACCCAAATTCTTCATTATGTGACATTCAGTGTAGATAATTAAATGACACTGAGCCTATAAAGTGCCTTTTTAAAAATTCACTATAAAAGCTTAAGATTCCAAAGGTAATATCTATGGGAAAGTCCAGAAACTGCAAAGCGAAAAATCAATCCCAAATTTAATTGTTGCAAAAAGTAGATTTCCAACAATTTCATTTATCAGATCAGTACAAAACAAAACACAGCTACAAACATTTGATAAATAGCCACTGTTTTCTACAGGAAAATACTTTTACTAAAAGCCTGTCACTGCCTGACACCACTCCCACAATTTTCTCAGGGGTTCAATTGTATCTGTGCATTTTGGTTCAACTTGCTCTTTTAGTTACGGCAAATAAAGTTAATTCTGGGTACAGAGAAACATAACCAGGCTTTGGCAAGAGATTTTGTAGATTTAACTGATTAAGAAACAGCCAGGATCTGTGACAACTTGACCTTCTCTGAAACATGCTAGGTCTTTAAGCAGAACTTGATCCATAATCAGCAGTCTGATTACCAAGTCTCAGCCAAACAGAAGAATCCAGAAATCTGGACTGTTTGATGCCCCACAGGCTTGGTTCCGGTGGCGAGAGGGCATTACAGCAATCTTCCACAATTAACCTCTGGATAATTACTTACTAAGCCAACCTCTCAGAGTGAGCATATTTCTACAACAAGATGCACTTATCCACAGTGAATCTCTCTTTTCCACAATATATTTCCTTCCCTTCCCTTGATAATCTCAGCTGACTTTTCTTTTTACTGGGATTTCACAGTTCATTGCTGACTTTCCTCCCATCCTTACCATCTTGCTCAACTGAGAGCTAACATAACTATACATAGCTAACCTAACTATACATAAAAACTCTGACAAACTAAATGGAATCAATCCTAATTCATAGGGTTAATTTAAAAACGAAGTATATATTTCTTCATACAGACAATTGTTAAAGATACATAAATCAATTCCCAGTTCACTATCAATAGATTTCCATTTTTGAATTTTTCACAATAAAATTTCAAACTAGAGGACAAAATAAAGTGAAGTCGAAAACAATTTTTTTAACTCTTTATTCTGTCAACCACTGCTGAGTATCAGGTCCAATCCTGCTTCTGTACAACACTCAATAAAGTACTTCAGAGGCCATACAGCTTTACTATACTCTATTAACGACACGCAATTTTCTAAATTTTTGACAGCAGTATGATCACTAAGCCATGGTTGGCCACTGACTTCTATTACCAGCAATTAATTAAATATTTCTGAGCTTTATTTTTCTAATTGGTGGTAGATTTTAAAGACCATCTTTATTTAAAGTATATCAGTACATCTTCTCTAAAACTATTGGTAGCTTTTCTTGAACATATCTAAAGTTGATAAAAAGAAATACATAAGGTCCCATTACTTAAAAGTAAGGATACAAGTAATAAATCTCAAGAAAATGTTTCTATGAGGCTTCAGGCAGTGTACATAAAACAAAATTAGCTTTTACAATGCTAATTAAACCTGATTTTAATGAGCTGAAATGCATATTAAAAATTTGAAAAGACAAAGAACGATGGTGGCTCTAAACAAAATAACAACAAAAATGCTTTCCTGACACTACCCAAAAAAGTAATGGCAATTTTCAAACCTAAAAGAGACTACAACAGAAAGAGATTTTTGCAGTGATCCTCTTAAATCATGACACTTTACCAGCAACGATAAATAAATCAACTAGCAAAGCTGTAAGAAGAAAAAAAAAAAAATCACATGAAAAAATAAGCTAAATTATTAGTAATTTCACACCCAGTTTTCCTTGATTCCAGCCAGAAAGAAAATGTAATTTCCAAATACATTTTGAATATTTTCAACTCAGGTAAAAATCATAAATGTATGAAAAATGTGTTGTTTTCAATTAACTTAACATTAAACATTTTCAACAGATGGTCACACATACGTAAATGCAGAAGCTACTTCCAACATGTGGAATGATATTGACTTATCTTTTCCTTATCCTTTCACTGATAAACTGGCTCCTTCAAACTGACAGGTTTCCAGACATTCAAAAGAACAAAAGGGAAAATGCAAATAGATCATTCCTCTAACATTTACCCAGGGAATAGCCAATTGTTTATTACAGGTCCTTAAGGATCTAAATAATAATGCCTTTCGAAATAAAGTGCCATTAAAACAATTGTCAATATTTAACCCCTAAACACTAAATTTCTTTTATTTTATTTCCCTCTCTCTTTCTTTCTCCCACCCATTCTGGACCATTCAGGGAGGCAAAGTCTATATGTCCAGTAAAAACTCATGAAATTAAATATATATAGAGAATGAGGCAAGATAAGCCTCTTGGGTCAAATCTTATATAAGAGAAATATTTTTCCTTTAACATTAAAAATAAATCTAATTAATAACATGAATGGCTCTGATATACAGAATAGAATCTAATATTGTAGTAAGTAGTAAGTTACTAAATTTTGCAAATTAGCAAACACCCAGCACGTAAATTACTGAAGAACAGTCAATTTAGTTCCTTTGTTAAGTTAGTTTTAATTTTGTTTTAATCATTTATGCTTTGTATCACAGGAGAAAACCACCACAGCATATTAAAAAAAAGAGTAACAGCATCTGAACACATATTGTATTCTGGGAAATTAAATCTTTGCTAAGCAACTTTCAAATTTCCAGATTTTCATATATTTACTAAAACCTGTTTTCTCTTTTAGTTTTCTGTGAAACATGCATATACAAAGGGTATACCTTGTTCTCTGATAACTATCTCTTACCACTAATTAAGGTAGATTTGCCATTGCATTAGATTATACTTTTTGCTAATAAAATGCTACAGAAGCTAAGGGATATTATTCAAACTAAATTCTGAAATTTGTATGCTAGTCAAAATTTGTATATGAATCACAGTTTTAATAATGTACACTGCTTTAAAATCTAAATGTACAAAGCCTCAGTTTTCTTGCAAAAGTATAAAATTATTTGGGTGCTAATATTTTGACAGAAGAATCTCTGACCTCACATAAAGCTCACAAGCTCTAAATCTTTTTCTGGGATCCAAGTCTAACCAGTCCTAGTTTCTCTCTAATTGTACCACATGCACATTTTAGAAATCCCATTTTGATTTTTAAATTTCAAAATAATTATACTTTCCTGCAACAAAAGTCATATTAAATGTTTTATGTTCACATAGTTTCTTTCAAGTAAGTTCCTGTTTTTGCTGATGCACCATGTGCTTTATCAAGTACATTCTTTATTAACCAATCATCAATTTTGAATTTAAGCAGTGCATTTTCTGTTGCTACTCACCCAGGACTGAAGTCATCCCAAGGCACATAGGTTTAAGGTCCACAGAGACAGCTATTAACTGTACTTGCATATACAGTAAACAATCCAATATCAAACCAAGACTAATACCCAACTTGCTCAGATCTGCTATAATAAACTGCGCCACTCAGCACACAATTACAACCATCAATTCAACCACAAATCATTTTATCCCCAATCCTGCATGAAGCAGAAGGAAAATAAACTTCCGTATAAATAAATGGTCTATTTTTTTAATGACAAATAACTCAGGAGAACTACAAAAAAAAAAAATATCTATCAGTTAAAAACACTGATAACAGACAGATAACGTTATTTGTGGAGCGTGGATTCTGAGTTAAAACGGACCAGGGAACAAAGGCAATGATGGCAGTCCAGAGCATTAAAGCGGGGCAACAGGTGAATAAGTAGTAGGACTACTGAAAACACTAGGTTGGATTCGATTTTTCTTATCAAGGCAGTAATGTCCATGGTAGTAATTAATGGAACGGAATAGAAATAATAAACTAAAATGGAGAAGCCATGTAACAGTGAAGACAAGACCACACTGAAAGAGAAAAAGAAAAGGAAGAGTCAGGTATGGAAGCCAAAACAAATGATAAAAAGGCCATAACCACAGAGAACATTTGGTACGACTTAAAAAGAAATGAATTATTTTTAAACAAATAAGGGGAGCTAGTGAGGAACAGGAAAGAGCTAAATATTCTAGCCCCAAATGGAAACCTTTGAAACTGTTTTAGAAACACCGCTACCACAAATTATACAAAATTTTACTAATGGAGGGAAAAGGTACATTAAGAGCTACATACGGAGTTTTGTGGGATTTTGCAAAGAGATAACAATAGTTTTCAAGATAGCAAATTATTTTGTAATTCTGTATATGGTTCTCCAGGGTCAGTATAATAGTTTATATTATAATGGATTTACTGAAAAAATCCAATAGCTTCAGAAAGAATTTTATTATACTCTTTTATATGAAACATTACCCATATGTCTCAGCTCTCTTTCTGTTTCTTATTTCTTCTGAAGACTGCTGGATTTAAATTTTGAAAATTATATTTAAAAGCAATCAGATCCTATTTGCTTTGTCCCATAAACAGTAATTATAGGTCAATATTCAAACTAAGATGAAAAACTTCACTCAGTGTACTGTGAGCCTCTAAAATTACTACATTTGCTCAGTAAGTATTAGGAATTCATTATTACTGAATTTGAAAGGTGGCATACAGTTTCATAGATATTAGTAACTTCTGCCTTTTTCCCAATGGGGACTGGAGTAAAAAAACAAAAATCAAAAATCACAGTTCATTTTTTTAGGGTTTGGATGGAAGTGGAGGAAAAGAAATATGCCTAACCAGCCCAAAATGATATTATCGAGTTGTTTCTCCTCCAGAGCAAAAGAGCAGTAGAGTATAATGGCACAATAAGGGAGAAAGAAAATCTGACAGGGTTCCTCACTTCATTTCCTTGATATTTTCTCACTAAGATAGTGATGAAGAAAAAGTTAAGAAATGTACAATACCACAGCAAGATGTCAGTAACAGAACGGGAAGTGGGCAGGGTTGAGAGCGTATATGGGAACTCAGTACTTTCCGTTCAAAGTAGGAGCAAAACTCTCTGAGATAAACGATTTTATCAAATACACTATTTTATTTATCAAATATACTATTTTAGCAAATAAAGGTAGAACATCAGATGGGAGGCCGGAGGTATCCCAAAAGATGAACAAAAACATAATTTCTGATTTTAATATAATCCACTTAGTCATTCTTTCAAAATTCCTTTTATTTTTCATCAATCTCATTCTAAGTAAATAAGAATGAATCCTTTTGGAGGTATACTATCTAGTTGTTAGTATTTCTTTTTTTAATGAAACAGCACAATATTTAGAAAAATACTACTTATAGAAAACAACATTCCCTTTGTCCTAACTTGGTCATTTTTGTATCACATAGTTTTCAAGTTTACCTGATATTCTACATAAGCTCCCAGTCTACATCTAAATACACACACACACACACACACACACACACACACACACACACACACACCCCAAAAGGCTTTTTACACTTGGAAGGAACAGAGAGAGAGAGACAGGAAAAGACCAAATTGCAGTAGGGATTATTAAATTACTATGACTGAGACCAGAGGGGTGATATACTTCAGGGCAGCATTCCCTTTCCAAGTCTCTATTCAGAACAACATGCAACAGAAAACAGTACTGGATGCAACATACACATTTGACAATTGATAGCCAGATTAAAAAACCAAATGTCACCAAACTTTCTCATATAAATCACTATCTGTACAAATCTCAAGAGCAGGGAAAGGAAAAGTATTATAATCAATCTACCATTCATTCATGTATTCATCCACCCAACCAGCAGCATCTAATGGGTCATACATTTTGGAGAAAATACTGAGTTCCTTGATTTAATTTATTTCATACTACTCAAATGTATTCAGAAAATTATTAAACAATCAGCAGTATGATAAAAAAGGATAATGTTTATAACATGCCTAACAAAAATGTCTTAACTTTATCAAAAATCTTAAGCTTTGCTAAAATGGGATCTAAAAACTTTGTTGTTGAAATCACTGATACCACACTCACCAGGTGACTCTCCCCCCACCTCTGGGGCTTGGGCAGAATCGACTGAAGAAACCACACTGACAGCATTGGTAGGTGTATTTGTAGTAAGCGCAGAAGGTAAGACTGATGATTTTTTTGTTGCAACGATGACACTTCTATAATAAAAGAGGGAAATAGATTTTAAAATACGGAAGATCACTCAATGACATGAATTTCAAAATAGAAAATAGGAAACTAACTTCTTTTTCTAATTTTTCTTCTTATCTCTATTTTGATGTACAATTTAGAATATTCTCTCAATATAAAAATCTCTTCAATGGAGTTTGTTCATATTTATCACATTTCAGTTTTTTAAGAATCAAGACAATGTTCTTTGAAAATATAATCCATTTTAACAATTATTAATTTACTATATAATATTCTTTACATTTAGAATCATCTTTAATTATCTAACTTAAATAAAATATAACCAAAGGTACATAAAAAAGGAATTTGGCACTCAAGTGGAAAAGTAATTAACTTTTTCTTAACCTTAGAATTGAAGCAGAAAACTCAACATGTTTCTACAAGGATTTTAAAGTGCCACTAATTTGAAACCATAAAACCTTACAAATTTTGTAAGGTTAAAAAAATGCAGATATAAACCATTTTTTAACATGCACGCACAACTGAAGTTTTTTCTTTTTAATCCAATCCCCAAGGCTGTCTTGATAATATATAGAAAAAACAATGCCTAGGTATAAGAGCTACAGACAAAAATATCATATAATCAAATTTGTTCATCTTGTGTATTATTCAAACACAGGTATTTATGACATACCAATTTCAATTAAAGTATAATACTTTATACCAAAATAGTAACTAAAAGACTTTAGTAGGCATAACTTAAAAGGCATTTTTAATTGAAGTTATCTCCATAAACATGCAAAAACCCAGTTAATGAGGTAAAGAGGACAGCTGATATATAATGCACTCCCACAGCAGTGCTTACTTTTAATTACCTGGTGTTAACCATAAGCCTCAAGTCTTCAACATTCAATTTATTTAATCACATCTTTTGTTGACAATACTGTAACTGCAAGCTTCCAGTATTCCCTTAACAGCTTTAAATAAAGCATTCAGTTTCTAAATAAAGTTACTTAGATGCTTGATCCCAATAAATGTATTCAAAAGTGGAAATTACATAATTCCAGGACTTTAAAAATACATTTTGTTTTTGTTGTTATATCAAAAATAGATAACACAAAGCGAAATAGGTTCCGTTTTACTTCAGTGCCTATCATGTGACCTCAAACACTGTTGCCAATTAAATCAAGTTCTCTTGTGCTAGGCATGGCTTATTCAATGTACTTGGAGGTAGCTTGTGTCACATCATTATAAGGGTGACTGCCAATGTTAACTATACACTAAAAAATAGGAGCAACAGCCACCTGAGCCCTCAATCCAAAATGGTGTGCTTAAATCATGGTGGCTTATATCAGATGAAGATTATTGACTTTAGGGGGAGTAGATGTGACCCCTGTGTGTGCGCACGTGTGTGTGTGTGTGTGTGTGTGTGTGTGTGTGTACACATGTGCTGGTGGTACATTCAGAAAATACAAAATGTAATTTGTGTTATTTCCCACTCTACCCAGAAATATATTATTTAAGAAAATCTGTAGCTACCTATTCCCTAGCAACCTATTGTATTGGGGGTGGAGGGAGGAAAAACATGGAGAATTTACTTTCACATTCGTTCCCAAAATAAAGAACCAGCAATATCTAATTTCCTCATACGGTATTTAAGTGTTAATAGTAGGAACAAAAAAATAATATTTATAAAAGCGAAATTGTTTTTTCTATACTTGAAACTTAAGACATAAACCTACCCTACACAAAACCCATTCCACTCTTAGGAATTTCCTCAAGATAACTTATGTCCACAAAAAATGTGTTCAATAATGTTCAGAGAGGCTTTATTTATAATAGCTCCAAATTGGCAACAGCCCAGAAACCTTTAGGCAGAAAAATGAACAAAAATATGGTGGTATGCTTATACAATGGAATAATACTCAGAAACAAATCACTGATAAACCTAATACTGATGAATCTCAAAAGCATTATGTTACATAAAGGAAGCCTTAAACAGAAGAACACCAACTTTGCATTTCCATTTTTATGAATTCTGAACAGGCAAAACTAACGTATAATAGAAAAAAAAAATCAGAACAATAATTGTCTCCATGGAATAGGGACAGTCAATGGGTGCAAAAACACATGGGAAAACTTTCAAGACTAATGACATCTTGATCGGGGATTTGGGTTACGAGGATGTATGAATTTGTCAAAGCTCATCAAATGGTACACTTTAGATTTGTGCCTTTCGTTGAATGTACATTTTATGTTAAAAAACTGTCTTGAACTCAGAGATCTGCATGCTTAAGAGTAAAGTGAACTGATGATGTCTCCGACTTTGAAATGCTTCAAAAAGACAAGATTGACTGATGGATAGAGGGATGGAGAATTCCATGCTGAGCAAATAGACTAACTGCAGGATCTCAGTGCTGGGTCTATGGGTGCTCACTGTACAATTCTTTCAACTTCTCCGTATGTTTGAACATTTTTATAATAAAACACTGGAACACTGGTGACAGAAAAAAATGTACTACAGGTGTCCATAATATGCACAATCTCTTTTCTAGGACGTCATGGTTAATTAAAGATAATAAAAGAACTTGACCTAAATTCTAATCCTTTAAACCACTGTCATTAATAATGCTTTCAATCAAATAATATCTATTCTTTATTTCAGTAAATATTTATTGTCCAAGATCTTTCACAATTCTCATTCCTCGCACATCTGAAGTGTGACTTCCTACATGAACTTACATTTCACTCAGCATCCCTCACACACTCGTGCAATTAGCTTTGATGATTCCTGAGCATGTATACCATTTCACAACTCCAACCCTTTGGATTTGCTATTCCTCTGCCAGAGGCCTTCCCCTCAGTCCAAACTTCCATCTCATCTTCTAAAATCCTGCTCACAGGTAAGCCTCCCCAGACTCTTCATGTCCAAGTTCATAACACACTGTTCCTGTGCCCCCAAACAATCCTGGGATATAAACTTATACATTATTAATAGCTGCTATGATTAAGCACTGACAGATGCCAAGAATTATTACTCAATCCTCAAGGTAATCCTAACATACATATTACTTCCATTTTAAAAATTAAAAAGTCAAGCTCAGAAAGGTAAAGTAAGTTGCCAAAGTAAATGGCAGAACAATTCCGGGTTTGTCTAAACAAGGACCTCTAATTTGAACTATTTCCTCATATTGACCTTTTTAAAAAAGGTTTTATTGAGCTATAATTCACATACCACATAATGTACTCATTTAAAGTAGGCAATTAAATCGTTTCTTGGTATGTTCACAAAGTTGTACAACCATTATTGCCACAATCATATTAACATTAAAACATAATTCTATATTAGAATCGTCTACACACAATGGTAAGAAAGATTTCCAAAATAAAAAATTGTGTATGCACTACTACTAATATACAAAAATGTATCTCCACACAAATGGAA
This sequence comes from Aselliscus stoliczkanus, assembly GCA_033961575.1. NCBI lineage: Eukaryota > Metazoa > Chordata > Mammalia > Chiroptera > Hipposideridae > Aselliscus > Aselliscus stoliczkanus. The sequence continues at coordinate 43,107,393 of CM066735.1, read as the reverse complement.
AAAGTTGCATTCTTTAACCTGGCTATGCACTTAGTACCTACAGAGAAATAAAGTTAATCAATTTCCCAATTCATTGACTGAGTCATTTCTGAGGAAATAACATCATATTTCAGTTTAGGGTGACATAAAAACAACAGAAATTTAAAGTCATAGTAATCCATGTACAAGGACAATCAGCACCACTCAGATTTCAGGATATTTTAATTCCCTTTCCCAAATGTTTAAATGTTCTCATTGTTATCAAGTTTCCGTGTAAAAGACTAAAATCTTCAATAGAAGGGATCTTTAAGTTATCATGTACATCATGTACATCAGTGTAAATCTAACTAGCAAAGCATGTCCTTACAGTATTGTTTACAAACAATAGTCTCAAAATTTAAATATACTACCATTCAAAATTAATCATGCAAAGACTAAGCATTTCACATTTTTATATAATGCTCTGGAAAACACAAAGAAAATGCACCATGAATTTGACACAACTTTGAGAGCCTATATGCTAGTTAATGTGCTAAGGATACTTCTGACATCACTTTCAGGCAACAGCTTACATTTCTATTAAAGAAACAAACTGAAATCCTTGTTAATATTTAAAACACAAATAACGCTGAATTTTTATTTTTATTTATTAATTAATTAATTAATTTATTTATTTTTTGAGGGCAGTGTCACTGGCCCTCATATGTGGGACCCAAGCCAGGGCCGCTGGCTTAACCACCGCGCCACTAGGCCGGCCCCAACTCTGAATTTTTTATATGTGCCATCAATTTTAATGAAAAGCACTTTAAACTCTTTGGCATAAAGAATTTGGAAGACAGATAACATATTATTTATGCAAGCTATTTTTCCAAACTATCGATTAAAAACCAAATATTAAAAGTATAAAACTTTACATAGTGTAGCTTTTTTCTTTACACACTAACTTTAATGAATAATTAATATTTGGGAGGCACTATACTAAGGACATAAATGAATTAGATATTTTTTCAACCACCCATGAGGTAAGTACCACATGATTATCCCCATTTTACAGATGAGAAAGAATTTTCCTAAGGTTCCACCCAAAAAGAAAGCATAAACACAGTTGACTTTTTTTTTTTCTTTACATGAACTAGGGGGACTTTTTTGCAAGTTTCTTTTTATTTATTAACAACAAAGAGCAACAGTGTCTTCCAGGTCACTAAAGTTCAGAAGTTCCATTTCGGAATCCTATCACAGCTTCAAATATCCCAAGCTTCCACATACATGCTCTTTTATTTAACATGCAAATAGTTCACCAAAGGAGAGCATTTTCAGCCTAGCACTTTAGTCCCTAAGGATCAAGTTGAAAAGCCAGACAAGCCCTTGAACTTTATCAAGATAAATCCCTGGCATTCACTAATCACCAGAGAGGATCTTCCAATTAGATAAGAGCCAGAATTCTGGCATGGGAATGAACACAAACACCTTGCCATCCACAAAGGCCCACAACCTGGCCGCCTTTCAGCGAAGCTCCCCTCATGTAAGCTGTTACTCTAAACTTTCCAGCTATTGCTTGGGAATTGATAATTCTTAAGATATGAGGAGAGTTGTGATTTCTGACACAGCATTCCAGAGATAAATACATGATCAGAGGGATGCTTTGAAATTCCCAAAGATATTCCAACAGTCTACAGCTGTATGAAAATAGTTTTCAAAAGGTGTCTCTTGCTAAGAAAAAGAGGGGAAAACAGAGCTGTTGGCTTGCCATCAGACAATATGTTAAATGCATACCAGACATGTGAGTTCCAAATAACATCCTGAAAAATGCTAGCGCTAAAACCCCCCTTAGTTTTCAATAAAGCCCTTCAAATGCTTTACTTAAGTATGGTTTCCTAAGTTTACAACCTACTCATTGAAGACAGCACTAAGGCATAGTTTAACTCCTACACTATTTAAAAAGAAATAAATGCCAAAATACATGAAATTTGGGACAATGATAAGAAAAAAACTTTCTTTGATTGATTATATTAGTAAGATATATTCAAATTTAAAATCTACCTTCCCTCACTTATTTCTGACTACTAAATCTAAGATTAATACAAATTTAAATCAATTATAAAAATTGACAATATTTTAAAAAGCTGATCATTTATACCTCTTCCCATCCTGAAAATATAGCCATTGTTAGTTACAATTTGATATATATTTTTGAGACATATGTAAACATATATGTATATTTTCTTAAAGATCATAAATTTCAAACTATTTTGTACACTGCTTTTTTTCATTTAATAATGCATCTTCAGGGGCCGGCCGAGTGGCGCGTTGGTTAAGAGTTGGCTTGGGACACCAGCTCTGAGCAGCAAGGCCCCAGTTCGGATTCAACATATGAGAGCCAGTGACACTGCCCTGTATCTAAGGTGGTGAACAACAGCTTCACCTGGAGGTGGGCTGCTGTGAGTCGCGGGTGACAGTATAGGCTGCAGCCTCTGCTGCAGTGGGCTGCCATAAGCTACAGTGAGTGGCCCGCAGCCAGCATGAGCGGCCGCCCAGAGAGGCCAGCGACCCATCTGCCTCTCCCAGGAAGAGCGCAATGATAATACCAACATGGGCCAGTGAAGCAACGTCCTCCACAACTAGACTGAAGAACAAAAGGACAGCAACTTGTCTGTTTCCCTGCCCCGATTCCCCAATAAAATCTTTAAAAAAAAATAAAAAATAAGAAAATAGTGCATCTTCAATATATATTGTACATCAATACATAGTATTCTGCTTATCTCTCTTTAATGGCTGCAAGGTATTTACTATATGTATAAAAATATGTCACCAATCCTTCATAGATTAGCAAGTATGTTTGCATTGCACATTCAAATGACAAGGTCTAGAATCAGTAGTCATTGTTCAAATCTTAGCTCCACCATTCATAGCAAAAGAGCTTAAGCTACTTAATTTCCCTCTGCCTCAGTTTCTTCACCTGTAAAAGATAAAAACAGTATCTATTTACCTATCCACCTATCTAAAAAATGCATCTTGAATAGAACTTCACACAGTAAAAGCTCAAGAAGTATTACCTTAAGTATGAAATTCCTCTTGCAGAAAACATTTTATACTTGTATCTTTTGTATAAACTTCTAGAGGTGTGTGAACATATTTTAAATTTTAATTAATACTACCATTTGTCCTTCACATAAATTGTACCAATATGCCCTCTCAACAACAATATTAAAATGTTTCTTCATATCCTCCTTAACTCTGGGCATCATCTTTTAAATCTCTGCAAATTTAAGCGGAGGAAATTATCTCATGGTTATTTTAATATTCATTTCTTTCATAATTTAGTGATGTAGACTATCTTTACATATTTTCATATTAACAGTGTCTCTCCTCATCTTACTTCATATGAACTACCTGTTCTTGTCATTTGTCAACTTTTCTATCAGTTAAGTCTTTTTGGTTCATGATCTATAATTTTATTGATTGGTTAGCATTATATGTATATATTGAGAATATAATCCTTTTGTCTATAATATGTATTTGAAAAATTCAGTGTCTACATGTACACACGTACAACAGAAAGTAGCAGTAACTGAATGTATCATTAAATATGATAGCTAACTTTTTATTTATTGAGTGATTTCTTCATGCTAAGTGCTATAGAATACATCCTCAACATCATTTCCTATCAACACGTATAGTTGTTTGTTTTTTCTCTTTAATGTCTTTATAGAATTACACAACTAAAGGATAAGGAAACTGAGGCTCAGGAGGATAAGGTAATTTGTGCGAAGGCACTAGTAAGGGGTAGACCCAGAACTCAAACTCAGATATATCTCATTACTAAAGTCAGTATTTTAACACCTATATTATAAATCCTATTAAAAAAAAAGACATTTGACTTTAAAAGCCACCATATCTATAATATTATATTTATAGATATACCAATATGCTATTTACCTTGAATTTAGACTCAATTTTATTATCCAGGAGACTGACCTAACCTTCAAGTGGTAGAAGGAATAAAATGACAGAGGATGATGGCAAAAAGATTCACCATTAAAATTATATGTCCCCTCTGTTCTTTCAGAGCATCTTAATTTCAACTGCCTTGGACACCTAATGTACCCAACACAGCAAATCTAAAGTAGAAAACTAGAAAATGAGAAGAAATCAAGAGAACAGAAGACACAAAGAACTAACTCCCAGACAAAGGGAAATAGTCATGAGAATAGAGTCCCACTGGAAGGGAATCCCATTCACTCAATTGGAGACAATTTGAGCGTCAAAATAAATAACAACAGGTTATATCCCATTAACTAAAACAGGAAACCACAGGGCCAGATAATTAATGAACTGAATGCTTTTGATGAGGATGACAGAGTTTCACAGGAGTATCCCTTCTCAAGGAGTACCTTAACAGTGGAGAAACCTAGGCAATACCATTTTAATAAATGACCAGAATGAACATCATCAGTAATGACATAAAACCATGTGCCATATTTAGAATACAAGAAGAAATAGTGCCACTTGTGACAGTCCTGCCAGAGACGCAATAACTTGAATCTAATCCTGAGGAAAGGTTAGACAAATCAAAACTGAGGGCCAGTCTACAAAACATCTACACTATCATCTTTGAAGTATCAAGGTTATTACATTCAAGGAAAAGACAAAGGAACTATTCTTCCAGATTGAAGGAGAATAAAGAGAGACAACAAAATACAACGCATTACTCTGAACTGGACCGTTCTATAAAAGGAGTTATGGAGACAACTGATAAAACATGAAAGGCAGTTGAAGAAGAGAGGTAGCATTTTATCAATGTTAATTGTTTTATTTTGATAAGTGTATTATGGTTATATAGAAAATATACAATAAAATATTCAAAGGGGATGGAGTATTATGTCAACATCCTTTCAAATGACTCGGGAGGAAAAAAAAAAGTTCTTTTAACTGGCTACTTCTGTATAAGTTAGAGCTTGTTTCCAGATAAAAATATTGAGTATGTTTAACAACTCTTAATACATACATGTTTTGTAGGTAGAATTTCAGAAAATTTAACAGAAATTAAATCAGGTAAATTAGCAAAACATTTCTTAGGGCAGCAGAACCAACAAAGTCAGGGATCCACTGTCAGCCCCCTCAAGCTGTCAAGACTGAACAGCTTGTTGAATTCTTGAGTCTGCTGGAACCCACGGATTTTTATCACAAAGGCTGGCACAGTGCTGACAGCAAGGGAGTGAAAGGTAGTCATTTGTGAGTACAGGTGATTTCTAAATTGCAAGCAAAAAAAAATATTTAACATACCTCTTGCCAGCCTAATATTAAAATTACTTTCAAATCATCCTATTGATATGTTGATAAATAAAAATTTAAAATGGTATACAAAGATACAACAAAAATATACTTGTCGTTTTTTTTACAAACCAGATTAAACCATCCCTTTTTAATGCTGAAGTTATAAAATGTAGCAGAGCTTAATTCCTGTTTACCCTTCAAATCTTTATACTTTATCAGTATAAGCGTACAAAACCCAAAAACTATTTACAGTACCTGTCAAAGGATCTGAACTGCACAGGTTGTTCTATAGACAGATCCCCAAGAGCTCCGAGGCAGGCTGGCGGCAGAAGGGCAGGGTCCACTGACACTCCATCGGCTGGGATGTTAACCAAGCTTCGGAGAATGTCCTTGACGTTGACGTTTTTTGAAACTGGAACTGATGGTGCAGCCTTGTTATCCAACTCATTTCCTCCATCATTTTTGGTTTCCTGAGATTTATTGACTTCTAAAGAAAGAGTGCATAGCGCCTCACTGATGGCATCGGGGCCTGCGCTGACACCCGGAGAGGCTGGCGGGGGAGACACATTCGCGTGGCTTCCTAAGCCTGGAGCTGTTTCCTCCCCAATGCCCGAGTCCCTCCTTCGGGCAGATGATGTGCTTTCAGATTCTTCCGCTGATGCTGGGGTTAACGGGCTGAACGCTGCTGCTGAGTTTTCTACATCTCACCCAGACACAGAAGAAAAGTACAAAGAAAAAAACTGAAAACCCATTTTAAAAAGGTACATTCAGTCCTAAAGCCATCTATTATTTTAAATTAGAAAATATACGACACGTTCTAAAAGGCAAACATGAATCACGTAACTTATAAAATGCACTGAATAAATGGTACCTGTAATCAAAGTGGATGGTACAATAAACAAATAATTAAGAATAGCAAAATACCTGAGAAAAGCCTCCAAACTGAACATGATATACCAATGGATAGCAAACCAAGGCTGAAAGCCACTGGCCTACAAGAACAAGTCCAAAACCGGGAGGATAAAGTAAGTACAAGGCCCTTCCATACTATAAGTCTACTGGAATACACACTTCACCAGGAGAGCAGATCTGTCCGCTCTCACACTTCCTCTCCAGCGCCTATCCCAACGGCAGGGCCGACCCAAGGCCTGGCAAGTAGTAGGCCGTCAATAAATATCGGATGATCATTCATTTCCAACCTTATTTCCTGCTGCACATGCTATCACATGTTAGTTTACAACAACAAATTACCCGCAGTCTGCTGAACGTGGGGGACAATGTTTTGGGCTCTGTGCCTTTATACATTTGCCATCTCTTTGACTAACCCCGAGACCTCTACCTCAAACATGGTTTCTACTGCTATCCCTCCTATATGCATGAATAACTCAACGATCCTTAAATAATTCAAGGATCCTTTTCTCTCTTGCATGCTCTCCAAGCAGGCGTTCACTCCATTCCCTCAAAATGCTCCATCTTGCTTCTGGTTTTTCATCTACTGTCTCGCTGGCTGTTCCTTCTGAATTCGCCTCACTGCTTTTTCTCCCTGATTTCTTAATTGGAGAGACTTAGTACTCAGTCCTTAGTCCTCTTCTCTCTCCACATTTATTCCCTTATTGGAAGATTTCCTCTCAAAGTTTTAAATACCATTATATCAAAAAACAAGGAAAACTCAGACTGTTATATGTAACTGCCTACTCTACATCTCCTACATCTAAAAGACATCAACTTGTAGAAAACTGAAATTATCTTTCCCTGAACAGGTTTCACCTTCAGTCTACCCAGCTGCGCCTTATAATCATTCTTGACTGTCCGCCATCTCTCACATCACCACACCTAATATTTTTAAATCGCATTTTTCTCTACCATCAAAATACATGCAGAATCTGACTACTTATCGCTCACTAGCTCTACAGCTATGACCCTAGTCCATCTCTAAATCATCTCTTGCCTGGATTATTGCAATATCCTCCTGACCGGTTGCATTATTAAACCGTTATATTAATGAGCCTATTGGCCCATGCTTCCTGGTATTCACTTCCTTGAATCTGGGCTGGGCCTGACTTACTTAAACCAATAGAATGACGCAGAAGTACAATGGGCAAGATTGGTGCCCAGGCTTTAAGAAGGTCTAGCAACTGGTGCATTCTTGGAATCCCTGATCATCTCTGTAAGCCATCTGGCTCCCTTGCTGGAGAGAGAGCATATGAAGAGATAGAGGCCCTCCAAATTAAAGGAGGAAAACCAGAGAATTCAGCTGAGAGCAAGCAGCAAGGCCCCAGACATATAACCCCATGTAAGCTACTTCAGTCAGTCCGCCCCATCTCTTGGCCCTCCTAGCTGAGGCACTAGGTATCTGAGTAGAGATGCTATCTCAGACTTTCCAACCCCAGCAAGCATCATCTGGAGCAGAGGGAATAATTGCCACTGTGCTCTGTCCAAACAGAATCCACAGGACTAAACAGCTGTGGTTTTCCCACTAAGTTTCCATGTAATGTGTTACACAGAAACACATAACTAAAACATTGGGTTTTCCTTGCTCTCTGGGGTGTATTCTCAACAAAGAATCCTGAGTATAACTTTTAAAACTATTAATTGTAACTCCTACACTCAAAACCCTCCAATAATTCCCCATTATTTGAGTAAAAATCCACATTCCACTTCTGCTGGTCATATTCCCAATATTTTTCTGTGTTTGATTCTTTTCCTTTCTTAGTACCTACCACCTTCAAAAACACGGTATAACTGATTTATTACATGTAATTATTTTCTATCTTCTCTCACTAGAATACAAGCTCCATGAGAACAAACTTTCTTATTCTCTTTTGTCTATGAATATGCCCAAGTACCTAGTAGATACCAAATGAATATTTATTGAATAAACAAATAGCCTCTGTTGAGTGACAGCTGCTTCTCACACTACACATCTATAACTGGCAGCTACTTCTATAACTCCAATTATTACAGTTATTTGTTAACAAATCTGTCTCTTGTAAGAGAATATGAGTTACTTATTCTTCACAACAAATGCTTAAACAAAAATGTTTAATACTTTATGTGCAAAGGATAACATCTCACTTACTTTTTAATCAGATGGCTCATTTAAAGAATAGAAATCATCTCCCAATTACAATTAACTACATGGAACTTAAAAATACTTAGTTATTACAAATTCCAGAATCAATGTTTGATCTATTGTAAGTAGGTAACATTTTACTTGAACTTTAGATGCCAAGGAATAAAATATGGAAACTTACCAGAGAGTGATAAATTCACACTTTCTCTACCAGTTTCCTTAAATGACTGGCTGCGCCTTTCGTTTTGGGGTTCCAAAATGTCTCTGTACTTTGAGACCATAAGAACAGAGATAAAATATACAACTGCCAAGGCTAAAAATTGAGCTTGTTTGCTATCCTCCTGGGGAAAAATAAAAGTAGTTGATCATGGCACTATAAAATAACATGTTTTATTTTACATCACGATATTTAAATATAAAACATGTTTACACACACACACACACACACACAAAATAATAAATTCAACTGAGCAAAAATCAGACTAACTCTGTTGGAAAAATGCCCATAGATGAGAGGTTTTATGCTTGTGAAACTTGGAAAGGCATAAGTTGACTCATTTTTAAATTAAGTAACTCAATCTAAAGAAATATATCTTAATATACTTTATAATATTCATCAAATATCAATTATCATTATACATGAAAAACTATTTTTACTTCTAATTATAAGAATTCAAATCTGTAGAATCATCACAATAACAGTTTTCATAAAAGACAAACATTCAAGAAGAAAATAAGGGTATCAGATACATAACAGGATGGCAAAGGAATTCCTAAGAGTACTTCAAATAGTACAAGACAACCAAGTGTCCCGGATTGAAAATATAGTGTCTACCAGAAAGAAAACGACCAATGAGAGTGGCCTCCCAAAGAGGCCTGGGCCTCCCCCTAAGCTCTTCTGCGGATCATCCACACAGCTGTACTCAATGACAGCTTCGTCCGGTCAAATTCCATAGCTTCAGAGGGACCCCAACACATCACTATCCCAGTAACTTTTCAAAATGGGTTTAAACTTAATTTAAAGGAAAAACTCAAACTTGTCCATCAAACCCTGAAAACTAAAGGTACCTCAAGCAGCAGATAAATTTAGCATAAGGAAAACAAAGAACATTGTTGCCTAGCAGATAAATAAATGGAAACGAATGGTACAAATGAAACTAAAAGTAATAATTCATTCAAGTGTGGGACACAGCAATTCCAGGGAAAACAATGAGATATCAGGCTCTATCTGAACATATCAACTTGATACATTAGACATATTTGTAATCTGACAAGAATCTATGGTACTTTCTAGGTTAACGTGTACAAAGTTATTAGTCTTGATGGAAAAGATAAAGATACATTTCTCCTGTCTTATTAACCATCCCTTTCTGTAAGCCTGTGTTCCTCCGTCACACAATCCTGTCATCTACTATTAATATAATAGCTGATGCTATTGATATTAACATTAAAAATGTATGCAAATAACTTACTTGGTCTTAATTTCTTAACCTGTTAAAAATTATTTAGCCCCTAAAATAAATTGTGGATTTTACTGAATATTTCCTGTGTATCAGGCTCTATGCTACGTACTTCATATAGGTTTCTTAACCCATCTGAACAAGATGAGGCTAGAGAAACCATGAAATTTACCAACACCTGTATAGTAAGTGAAAAGCAAAAGTGAACTGAGATTAAAGTGATTAATAACCTGAGCTCTTAACCTCAAAACAGTAATTTCTTTATATTTCCAAATTATATTCATCATTTCCTTTTTTCATCAAAGTTTGCTTAGGGTAGAAGAGGCTCTAGGATATAGTGTGGGGAATATGGACTTCTCGCTTTTCTAAAATTCCTATAAAGTGATTATATAACTTTTATAATCACAAAAAATTAAAATTGTTATTTTCAAAAATTACATGGGAGACATAAGAAATATTCTAATTTTCTGTCCAAATACTATGATATAGTAACTTGTTGGAAAGTTTCAAAGGGCCAAACCATATAAAGCCAGGGTGAGGAGTTTTGATTTTAAGTGCTATGGGAAGATACCAGAGAATTTTTAAAGAAAAAGAGTTATATCACCCATTCTAGATTTTTAAAGATTATTCTAGAAAATACAAAGTTATGGGACAAGAAACTCAATGTCTTCTCAAGAAAAGAGAATGGCGAAACAATGAAGCAGCAATATTTGGTCCCAGAATAAACCACAGTCAGTAGATTCAGAAAAAAACAAAAGTTGGTGGTTTCTTAATTAAAGGAGTAATAACCAAAAAGCAAAAAATTGAGATCTAGAGAGGCAGTATAGCCAAATGGTTAGCATTAAAGTTTCAAGATTCAGATTCTGTAGATCCTTTACCCATTTTCACCTTTTACTACTTGTGTGATCTTAAGCAGATTATTTAAACTAATACTGCTATCTTTCTCATAGGATTATTATATGAATTAAATGAGATAATACACACAAAGCATCCAGTTCTATGCTTAACACACAGTAAGTGTTCAATAACTATTAATTATACTATTAGGGCCGGCCAAGTGGCACAGTGGTTAAGCGCTGGCTTGGGAGACCAGCGGCCCCAGTTCGTGTCCCACATATACGGGCCAGTGACACTGCCCTCAAAAAAAAAAAAAAAATTGTATACATGTATAAAACTTAGTGAAGGACTCGAGAGGACTAAACACACTAGAAAAGGGGGAAAATTAAAAATTGAAGTTATAAAATTTATTTAAAAACGTATATAACATATAAAATATCTAGTACTTAACACACAGTAAGTGTTCAATAAATATTAATTAATGACAATACTCCACAACCTGGTGAGTAGGATAACAAATGACTTATTTTCATCATATTTTCTTATATGACTGTACAATTTATACATGAAACTTGGCCATAATCAGTTAAAACTGTTTTTCATTTAAAAAATTAAAAATACCACACACAACATTACATCATGTATCTTTACATTATATTTATACTCATTTGAGGGGAAAACATCTAATATTAAGTAAAATAACAGGCCATTCAGAATTTGAACATTTCATTACTTCCAGAGCATGGCTTCTGGCGTTAAGACAGCTGGGTCCGAATCCTATTATTTATCGGCTCCATTAGCTCCAACAATTTCCTCACTCAAGCTCTCTCTGCCTCAGATTCACTTATAAAATGAAAATTACAAAAGTACACAACTCTAGAAGTTGTTGGACTTAACGTGAAGCACCCTACAGTGCTTACTATGTAACAATATGGTATTCATTTTAGTATCATTACTCTGATCTATTAGCTCCATTTATATAATACTTTCCAGTATTCTATAATTCTGAAACCACTGTCAAAGGAACTGGTTTGTAGGTTTTTCTGACTCTGCTCAACTATTGTATACCACACCAAGAGTTTTCATTCTCAATACACTGGGCCTAGAAGAAAATTAAAAGTCAGCTAAGAGAGCATGTGAAAGACATATTATAACTTACGATGTCTCTGAAGACAACTGCCCTAAGGCGGTTAATATCCATGTCTTGTAGGAGCCTGTCAAAATCTCTTACTGGGGATATGCCACCAGTTACCATGTCCACCGGACTCTAGAGACAAAAATATATACATATACATTACACAGATATTTAAAGAAATAAACACAGTATTCCAAGAACCAGAAAAACAAGGCCATAAGATTGTTTTTCCCTGTTTATTTTTCCTACTTCTTTCTCTGCTCTTTTGATGGGTGTTGTGATAGAGATGTAGAAGGGAGCCATGAAGGAAAAAACAAACTGCATGTTAATGCTAACTCACCAAGTACATGAACTACAAATTAACATATTTGAAGGGAAAAGGTATCATAGACGCAAGAAAAGTAAACATTTGGAAAAGCAGACAAGATTAAGTATAAGCAAATCTTTACTGTATATTTCAACACAAATATTTGAATGTTACGTCCACAGACTAAAATAACCATTTAGGACCTCTGTCAGATTTATTTAACTTTATGTTGATATAAACAAATAAATTTAAGGCCTTAATTATAAAATAAAAGTGTGCTTTTTTATTTAATTCAATATTCTGTGTGCTTACCTTTGCTGCAGACTTCCCCATAGGACTCAGGCTGTGTATTGTCTTCTGGCCTTTCGCTGCGTCTCCCCTAGCCTTCAGTTGTGAATGCTGCTGACACTCTAAGCAATTCCTTACTGCCACTGCACACACTTTTATTTTAATGACAAGATCGGGTAAGAAAAAAAAAATTATCCTTAAGATGATGGAACTGATAAGCATCACCTACACAATACAATTTACATAAGGTTTTATTTGAAACAGGTTACCTTCAACAAATTCCTAAAATATCCCTGGACTTTATCACCTACCTACTGTTGGTTTTCTGACTTTGTTAACTACTCTGTTAGGGCCCACTGCTAAGAGGGAATCAGCTCAAGAATCTTACTAAAAAAAGAGAACTACTGTTTCTTAGGCCTCACCTAAGCCACCTGCAATGATCTTTCATTAAGGAAAAGATAGGGAAGAAGAGAACTGAAAGATTAGGTAGGAAAAAAAATAAAAATGAATCACACTGCATGAACTAGTCTATGATAATAACTTATTACCTTCTTTAAAATAAAATAGTTAAACTGGAAACTTATATGTTTTCCTTATAATGTATTATTACAGCATGATATTAATAGAGACTGATAGAAGGTATAGCATTTGTAAGGAATATTTATAGGTTCTACATTTTCCTGGCTTTCATTAAAACTGTTTAAAATGTGGGGAACAGAAAAGAGATTGTGATTAACACACAGTCCAAAATTACCTCTCTCGACATCTCACCAACTGGGCAGCTACTTGGGTTTACAAATTAATTTTGAATTCTAATTGATGAATTGGGTAATGCGCAACTGACAATGAATAGCTTGACATCATGTAATCATCTCAATTCCCAAGTAAATCAGTAGCACTCAAGGTCTGAACAAGAGTGGGAGAGCAAATTAGAAACCAAACAACAAACCTAAGTGGGAACTTGAAGTAGCACCATCATAACAAACATAAATTGAGAAAGTATTCAGAAAGCTGCCAAAAGAGAGCAACAAAAGTTTAAAAAAAAAAAAAAAAAAAGAAGAAGGAAGGGAAGCAGGCAAGAAAGGAGAATATGGAATACAAGTCTATCAAATTGGGAATCAAGCCCAGGAAAATCACTTTTATATACTACTTTCATCACAGCTTGTTGCATAAAATCAAGTTTGGGGCTCCAGGACAAAGTTAAACACCACACAAGGCTGCCTCATGTCAATCAGTCTCAGCAGTACAGGTTATTCTCTGAGTGTGGTCATCCTGCCTTCCTTCACCCAACCTCAGGAAAGAACAGGAATGAGGCGGCCAGGGATCAAAACATTTGAATTATCACCAAGCTTTCCATATTATACCAAGTGATCTTGGACAAGTTACTTTCTGAGCCTCATTTCTATATCTAAGAGATGGTGCTGGGGTAGACTGAATTTTCTCTTTATTTTCTTCTACAGCTATGAAAGTGAGGGCAAGACAATATGCCCCAGCTTCGGAATCTAATATTTCTTACATATAGTGAGGCATTGCTAATGTAGCCTTGTGTTTTTAAGTCAAAAATGTATTTTAAGAAATTGGCAATATTTTTTAAATGGCATAACAAAATCAACGGAGTCTAAATATTTTAATTATATTACTAATAGAAAGTTTAAGGAAGTATGCCATAACAGAGAAAGAGTAGAAACACTAGTTAAACAAACCACTATATTCAAATCCCAACTTCACCAATTACAGGTTTTCAATTTTGATGTTTCCTGATTTCTCTGATCTCAATTTCCTCATAAAGGTTTTTAAAAAAGATTGCTGACTCACTGTGAATATCAGCAATAATGACAAATGACAGCATTCAATAAATAATAGCTTGTTTTGCTCAATATGAGAAATATTTCATTAATTAGATTTTTCACGTCTGATGTTATATTTTCATTGGTGCCTTATTTCTGATCTGTCTTCATAAGCCATAGTGTGTAATGGTTCTGCTTTCATTTGTTGGTCCCCCTCTCTCAACCTACTTCTCTCCATTTAATATGCAAATCATCAACAAAGTTTCAGTATTTATAATACAATTCAATACAGGAAACCTTCTGCAGTAAGAAAAAATTTTTTTGGTTCACCTAAGGAAACCCAGTTACACTATAAATTCTTTTCATGTATTTTAACTTTTACCTAAGGAAGAATTGTCTCCAGGGGAAAAAAAAAAGAAAGAAAGATTTAATACTTTTATTAACTGCTTTAATGAATTAGCCCACCTTATTTGGATAAAGGTTGTACCTGAATGACGCTAGTTTAGAACCTTGCCAGTCAAGTGTGTTAGTAAGAGAAGTACCATAAACATCACCCGGGACTTGTTCTTATGGAAAGACAATTTTAGGCCTAATCCCAGACCCATATAATCTAAATTGCATTTTAAGAAGATCCTCTCAAGTGACTAACGTGAATGAATTACCTTAAAATTTGAGAAGCACTACATGAGAACAACAAAAAAAGAAATGATTAGGGGAACGGGGCTAATGCTGACCAGAATCAACTTAGCAGACTTTTCAAAACATGACCTTCCTCCTCTGTCCAAGTTCACAGCTGCTACTAATACTGTAGCACAGTACGTACCTAAATCCCTCATTCTCCGCAAGTTAAAAAATAGACAGTCACGGGATGTGGATTATATGGTGGAAGGGAGTCAAACGAATTGTAAGAGATAGTATGATATGGTGGGGGAGGAGTGGGAGGGGAGAATGGGGGAGGGGGGTTGTCACTTTGAGGGGTAAAAGGTATAACTATTGCATTTTGTTGTATACCTGAAGCTAATTAAAAATATATATAAATAAAAAATAAATAAAAATAGCACATGACAAATTGACTAGCACGCATTTGCCCAACAAGAAGAAGACAATTTTCAATTTAATATGTCTGGATTACTGAAAATTTTTAAAGTAAATTCCTAATTTATGGATTTTACCAGCTCACCTAAACGGAGACACTGCCGTAAAATTCCTCCAGATGACATATTTTTTTCAGCTTCAATTTCAGTAAAGCCAAGAGAACTTGCAAATATAAGCACATCCACTAGGCTGATTATCCTTTGCAAAAATGTCACAGAGGCTTCTATTGAAAGGCCCTGAGTGGGTTCAATATTTTCCAGCTCATGCTGTGAGGAATAAAGTTTGACAATTACATCTATATTCTGATAAAAATCTCATTTTATTAGATACATTCCCTAAAGTCCTAAATTTTATAAAAATCCAGGCTTTCAGAAATATAGTACAACAGAGTAGTTTCCTTATCATTTCATCTAAAAACAAGGCAAAGGAAACAGTCAGACAGGTAAGGTACCATCAATCTTATTCACTAGCTGTCATGCCTAAGAAATCAACATTCTTTTTAGTCCTTTTGTTCCTTTTGCTTTTGATTTACAGCACCTATGATGCACAGTAACCACCACATTCAGTTTTAATCAATAAAGATGCACAAAAAGTCATGTTTTCACACCAATTTTATAGAGTAGGTAAGTCCTTACTGTAGCCGATGTAGCAGCTGAAAGCAATGGCAGTATACCCCCACAAGCCATCACCATATTGTCCATCACTTGAGAGATGAGATGAATTGTGTTGTGTACAAAGATGACATTATCACTGCTATTCACGAAGTCCATAACTGTCTTTGTTGAATGGCTGTCCAAAGAGAAACAATGTTTACTGATAATGCTAAAGATAGGAAATCACACTTTGCCTACTTGAGGGGAGGGAGGGTAGAAAGGTTCTTTGGCTTCATCTTGAAAGCTGAGGAAGGCTAATGATGTCCATTCCATATCAGCAGTTATTACCCCAGCTCTTTTCAGTGCTGAAACATAAATGCTATTCATCTTACACTTGATAGAAAAGGTTCAACTACATTATCCTTAACTGGGGACAAAACTGAGAAGTCATGCAGCAAAAATTAAGAGATAAAGGGCGCTCAATGTGCTATTAAAAATGAATTTTTGACTAACATTTTCTTAGATAATGCCATGAAGAGCTTTTAAACAGAATAACGTAGTATACACATAAGAAAAACAAATTAGGCACTTTCAAATTCATACACCATACATAATGGAGGATAATCTGAAATACACAGATTTTTAATGCCACATATACACTGGAGAATTGGATGTTATACTTAAATCCCTTTTTTTTTTTTTCAGTACTTCTAGTGGTAAAGCCACTTGGTAGGTCTTCCTTCTACTGAATTATATACTGTAAAATATGCCACAGCAAATGTTTGGCGAATTTTTTAAAAGAAAAAAATCCCCGATTCCCAAATCTTTGTATTCCAGACAGGGTAAGTCACTTTAATAATGGAGGGTAATTGTCACCCCAATAAACTTTAATTAAAAAAAAAATTACAAACAACTAAAAGTAAAACTAATAAAAATAATAATTAATAATAATAATAATAATAATGGAGAGTAAAAGTTAATTCAATAGAACTTTACTATAGAAATAATTTATATTCTATTTTTTAACCAAATATCTGAAATTAACTGAAAATGTTAGCTATATAAATTTCTTTGAAAACAAATCTTTAAGTTTATACACATCTTCTATAACAAACTTATGGACAAACCTTCTCCACATTTGTATATCTGTTTCTATTGAAAATAACAGATCAGTGAGCAATCGTTGATGCATTTGGGACCATTTGAACTCGGGAATATGAAACATAGACCTGGAATCCCTCCTCTGTCCATTAACGGCCTCCGGTGCTGTTCCAGGCCCTGACTGCTCCTGTTGCCTTGACGTCTAATACAGAAAAAGAGTCATAAAACAAGTTCAATTTCAAGGGAAGGCAGTAATAAGTAATAGTTTCTATGCCCTTCACCTAACAAATACATTTTAGGATACTAAGGAACCAAATAAGAGAAAAATTATCAATGAGTAATAATATTTTAATACATTTAAAGCAAAGTTAGAGCCGGCCTAGTGGCACGGTGGCTGAGCACTGGCTTGGGAAACCAGCGGCCCCGGACTGGGTCACACATATGAGGGCCAGTAACACTACCCTCAAAAAATAAATGAATAAATAAATAAGGCAAAGTTATCACATGTGCTCAACTACCACCATTCATCAATTAGCTTGGAACCATATTAGTATTACCACCAGCTAATGTAGCATTTTATATAGGAATCAAGAAGTTCTTCGCATATTAGCATAAAAAAAAGGCATTATCTGGATTGTAAATTGGCTGTTAAATTAAGAACAGAAATAAAGACAATAAAATGAAGAACAAACCAACAGGAAAGAGGAAGAGAGAAAAGAGTTGAATAAAGTGGGAAATGACAGCATGCAACCCACTGTCTCATGCATCACTCTGAGATAGTGGGAAAGGAGACCGCTGAGCCCCTAGATCTCACAGAGGAACCTCCTTCTTACAAAGTAAACAAGCCACATGGAATGATTTTAAACACATACTTTGTATAAAAAATTATACACGGGCAGGTGGTTCGGCAGGAAAGTAGTGCTGGATTTTGTTGGAAAACTAATGTGCTAACTATGATTATGTTGTCAAGTACAGGGTAAAAGGCGAGCATTCCCTATGTTCACTTTAGAAACTAAAATTATGCCAATCCTGAGACTTGAAAGTAGTAATTTTGGTGATGCTGTGGTGAAAAAAATAATAACAATAAAGCTGCCATTAAATGAACTCATACTAAAAGCCAAACCCTGCACGAAGGACATATATTTACAATCATAGGACATATATTTACAAATAGGATAAAACCAATTCCAAAATGGAAGTATATATACCTGTTCTATTTTTAACTCATGAAAATGCATTTCAGGAAGACAATAAGTATAATCACCTCAAGCACAGGTTGCGGAGGTTGCGATGCTTCCACATTTGAACTGGCCTTCAGTTCCAGTCTCTCAGTATCTGTGGCAACACTGGAAACATCCAACTTCGCAATCTTCTGCTCAGAAGTACTGGCAGGCTCCCCGACACTACCATGAGACTCATTAGGTAGTTTGGTTTCTCTAGTGCAGTCGGTTGCTTTCTTCCCTTCCTCCAGCAGCTGACCAGCGTCTGAGTGCGCAGTTGCTCGGGAAGCAGAGGTGTCTGGTGAGGTAGCTGAAGACCCTGATACTGTCATAGTCAAGATTCCGGAATCTTTAGAATCTTGAGTTTCAGTATCAGTTTGCTTCTTACTTACAGGTTCCTCCTCTTGAAATTCTAATTTTTGGTCATTAGGAAACATGTCTAGTCTTTCGCTGGCTTCACTTGTAGCTGGAGACAAACTACTGTCCTGGAGGTCTGTGGGTTGGCTGG
This sequence comes from Aselliscus stoliczkanus, assembly GCA_033961575.1. Lineage (NCBI taxonomy): Eukaryota > Metazoa > Chordata > Mammalia > Chiroptera > Hipposideridae > Aselliscus > Aselliscus stoliczkanus. The sequence goes on along the minus strand of CM066735.1, from coordinate 43,088,736 downwards.
CTTCCTCAGTAGGACTACTTTCCACCTTCAGCTCTACGTAATCGTCATCATCTTCTTCCTCTCCTATAGACTTCTCCAGGAATTCCGGCACCTCTGAGGCATCCTCTTCCGAAGGAGAACTTACAGAAGCACTTACTTCACTGATGGTCATGTCTTTCCCAGTTGTCTTCACAGTATCAGAAGAAGTGGTCCCCGCTTCTATTATGTCAGAAGACACTTCTAAATCACCTGCGTTAATCGTTTCATTTACAGGTGTTTCTTCTAAAGGGACTTCATCCAGTAACTCCTGCTTTTCTCGCCTAGTTTCCCCTCCTCCGTTAGGTGTATCATGAGCTTGTGACTCAATGTTGGATACAGAGTCTGCTGAACTTGTCTTCTCAATGCTCGACTTTTCATCACTATTTCTGGCGACATGAGCAGACACAGGAGAATCCTTTGTGTCTGACTGCTGGGATCCTACCGAAACGTCTACATCCTTGTCGATGCCAGAGACTGCTTGAACTGAACTTGGAGAATCTTGTTCTATTTCTTCCTCAATAGTTGCCTGATGCTCTCTAAATATGGTAACAAGGTTTTCTTTGTGGATTTCAAAAGTGACCTAGATGAAAGACACATAATCAGTCAAAATGTGCCAAAGAAATGAACAGAGTGTACAGAACACAAAATATAGTATTCAACTATTTTTCAAATACATGGCTTCAATATAATGCAATAAAACAATTTTCCTGTAGTATCCTTATAAAATGATAAATAATCACAAAATTCTAAATAGTCAAGAAAAATTATAGCTAACCTTAATCCTAACAGGTAGCATGGCATCAGACCACATCGAGAAGACGGTTGTTTAGCCTATTCTTAAAGATGCATAGGAGAAGAACACACTATTCAACTGGCCTCTATAACTTGTAACAGGGTCTACATATGTACCATTGAGAAGTGCTTAGTGAAGTAGATTTATACATCACCTTCAACTACAATAAAAACCTATTACCCTATGATGTATCTCAGCAGATATATATATCCAAATACATGGAAACACAATTAGAGGAAAAGTATAAAAGAGAGTGCTGTGATTTTTAATGTCAAAGGTTTATAATTTTTTTATCTCGTCAAGGATTATTATCTTATACCCAACCATTATACGATTGCCATTGGTGTTTCAATGAGAAATGCGTCTAAAAATCGTATAATACATACAGAAGTATAGGCATAATTATAGTTTACCAATGTGAGAACGGTTTGTTCCTGTAATCTACATTATTATAACATATATAGTAAACTGAACCATGAGTCAACAAACCTCAATTAGGCTCTACTTTGGAAGGGTGATAGTAGATGCCCAAAGATCTAGGCCTTTCTGAATCAAAGGTGTATATACCCGTGAATAAAAGGCAAACAAAAGTATAAATAAAATGCACATATCCTTCTATTGCTATTAAGTAGCCTTTACTGATCACACACTAGTACATTCGTACCATAATGTGATACAGCTAAAAATAAAAATGTTTAGAAGTAAACATTTTCTTAATAGCAAATATCTGCGCAACCTTTTTGAGTATTTCAGAATGAAATTCATGTATTCAACACCAAAGAGTAAAATGGCATTGTAACATTAATAAAATATCAATTTACTTTACTCCTAGAAAGCCAATATTTTCTTTGAAAAATAAGTTCTTCATTTTGTTCAATTCCTCATTTACTCAACATAATGTGCCTGCCTTCATGGAGCTTATACTGTAATGGGAGAGGCTGAAAATAAACATGCAAATACGTAAGATAATGTGAATAAGAGATTTGAAGGAAAAAGGAGCTAGAGAATAACCAATGACAGTCCAGGGTGAACTTTAGTAGGGTAACTGGGGAAGGACTAGGGTGTGTTTTTGAACAGACACAGGAATTAAATAAGAGAATAAGTCATATCAGCGCAAGTAGAAGGAAGAAGAAATGTGAAGGTTCTGCAGCCAAAATAAGCTCAACATTAAACCAGCAGGTAGAGAAATGGAGAGAGAAGGTCAGAGATGAAGCCGCCGGCTAGATCATGATTACAGAGCATTACTGATTGTGCTAAAGACAATGCAGTTTATTCTGAGTGAGCGAGAGCCACGAGGGGATTCTGAGTAAGGAGAAGATTCCTAGTCTATTTAGGGAACTGACTTCAGGAGAGCGTTTCTGCACTGATAGAGCTGTGATCATCATCTAAGGAAGGCAAGTTACATACTACCAATCTCACAGCGATTTTGAGACTAGATCATTTATTTCTACAATAACCAGTATTATAGAATGAGTTTAGTTTTCAATAATCATTTGCTTAACTTTACTCAAATTAAGGATTTTTAAATTTATCATAAAATGTATCAATAAACATGAATAGAGACAATTTATAGGTACAGGTAAAAAAGTACATTTTTTAATCTCACATACCTATTTACCCATGTCAAATGCTACCTACCTCACAGTTCCTCCACATGCCCAGCCCCAACTAAACTCCCAATCTCCCCAACCCCATCAAGAGGAAGCCATTGTCCTGACATTTTTCTTCATCGTTTCCTACTTGTTTTTAATAGCTTTACTACATATTCAACACACTTAGCATGTTTAGTTTGGGAAACTAAGTATATTACAAACCTAGCCAGCTTTGTAAGGAAAGGCCAATATTGCCACAAGTAACTAGTAAAGACTCTCAAGAAAAGAGAAGCTGCAGAGAATCTGTAAGTTGGCAGCTTCTCTCAGAGAAAACAGAAGGCTAATTCGGGCAGGTCTATAGGATGCACAGCCATTAGGAAACACTGAGCAATAGAGAGGCCAAGAGAACTGGAGCATCTGTGAGGCATAGTGTGGGCCAGGTAGCGGGTACCTAGCATGAATGAGGTGCAGGAAGTGGACTATATTCTCCACTTCTAAGCTCACCACGGGCTACCTCTCCTCTCAGAAGTAGATCAAAGCAGATCACACTTACGAAAGGCAAAGCGATCCCAGCAGCAGGAAGAGGAGACAGGGCAGGGAGTGAATCAGCACGTGGTCAGGAGAAGCCAAGGAATTATAAAATACGGGCCCATCTCATGTGGGTAATTTGTCCTCAGGTTTTAGAAAAATATTATAAAGGCAGCTGGCATTTCAGGGATACTAGCTCCCCCTGTATCTGTCTCTGAAGTCAAACTCTTTCATTTTAGATGGACTGTAACACATCGACTACATACGCCATCCTGGGGTCTCCCTTCACTATATTGCTGGGGATCCCTTTCATCTCTCTTCTATGTTGTTTCTCCCATTTCCTATAATCCCAAATCTTTGTTCTATTCTCTCCTTTGGGTGGAGAACATCCTCCAGTGCCTTCTTAAAAAAGGGTACCTCTTGAACTAAATTTTTGAGACCTGAAAATATTTTACCTTCAGATGTAAGTCAGATTGAGTATAAAACCATAGGTTGGAAAAAGCATTTACATTCAGACTTTGAAAGGTATTTCTTTCTTTTTTTTTTTTTTTAAAGATTTTATTGGGGAATTGGCGGAGGGGAACAGCGTTGGGGAATCGGGGAAGGGGAACAGACAAGTTGCTGTCTTTTTGTTCTTCAGTTTAGTTGCGGAGGATGTTGCTTCACTGTTGGTATCGTCATTGCGCTCTTCCCGGATGAGGCAGATCGGTCGCTGGCCTCTGGATGTCGCTCACCGCGGCTATTGGCAGCTCACACTGGCTGCCAGCCACTCACGCTGGCTGCGGGCCACTCACTGTAGCCTATGGCAGCCCACTGCAGCAAGGGTTGCAGCCCACACCATCACCGGGGCTCATGCAGCCCAGCTCCAGGTGGAGCTGTTGTTAGCTGTAGAGGGCAGTGTCACTGGCCCTCATGTGGGATCCGAACCAGGGCCGCTGGCATCCCAAAACCAGCGCTTAACCAATGCGCCACTCGGCCGGCCCTGAAAGGTATTTCTTCACTGCCTTGTTTCTGTGCTTACTGTTGGAAGTCTGAGGCCATTTTGATTCCTAATCTTTCATATGACCTATTCTGTTCTTTGTGAAATCTCGCAAAATCTTCTCCCTGTTCCCAGCACTTTGACTCGGCAAGGTCTATTTTCATCCATTGTGCTAAACACCCTTTGAGCCCTTCCAATCTAACAAATACCCTTTGGTTCTGGGAAATTTTCTTAAATCACTTAACTTATACCTGCTTCCCCTCTTGCTGCCCTTATTCTCGCCTTCTGAGATTTCTATTTTTTGACCTTGCATGGATTGGTCCTCTAATATTCTCATCATCTCTCTATTTTCCATCCCTTTGTCTTTTGGTTCTACTACCTGAGAGAGTTTCTCAATCAACCCATGGACATGATTTTCATTTCTCCTATGAGACTCTGCACGAGTCACTTGACTTCTGTGCTGCTCATATTTTTCCTCTCTAAAATGGTTAGTGCAAGGGTAAACACAAAACTAGAAAAATGTAAATTTTCCCTGGTGCCAATAGGGAAAGAAAACTCCCTCTTGTCTCTTTAGTATTTCCTTTAGGAAACCTGAAACTGTAAATATCCTTTCTGGTCCTTTGAGATGCAACCTTTTTAAAAGATAATAAACCTCTTGCTAGTTCTGCATCCCAGGATGTCTTTTCTGGGGTCACTGGAACCATCTCTATAAAATATGAACACCAAGGGTGATGGTGCCCTGTCCCCTGTAAAGGGCCTACGTAACTGACTCCAAACTGTAACCTCCAGCTTGCCAAAAATTCACACAAAAATTAATTTTTCTTTCGGTAAAAACCAGTACATGCATATAATGGACTGCATCTGCCTCGCCATTTGTAGTCTATTCTGTTCTAAAAGGTGCTTTGTCTTTCCTAAGCAAACCAACCTGTTTACTTTCTTTTATAAATATGTGTATTAAAAATACTTTTAAAATTCTGAAGTTGACTTTCAAATTTCCCCTTAATTTACCCCACTAGTCTAAAAGCTAAATGGCAATTGAGCAATTATCACTGTTGTTATCTTTTTTGATACTGTTTTCCTAAAGGTATTTGTGACCGATAATTCCTAATTAATTACCAGATACTGTTCTAAATTACCCAGCTAAAAGACTAGTCATTAATCTTCACAATCATTGGATAGCTAATCTATAGCTGTTTGTGATGTTTAGAAAGCACTTCTATAAACTACTAGTTAAAGATACTCATGAGCTAATACCTATATTTCTTTTGCCATTACTTTCAACTTAATTAGCACTTAAAATTACTAATTAGGAGATAAAAGATGAATACATCAAGAGATTAACATTTTAATCATATACTTAAAAATTTTCACCTTTAAAAATTTAGACTTTTAAATTTTAAGTAATGTTTAGGAACTGGCTTTCCTTTTTAAGCAAATTCATCTTTTCATTGTATTTTATTTTCCTATTGAAGTTCCAGCTGAATATGGTATGCTAACTTCTAATTCGTAGGTTACCAATCTCTCCAGAGTTGATAAATACGATATTCTTTAAAACTAGCTGCATCTTCCCATAGGAGGTATCAATAAGCATAGTTCAAAATCATCATCACCACATAACAGATATTTACAAAGGCTCTGATCCAACACCTTTCAACAACAATGGTATAAGGTAACAGATAGAATAGTTAAAATCAAATTATAAATATCTGTATGTTCATAAATATTTAATGATCTATTTTATGCAAAGCAGCTTGGTTACAGATCTAAATACCCTAGTTCGAACCTAACCTCTTAAATGCTTCCCTAGTACAACAGACTAGAGGGGTGTCAAGCATGAAGCCTGGGCTACCCTAAGAAAACTGTGTAAAAGAATTAGTCACAAAAAAGCATTGTAAGTTCAATGAAAGGGAAACAATCCCACAAGGAAAACAAGTCACAGACATAATAAGCACTATACAGTCATCATGTAATGCACTTAAAAACATTTTTCAATAGTAGTATAATTTGATGGGGTCCAGAATGCAACACTCGAAAATATAGCTGATATACTGAATATTTTAAGAGAAAGCAATTTGAGAAGCAGCAGGAAAGGAGTGACTCTCTGACCTCTCCATTTTCCCCTGAAGCAGGTCACAGACACAGCAGGTACCAAAGAGTTCTCTGATTTGCGCATCTCCCCAAAGCCTCCCATGTGAGGGGTGCCCTCCCTATACCCAAAGGAGCACCCTATCTCCGAAGACAGAACTCCAAGAGAAAGCCCGACAAACAGGCCTTGCTCAATTTCCCTTAGTGCCTGTCCTACCCTGCTCAGACCCTTTGTCCTATCACATTTCTCCACAAGTGTCTGCCCTTTATCAAACCTAGTGTGTAAAAAGGCTCAGGCTTATCTGTTTCTTCAGGTCTTCATTTCCTCATGAAGGATCCCATGTTGCATAAAGCTTATATCAAATAAATGTATATGCTTCTCTCCTACTAATCTCTCTTTGTCAATTCAATTTTCAGGCCCAGAAGGGGGCCCTAAGAAAGGTCAAGAAGTTTTTTCTCCCCTACAATTTACATGATTCAAACCTAAAACAGTACAGAGTGTAAAAGCCTCCTGGGCCTGCAGAGTGGTGCGCTGGTTAAGTGCTGGCTTGGGGAGCCAGCGGCCCCGGTTCGGGTCCCACATGTGAGGGCCAGTGACACTGCCCTCAAAAAAAAAAAATAAATAAAAAAAATAAAACCCTCCCCCCATACTGGTCCTCACCTGTACAATTCCCCCCGACGAACAGGCAATCAGTTAATTTCTTATGTATCTTTCCAGAATATTTTCAGAATTATAAATTGTCACTTTCCCATTTGTTTCACTCACTAATATCCACTATACACCCTGTTTTGCTTCACACTTTCTTTTGTCACTTAAGATATCATGGTGAATTATCTCAGGGATATTTGCAGTCCCATATCATGAGTAAGTTGAGCATATTTGTATACATCTGAAGTAGTTTTTTCTTAGTCTTCTAAGGGAGGTTTGATCACGTCTTTTGTCTGTTTTTCTAATGGGTGTCTTTTCGTACCTATTTCAAGAGCACATTGGGACTGCTATCTTATCCCTAGTTCTCCATGGTTTTTCTGAATTTGTCATTTGCAATTGACTTAGTTTATGGTATTGTTTTATGGTCAAAATGGGTTTTCTGTTTCTTTTTTGATAAAAATTATTAGTCCTTTTTTCTCTGTAACAGTTCTAGATTCTAAATTACACTTAGAAAATTCTTATATACTGCAAGGTTACAAAAGGATCTTCTGTATTTTCTACCACTTTTATAGTTTCTTTACCACAGCCCCCATGCCTTTAATTGGTCCCCATATGTTAAATTTCCTGGTGCTCCCAACTGTTTTTTCCCTAGATGAATCCTCTATTGTCTCAGCACCACTTATGGACTAAGCCACCTTTTCTCAAGTGATCTGAGGTGCATCCTTTATAATATACTAAAGTCTTATATGGAGCTCCATTTTTCTGTACTTTCTCTTCTGTTACCTGGTCAGCCTACCTCTTCACGCTACATTTTTTTAATTGCTGGCATTTGGTAATATGTTTATTTTGCCTTACATTTCCTTAATAATTAGCTTACTGTTTTCCCCTACCAAAAAAAAATGATTAGTATTTTCTAGAGATTTCATTACATTTATAAAATAATCTAAAGAAATGTTCAATTACTGTAACTTCATGGTGTTGAGTGTGCCGAATACAGGAAATATGAGTTTCCACTTGTTCATGCCTTTTGTGTGCACTTTGTGAACATTTTAAACACTTTTCAAGTAATTCGAAGTATAGTTTAGATATATACAAAATATTATGGGCAGCATACAAAAATTACATAATTATGCCTAGCAAAACCTGGAAGTACCAGGAAGATGCTGACATTTAAGTGTGGACTTCATTAATGAATACTCATTTGCAAGACAGAAAAAGATTAAAAGCAAAGGGAGATGACACGCAGAAGAAATTTTAAAAAGATGTGCCTAAGAATGGATAATAAAAGAAAATGGTTCATTACAGACACTAAGTTATTTTGTAAAGCAATAGATTAAAGCATTTCTAGGAGTGGTGAGCAATGAAAACAATAAGCAAGCAGTGGGAATGGTAAGTAGGTATTGAGCTATGAAGGGCTTTGTAAACCATGAGGAGTCAAAAGTTTACCATACACATAAGGGCAAGCTTTATTTATCAACTGCTTAAAAAGCCAACTATATGATTTAACACAGAGACACTGAGAAATTATTTCAAATGGATTTGACTTGTAAAACATACTATTCTACTCATAAGTAACTTAAATCCACTACAAAACACAAAGGACTAAAAAAGGGACATACCTATATACATATAATCTGACCAAAAAAGAGAAAAACCAAATTCAAAAGTAGTACAATTATATTTTTGTTTATATTGACAAAAAGTAGTCAGTTTCCTCTGAACCCTCTTCTCAGATAAGCTCTGTCCTTACCAGACCTGTACCTCTGAGTTTCAGCAAGATCCCTGCTGAGGCGGTTTATAAAGAAAGACTCACCCCTCCTTAATATCTGACCACCCTGATAGCTGATCAAATTCCTCATCCTCCCCCATCACCAGGGGATAGCTCATCAGCCTGGGCTGCCATCAGCAGAAATCCTGTTTCAAGTCCACTTAGCCAGAAGCTCCCCATCCCAGGTGTTTCTTTAGCTATTCTCCATTAACTGAACCCCGTCCCCACTCCGACCCTGCTCCTTGGCTATAAATCCCCACTTTTCTGGCCGGCCGAGTGGTGCGTTGGTTAATAGCTGGCTTGGGACACCAGCGGCCCCGGTTCGGATCCCACATGAGGGCCAGTGACACTGCCCTCTACAGCTAAGATGGTGAACAGCTCTACCTGGACCTGGAGCTGGGCTGTGCGATCCTTGGGACAGCATAGCTGCAGCCCCTGCTGCAGTGGGCTGCCATAGGCTACAGTGAGTGGCCGGCAGCCAGTGTGAGCTGCCAAGAGCCGCTGTGAGCGGCCGTCCAGAGGCCTGCAACCAATCGGCATCACCCAAGAAGAGCGCAATGATAATATGAATATGGGCCAGTGAAGCAGCATCCTCCACAACTAAACTGAAGAACAAAAGGACAGCAACTTGTCTGTTCCCCTCCCCCAATTTCCCAATAAAAATCTTTAAAAAAAAAAAAATCCCCATTTTTCTTTTTTGTATTTGGACCTGAGTCCAGTTGTACACTTAGGTTGCTTTTCCTCTATTACAACAGTTCCTGAATAAAATCTGGTTTTACTGCTTTAACTCCTGTCTGACTCTGGTTCTCTTTAACAGAATTTTATATGACACTATACATATGCTATATTTATATAGCACCACTCATTTGCAAAGGCTTTAAGTTAATTTTCAATATATTTTTTTAAGTTACCTCCAACAATTTTTCTAAATAGAAGTTTTGAGAAATCCAGAATATGAAAAGTAAACTAATTCACTCAATTATTTCCTCCTAGAATTTTAACTGGTTTAATGTTCTGATGTTACATCAAAGTTGCAACTCTTTTTTTTTTTTTTTTAAAGCTGAGACATCCTGCCACCTGTTGGCAGCTCAGTGACAGCTCAGCTCGGGCTGGGCATCGAACTGCTGTTGCTCAGAGCTCAGCTCGCACTCTTGAGCGAGCTCTTAACTGAGCCACTCGGCCGGCCCTCAAAGTTACAACTTTTAATCTGAGGCTCATCTTTTAGTAAGCAGCCCTAGTAAATATAAAAACAAGTTTTATCCTTTCATAAAGTGATTTTTGAGTAGCACTCCCTTATTAACACCAAGCAAGGATGCAATTTAAACAGAAGCCTTCCAACCACTCAGCATTTCCTTAATCTCTATAAAAACCATGCTAGCTCATGAAAAGTTTACAGAATTACTTTTTTTAATTTATTTTTTAAAATATATCCTGCCCTCAAACTTCCCTGAAGCATGAAAATTTCTATGTAATCAATTTTTCCCCAGTTCTACATGCTTAAAAATACATGTAATAAATACAAGTTACATGCATTTTAGTGAGCAGTACCAGATAGATGTTTAAATACTTATGACAAGAAAATAAATAAATACTTATAACAATCACTGAGATATACAGAATGCGTACTATACACTGTCTTAAGCATTTGATATATACTGACAGGCACCCTCATTTTATATTGAAGATAGGAAGCATGGTGACATAAAATAATATCACACAGTTAATAAATTTCTAATCTTTTCTTTAAAACTAACATCATCTTGACCAATTTTATTTCCTTAAGAACAGTCTAGACAGGTGCTTTCACACAAAGCTAGAGTATAAATTAGTACAAATTTTTAGATAGCAATTTAATAATATCTACTAAAACTTTTTAAAAACACGCAGATACTTTCTTCTGGAATTACAGGAATTTACCCTATAAAATAAGAGATAAGAGGAGCAGGGTCATCACTGCTCAAAGATAAGGGCAAGTTAAACTATGGTATATATGCAACACACTGAAATAGAAACCAGTGGATTTTTAAAATATCACCTCCAACATTTTTTCCAAATAAAATTTTGGAGAATGCCAGAATATGAAAAGTAAGCTTGAATCATTTACTCAACCACTTCTTATTGCAAGTGGTCAGACAGCATTCACATGTTACATCAAAGCTGTTATTCTTAGCTTTACTTCTCCATAATATAATGCATGTATACACACCTAATAACATGCAGCATTAAAAGTCATGTAAGGCACCAACAAAACAAAACAACAACAGAAGACTCATAGAAGCAGAGATCAAACAGCTGGCTGCCAGAGTGGAGAATGGTAAGGGGATGGGTGAAAATGTGATCTGGAATAGAGCCAATAATATTGCGATAAGTTTGTTTAGTGACAGGTGATTACTAGAATTAGTGTGGTGATCACATTGTAAGGTACATAAATGTCAAATACCTATATTGTACACCTGGAGTTAATATAATATTGTACACCAACTATACTTACATAAAACTTAATTTAAAAAAAAGAAATTCCCCAATGCTGGTAAATCTATGGGAAACAGGTACACACCACCGCTAACAACATATTGGTGCAGTAAACTCTAAAAAGCAATGTGATAGTGTATGCAGAAAGCTACAAAAATATCAAAATGCCTTCTTGACACCTTGGAGACTAAACTAAGAAGGAATGGGGTAAATGAGAAACGGAACAAGTGACTATTGCACCAGTCCCACTATCCTCCAGATACTGATAAGGCACTGTACGTTCATCACTCGCTTCATTTGCAGTTCCTGATGAGCGAATGAGGAGTCAGAAAAATTCAATAATGTGCCCAAGTTTTTCCACAGGGAGTTACATCTAGGGCTGCCTGAGTTCAAAGTTTTTTCCACTACAATGCGAGGATTGCCTAAACATAGCAGCATGGGCATCCCAATTTTTCTTGTAGTGTTCTAGACAGGGGTTTTCAAACTACAGCCCCCAAAGCAAATCCAGCTGTTGCCTGTTGTTCTAAATCAAGTTTTATTACAACACACAAAAATAATAAAAAATAAATAAAATAAAAAAATTCATGTAAGAAGTGTGCCATTAAATGAAATAATATTGTAAAATATAAATATGATCATAGTTTTTGTAAGAAAATGATTATATATATATATATATGTGTGTATGTGTACTGATACATATAATAGAAGACTGGAAAGTCTTAAACCAACATGTTAATATTAAGTCATACACAAGTGACTGGATAACTGGAGATTCTTGGTTTTTGTGCGTTTACATTTGTACTAGGTTCCTGCTTTTGTACAATAAACATGTACTATTTTTTAAATTAAAAAATAATAATAAATACTATTCGGTTACAAAAATTCAAAGCCAAAGAATACTTTAGCAATTAAGTATAAAATGGTGACAATTCATGACACATGGAAATTTTATAACTCTTAAAACTTATTAAAAGAATATGCAACTTTTAATTTTATTATGTAGCCACAATAAACATACACAACACATAAACACATGCATATTTATATATGCCAGTTTATACCTTGTGATTTTAATAATAATACTGTTAGGAAACCACTTAGAGAATTCTAACAGAACTGATGTACACCTGCTTTTCATCCAACCTAAACTGTACTTTCTTTTGGTATAAAAAAATGACTAACATTTACATTTAAGCCATTTCAACATATTGTTAACAGCAAGTAAAATCTTAAGATATTTTAAATAATCCAACATAATTAAATAATTTACCCAAACTCATCATTAGGTGAAAAATATAAATCATATTTTATTTTTAACTCAAGTGTGAATAACTTTTACTTGTTGATTATTTTGAGCCATAGGCCCTTCTACAATGGCAATCTGGGTCTAGACAAAACATAGTACCTAATGGTGTTAGTTTTATATGTTTAGAAAAGGAACTTTTTCACACAGTTCTCATAACTCAAAATATATTAAATGACTTAATAGAAATTTTAAATAAAATAGAAGCATTTTAACCAAGTGAAAACAGTGTTATATAATCACTCAACATAGTGTTCCATTTGAATCATAAAAAAGGGAAAAAAATAAATAAATACTGAACACCTAAAGAACACACAAGAAAATAATGGGATTAAAAGGTTACTCTTAACAGGCGCACATCTGAAACCCTGAAAGCAAGGTAACCAGCATATTGCAGTTACACCAGAAGAGCCTATTACTACTTATGAAACCTAGTTCAGCTGTTGGAGGAGAGGGACACAGTGACAAACAGCTTCTGTGCTACAAAGGTGGCAGGAAATCTATCAAACTGGACAATAAAATTGCAATTGAGTTTCTTTAGCTTTTTATAGCAGCTGAATGTATCCTGATGTAACTCTGCAAAAGCTATCCAATTCTGCAACATTAGTTTTTTACACACCAGTTCTTTATAAAGAACCATGTTATAAATTTGAGATACTGAGATTTAACATGTCTGCAAAAAGGAAAATAAAATAAGCATCATTTCAGTATCATATGCATGAAAATATAAAGCTTTGGAATGAATATTTTCACAGAAAAAATTCAATTCCAATAATTCCAGCAGAATTTTTAACAGCAATGCTACAAATTGTTCATCTACTTATTGAATCACTTCAGCTCCTTCCTACACTTCATTAAATACTGATTTAAAGAGCCTTAAAATATAAGTTGTGCATTTTATCTTAAAAATAGATGACAAGATATCTTCAAAAAATATTAACAGCAATATTCAAATAAATTACATTATATAAACCTTATGAAACACAAAAGCTTTTAGTCAACAAAGGACATTCATACAAAGAAATAAAACCAAACAAGACTTATTAGACATTAAAGATGAAACTAATAAAATGAATAAATAAAAATAAACTACTAATTCTAAAAAAAAAAAAAAAAAAAAAAAATTAGAGATGAAAAACCACAAGAACCATCTTGTAACTTCAAACTTTTCTTTTCCCCCCTCAAAGAGTTAAATAAATTTAGCATGTATTTTCTAAAGTATACTTTAACAGCAAAAAGTGACAGGTCCAGTTTTACTCAGAAAAAATACTCCACAGTTAACTTAATCAATCTTTATACTACTTTACAATTGTAATCCTAAAACTTGAGTCAAAGACTGGTTCTTGGCCCAACATAGACAAAAGAAGCCTTTCAAAAAGCAAGCATTTTCTTTGCAAAGGTTTTAATATCTGTTTAAAGCCATAAGTCACCAGGCTAAAGAAAAACATAAACTGAATAATCAAAAGTATATAGATATAGATATAGATATACATATAGATATAGATATAGATATCTATCTCACACAAAAAGTAAAACCTCCTTTGGGTTTACTGGGTATATGTTGAGTCTAAAAAATACTGATTTCAAATGCTATGTAACAACATAATTCATATTTCTTCCTTTAACATTCTCTGCACTATAACATATGCCTCCAGAAAGACCACAAAGGGTTTTAATTAAATATATATATATGCCTTAACTGGGGTCCATATTTATTAATGTAGAATTCCTGTATCTCCATACTTCTAAAGAGTATATCATATTCTATTAGCAGCTTAGTATAAAGATGGGAAGGAGAGACTTTTGTAAAAATTAGTAAAAATAACTCCCTGTACGCTTGAGGGGTGCTCATAATTTAAAGTGACTAAGAAGGGCTTTTTTAAAATACAGATTTCTGGGAACATCCAATGAGATTGAAATGAACCTTCTTAAGTGGGATCCAGGAATCTGAAAAAAATGGACACTGCTAGTTACTCTGATGAGGTAATCCCCACATCATACTATGTATAATTGTGGCCTAAGAACTTTAAAGACAGCTGCTGCAGCTCTTTCATGGATCACTGATAAGAGAAGACTGAGGCGCTAAGGCACACACAGGATGGCATGGTGCCACTGGACAGTTGAACCAAATAGCCCAAACAATGATGATGTACTTCTTCCGTCTCCTTGCTCCAACAAATATTTAATGTGCAACTGCTAAGTCCTCAGCACTATGCACAGTTCCATGGTAGATAGGAAAAAGTGTAAAACATTTCATCCCTGCTGATGAGAGCTTACCATTAACAGCAAAAATAAGAACTCACTTTTAATCAATAATGTATGAGCTATTACAGTTAGATATGATTAAAGGCTAGTCTACATTTGCTGTATCACTCATTCCTGCTCCTCTTTGCATACATTACACATTTATTCCTTCCTGTCTTGTTTTTTAAGTTTTCTTACACGTATATTACCTCCCATATTAGAAACTAAATTCTTTCAGGATCTGTTTCTAATTCATCTTCCTTTCATGGTAATCAGAAGGTACTCAAATAGAAGAAGATAGGAAGAACAAAAGAGAGAAGAGGAAAGGAAAAAAAACAAAAACACAAAGGGGAAGGATAAAGGTAGAAAGAGGAAGAGCAGCAGGCAACTGGAATAAGACCTAGACACAGAGTGACTGAAAATGAATGGGAGTCTACAGCGAGTCAGGCCAGCCAGGGGAGAGAAGGGGTGGCGGGAAGCAGAGACCAACAGATTCGCTAAGGACAAAACAGACAGAGAAGAGAAACGGGGGGGGGGGGAAGAGGAAGAAGGCGGGGGTACAGAATGAGTGGAGGGATGTCTAAAGGAAGAAGAGAAGAAGAGAAATAGGAATAGAGAAGAGAGAGATGGTGGCTAAAAGAAGAAAAAGAGACGCAAGTGCAGAAGGAGGGAGAGCGCTAGCAAGGCAGCTGCAGAGGGTGGCACAGGCAGCACCAGGGACCCCGCCAATGCCGCCAGCCCAGAGCAGCCGGCAGAAGGCTGACTAGTTGGAGGTTAGGGAAAGAGAAGAGATGGGGGAGAGAGGGAGTAAGGAAGTGAGGTGCACAGGAAGCAAGAGGAGAGAGTCTAGAGAAGTGGGGGAAGCAGGGGGTTGGGAGGGGATGAAGAGGAGGAAGGGGGAGGGAGGGAGAGACAAAGAAATACCAACAGAAAATTAAGTCCTGTGAATTCATATGGAATGGCACAGCCTGAGAGTACAAAAAAACTGTCATATAGAAGAGATTTAACTATCTAACTCCTGAAAAATATAAATGCTTTGGGTAAGTACAAAGGAGCACAAAGTACATGCCATGAATAAATAAAAAAAGGTTTAACAAAGCATGATCCATTTTAACAAGAACCAACATAGCCATGGCAGACATTTTGGTCTCGTGAAATACAGGAAGCTGAGGGAGAAAATACTTTTTCCCAAGGGGAATAGTGAGAAATTAAGTAGAAATTATTTTGTAAAAAAAATTTTATTTGTTCTAATCTTAAGAAAATCAGAAGAAAGTGCTTATGAAAGAGAGTAAGTTATTTTTAACTTAATAAATGTAGAGAAAAAAAATAATACCTAAGGCTACTGACCATTAGAAAGATCCAAAGTAAAAGTGATCTGGATGATAATGTATGAAGAATTACAAACCATTAAGAAGAAGAAAAACACTCAAAGTAGACAAAAGACAAAACCTGGCAAAAATCAGAACTCTACCAGTATCCAAGGTTAAAAGGTAAAACATTACCTAGGGCCTAGTGATTCTACTCCTACTTATATAACCTCAAGCAGGGTTTTTTGCAAGTTGAGGATAATTCAGCTGGCAGATCGTGGAATCTCTTACTGAGGCATCATCAGCAATTTCAAATGAGAAGAGTACATTATTATATGCCAAGGTTTAGTAAGGGTCTAAACATTGTCTTATGAACCCTCGGTTCCAGGTACATGGGGTGACAAGTGTGTGTGTGTGTGTGTGTTTGCGTGTGAGTACATGTCTGTGTACATATATACCTATACACAATACATTCCTACTGTGAGCTACAGCCATAAGAAGTTTGAAAATGACAACTCTATTAAAACCTTTGCATTTGAGCATCTGAGTTATTCACAGCATTGAAAACGAATGTACCAAAGCTATCTGCAATGAAACAAATCTTAGAAACAAAGGTTTGACAGAAAAAGAGTAACAGAAGGGGCTACACATCAAATAAAATAGGCAACATTTCATAGTATATTACATAATGTATTACATTACTTAACTTTTTAAAGAAGGAAATGATACACACAAAATTCAAACCGGTGATTAGATTTGGAGTGAGGAGGGATGGGGATTCGATAAGGACCACGCAGCATGGTCTTAAATTGGGGAGTCACAATTCTTCCTTTATAATAACACTTCATAGCTACACAAATTATTTTGGATGTAATTAAGTCTTTATTTCAAAAGTTGTACTTGTATCAAACATGATATGAATGGACCTGAAAGAGTGTGCTGGCAGTAACAATGAGAACAAAAGGATGAATAAGAGAAATAATAGAGCTATCACAAAGGAAAATAATCAATGAACATTTAATTCTATTTTCTGTGAATTCATTTATTAACTCAACTTCAACTATATATTTATATGTATTAGACATTGATTGTTAAGAAAAGTTGAGAAACTTGCCTGAGTTTACACAACTAAAAATTACTATAAATCACAATTTAAACCCAGTGTCCTATCTCCAAAGCCCATGTTCTCCTCATTAATTACACAAATGAACTGGTAACTGGATATAAATGTTTAGTCATAACTGCTCAAAAGCTCAAAGGTACCTGGGATATCTCTTAGTCCAACCGCTTTATTTTGTAGATAGGAAACTCACAGAGACTAGGCTACTGGCCCTAAATACCCTATGACGTAAGCAGTTTCAAGCTTTTTTGGTCTTAGGATCCTTTACACTCTTAAAAACTACTGAGGCCCCACAAAAACCTTTTATTTGTATGGGGTATATCTATTGCTACTTACCACATTGTAAATTGAAACTAAGAAATGTTACAAATACTAAGAAATTTATAAATAATTTATTAATAAACCCATTAAATGTTAATAAAAATAACATTTTTTGAAAAATGACTTTTCAAAACAAAATAATAATAATGAAAAGAATGCTACAATTTCACATTTTTGCCTACCTCTTTAAATTATGGCTTAATAGAAGACTATTACATTCTAACATCTACTATTGTATTCAATCTATTGTATCCTATTGTTTTCACTGAAGTGCATGAAAAAAATCCACGCTCAAGTAGATATGCAGTTGTGAAAGGAGGGCCCCACATGCTCCCTGAAAAAGTCTCCTGGGCTCCTGTGGTCTTCAGGCTGTACGTTAAGAACTACTCCTCTAAAGCTTATATGCCTCTAGCCATCATTCCTAAGGATTTGAACAAACTCAAGTATATACGAAAGAACTGAGTTAATATACACTATTTAGGAAATCTGAAAAATCTAATTTATCCCAGTACTTCCCTAACCTAGAAGTCCCCCAGATATCTGAAATCCAATCCAAATGTATATGAATGAGGCCCAAACTCAAACCTGTTTTTCTCATGAGAGCTTGTAAAGAGGAAAACACTACTGTCAGAAAATAGCCCAAGCTGCAGCCCGCTAGAAGAGAAACCAGAACAGCTGGGCATCAGTATAGACTCAAGTCAGTCACACAAGTGGTGGCAAAGTTTCTGTAATGTGCCAAACTGGAAATATGAGGGTCATAGAGTTGTTGCAAATAGTATTTGTAGTATGAAAGCAGCCAAAGGAAATATATACATAAATGGGAGTAGCTGTGTGTCAATAAAACTTTATTTACAGAAACAGGTCAGGACAGATTTGGCTCTCAGGCCATGCTTGACTAAACCCTGCTTCAGGCTAAACTGGTCAGCTCAAAAATGTAGTGGCTAAAACAAGGCCACTTTATAAGAGCATATTTTCTCCTTATGTTTGAATTGTACTCAAAGGAGTAATATCTTCCAATCTAAGATACCTCTGTAATATCTTATGATAGTAACACACCTTCCTCTCATAAGGAAGAAAAAAGAAAAATGAATAAATCTTAGGTACATTCAAATAACTAAAAGTTATTCAAACACCTAAAAACAAGTATTTTTAAAAAGACAATGTATTCCAATAGAATGGCAAAATATTCCCAAGTAATAACTATGATAGTCAATAAAATCAAAATTATTTAAATATACATGAAACTTTTCATTTCTGCTCCATCTAGTCAATTTATAATATAAGTAATTATATAATTATACAATAGTATTCCTTCTGAGTATAGAAAGAGTTCTTAAACAAGATATAAATAGCACAAACCACAAAAAAGCATAAAAAGACACAAACATAGAACTCCAGAAATAGGTAACCCAAAAATAGGCAAAAGATATTCCTAAACAATATAACCAGAAAAGGATTAAGACCAAGAATACCTGAAGAAATCCCACAAAACAAGAAAATCAAAATTAACATTATGGAGATATAGCATTTAAGATGCATAAAATATGCAAATTTTTAAAGCTCCAGCCATATCAAGTGATGAAGTAATATGAAGCAATGAGAATTTATATATTGTTGGTGAGAATGTAAACTGATACACCACTTTGGAAAAGAATTTCAATTATCTGATAATGGTCAATATCAACATCTTACAAATCAGCCATTCCACTTCTAGGAATCCATAGCGAGAAACTTCTGAATATATACAAAATATATCAAAAATGCTCATAAACTGAGAAATGGATGAAGTGGTACGACGAAACACAACGCACAGGAGAAAATGAGCATAATTACATGGTTCAATATGGGTGAATCTCAAACAATGACCAGTAAAATCAGCAAGTTGCAAAAAGAAGGCATTTAATATGATATCATTTATGTTAAATATAAACATGAAAAATAGAATTATTAAGAAATATATATATATATATATATATATATATATATATATATATATATATTTTAAAAAAACATAAGACAAAAACACCAAATTCAGGTTAGTGGGAGAAGAGGGTGCAGCTAACAATGGTAGACAAAGCAACTGGGATGGGGAACTTAACTTCCTAAACAGTGGTAAGTACTTGACTCCTTATACCCTTTTGTATGTATAGAATATTTCATTAAAATTTTTAAATAAAAGCTATACATAAATAATTTACAGCGGCTAATATTTAAAAAAAAAAATTAGTAGATGCTTCCAAACCAATTTTGTAACTGCATGTAACAGGAGCAAAGGGCAACCATCAGCCAGAGCTTTTCTATTTATTCAACCACCTTAGGTTACTACATAACTTCATCTTTGAATACACTGCGCCACCTTGTGTTCAAAAGCTTCAACCGACTATAAAGGTGAGTACCATCTCTAAAAATGGCTACTTGAACACATAAATTCCTTTAGTCTGTGGCATGAGGTTTCACTTTATTAACTTAAGCACTTATAAAAATGATATTTAAAAAAATATCTGATTCTGAAGAAGCTGGAAATACTTTATATTTCTATGTAGATAGTTCTTGTTTCCGTTGTTTATTTCACTTCACTTTCAGAGAATAATCTGTCTGTTTTTCTTGATTTTAAGTATATAAATTTTTTTCAATAAGTAAAACTCAAAATTATAGACATTTAAAATAGAAAAATATACTTTTATAAAGGAGCTTACCTTTGAATGCGTAATTGACAAGGTGTCGACCCACACGCGCCAGCCACCCCACTCATATTTGACTGCGTGGTAAAGGAGGATTCTGAATATGGCGTATACCATTTCTGTTATCTTCTGCTCATCTGAATTCTTAGGATTAAAGTAGCAGAGAGAAAGCATCCACTCTTGCCACACAGAGCATTGTAGCAAGCTCCTGAAAATTACAAGAGGATACTGATTTACTAATAAATCATCTGAAAGAATTCTAAAAAGTAAAAAGTTCAAAACAAAATAAACCAAAAACCCACCTCTATGTATTCAAAACAATTAAAAAATATGGTATTGAAAACTCAATGTAACTATAGTTCATTACTTATATACCCTTAATGACAAGATTATGGAAAATTCATTTCACAATATTTTTTTAAAGCATTTTTTCATAGAACAAATGGGCTTACTCAAAGCTGGACTTGAGGACTGCAAATAAGTGCTTTCTGATCCCCTTACCTTCTGTTTTCTCTACTGTTATTAAAAAGTTTAATCATGTCAGAAAGAAAGGCTCTGCGAACTTCCAAGCTCTCTGGGCACTGAGGAGAATTTCGAAGTAGGGTCGCAATTACTTTTAGTATCTCTGCAAGACAATTCAGAAATTAGTAAAAATCAAAACATTACAAAAAAATTCCTGATGGGAAATCATCAATATACTGTAATTTCTTTCAGTTCCCTGACATAAATTCTTACTGAAACCATCCTCCTTCATTTTATAAAAACAATCATCTGCCAAAAAGAATTACAACGCATTCATGAACAAACATCCACAAAGAAAGGAATTTTTTATTTCACTATCAGAATGTCAAAAGTTAAATTTTAAAGTGTTATAATACATCAAGTTAAATTATAAATAAATTAAATGACAGTAAAGCTGCTGACAAATCTCCCCTATCTCTGCCAATTAGTAAAGTTGATCTTTTAAAAAACACACTATAGTAAGGGCCGGCTGAGTGGCGCAGTGGTTAAGCGCTGGCCTTGGAAGCCAGCAGCCCCGGTTCGGTCCCACATGTGAGGGCCAGTGACACTGCCCTCAAAAAAAAAAAAAAAAAAAAATTCATTCTAAAAAACACACTATAGTAAAAGACTCAGAAAAAGAATAAATTCTCAGCTTCTTCAACCAAATTGATGCTATGCACGTACGTACCCCTTTCTTTATCAGCATGAACTCTAAAAGATGTCAAGATTTGTTTCCATGCTTGTAAAAGTAAAACTAGATCCAAAAAAAACCCAAAGGAAATTAAAACCACTTCAACAACCCAAACAAATATAAATAAAATTACTACTGTAATGGTCTTAAATATAATGCTGCCCAACTTCCTTGTACTTAGCTTATTTTTATTTTTTATTTTTTAAAAATTTATTTGAATTTTTATTTGAATTTTTATTTGAATTCCAGAGGATATGCCTGGAAGCAAATCTCAACACCGAGAAAAATGCTTTAGAGAACAACAGTTTGCAGTTTCTTTTATGCATTTGAGATTAAGGAGGACAGTAAGGAAGATTGCATGAAGGTGGGAGAAAACCGTACTTGGCGTTAAGAAAAGAAATTCTTTAAGATAATACTTAAATCCAGAACAATAAAGAAACAAAAACCCTGAATTTAAAATTAATATATCAATTTTTGCCCAATGAAAAACTGAGGAATTCTAAACCAGCCTTTGCCAAGGTTTTTGGTGACTCCGAAGCAGTAAGTTCAAAATAGCAAATATGAAGATCCTTTATGATACAATTAATCATATTTGGGAAACAACTTCTGAATTCTTCTAATAAAAATTCAAAATGTCCCTACCTGAACAATGATTACAATAATGATGATAACTATAATAATGAAAATGATGATAAAGGCCACTAACTTTGAGGACATACTGTGAGTCACTGTTTTAAGACAATAAACATATTAACAAATGTAATCCTTATACAGTGACTACTAGATACTATTATCCCCATTTTAGAGAGAAGAAAACTAAGGAACACAAAAAATTAAGTAATTTACCCAAAGTCACAAAACTATTAAGCCATGCAGACAAGACTAAAAGCCACGCAGCTTTTAAACACCACACTATACTACCTTTCTTTCCTTGAGCCACTGTTACGTAGATAACATATTTTAAAATTCTTACTTCAATAGTAAGTCACCTTTCCCATAACCACAAAAAAATATATTTCATGTTATATTTTCAAATTTTTCTCCTTGAAGGCTAAGAAAAATTAAACTATATAGACATGTGTTTTTAAAACTAGTACTGAAATAGAGTACCACAAACAATTCACCCCACAAAACGCAAATTTCAACTCTACAAACCAATTATTTTAATGTCAATAATCTTAAAAAGCAAGATTAAAAATTAATATTTGTATAAGGACTTAAGAATTGTATATGTCAAAAGGAAAAATTGTTAGACCAAGTTCATAAACAATAAAATACATAGACAGTTTTCAATTTCAAACTTGGTATTCTTAAACTGACAGTAATTTAATAAGAAAGCTACCTCTATGGTTCACGTAATTTAGCCTGAAATCACTAAATAGTGCAATCAAAATTTTACTGATGATCTGAACACACAGTAAATCAAGATCTTATGCATATAATTCTTCAGAACCTCTATATAAACATTTCCACATAACCTGAGGTCAATTTGAAGTTATATCAACATCAATCACATATAAAAGTAGTATATCACTGCCTATAATGAAATATTCTTCAATGTGTTCTCAACAATATCAACTTTAGGTTTCACTCAGTAACTTTTTAGTAGTGAAAGTTACTTTTTAGAAGAATAAAAAAAAGGAGGGACTGGGAGAAATGGGTGAAGGTGATCACCCAAAGGGTACAAAATTCCAGTAATAAGGTAAGTTATGAAGATATAATATACAGTATGGTGACCACAGTTCACAATACTGTACTGTATATTTGAAAGCTGCTAAAAGGGTAAATCTTAAAAGTCTTCACCACACATGCACACAAAAAATGATAACTGTTTTGAAATGATAGATGAGTTAACTAACCTTACTATGGTAATCATTTCACAATAAATACATATATCAAATCATTTGGTTGAATATCTTAAACACATATAAAACTTTATGTCAATTATATCTCAATGAAGCTAAAAAAAATACAAACATAAAACAATATTGAATACATACGAGGATTTTGTATCTTCACTGAAGAATCAGGATCTGGATGCTGTTTGTGTATCACTTGCGTACAAATCTGTTCTATAAGAATCTACAGATGTCAAACAAAAGATTGTATTATAATCACTGCATTATCATTACTATTAATGAACTTTAAGTACAACACCAACATTAATTATACAGTCCAATATTGTCATGCTAAATATCTTTTGCATTATATTAAATGATTTCAACATTGTAACTTCATTTTTATTTAATTATGAAATGAGACATCAAATAGTCAATACAGTGGAGGAAATACTTTAAAACCGAAGACCACATGCTCTTAATAGTTCACAGATTAATAGGTTTATTAAGATGCAGCCACATCTCATTTATATAACTAATTTCAAAACTGTATATCAAACCAAATGATCTTACTTCACCTAGATGCTATCAACTCAATTATACAGGCATTTTTATAATAAGAAATTAATAAAATTAAATTCTAACTTCATTCCTACCTCAAACAGGACATTATATGTGGTCATCGTGATTAAATTTGTCTGAAGCATGAGTCTTTCAGCTAGCAAGGAAAACAATCCATGTCCAAGCATGACTTCAGCTTTTCTTCTGCAATGACATAGAAAGAAATAATCAAACACAGTTTTATTACTCACTACTTAGTATGAATGCTGAAGACACAAAAATGTTTTTCACATTACCAACAAATTCCAACTCAATAACTCTGCCAATTTTCTTTGACCTAAAACTCACAAGGCTACATGGCCTTCAAGGAGAGAAATACAAACTACAATAGAAACACAGCTAAAGTTTAAGAAAATTACAAGACTAGCTACACCACAGCACAGTGAAAATCTCCACCAAAATCTTCAGAACAATTATTTATTAACAAGTTGCTCCATCAGCATTGAGCTAAACTCTACAATGGATGATAATCTACAAGTAAAACCCAGTAAGCAGTTAAGTAGGAAAAAAATGTGGAGAAAAAGGCATAAGAAATTTTAAAAATGAATACTGTGAAGGTAAATATACCAAAGTTATTAAACTTTCAAGGAAAAAAATTTAAAAACTAAAAGATTATAAACTTTAATTCTACACTTGGGCTCATCAAATTGTTTCAGCAAATGGCTGGATAGTAAATATTTTAGGCTTTGTGAACCATATGGTCTCTGTAGTAACAACTCAACACTGCTGTTGTAATGTGAAAACTGCCATAAATAAGGAATTGTTGTGGTTGTGTTAGAAAAAACTTTATTTATAGGCAGTCAAGGATTCAACATAAAGGCCACAGTTTAACAACACCTTTCTACCACCAAAATTCTTAATTTTCATAATAAACCAATCCTGGCACAAGGAACAATAGGTAGAATATGAATGCCTGTAGGACATTCAGCTAAGAAAAAAAAAAATGCAAGTTTTAGTTTTTAATTACATATAAAGTAGGACACATTATGTGGTAAACATTCAGTTAATGTGTCACTTTTATAGTACAGATAAAGCAAATGATAAACAAATCACTGTAATGAAATCTATTATATCTAGAATTCAATTTATACAAATGTATTCTCATAATGAATTTTAAAAAAGGAAAATTTAAATAATTTTCATACAAGACATACAATATACTCCTGCTCCCACTTTATTTTTAATATGTAGAAGTGAGATTAAATTTATATAATATTTTATATATAAAAATCAAGGAGGGCCGGCAGAGTGGTACGGTGGTTAAGTGCTGGCTTGGGATGCCAGCAGCCCCGGTTCTTTGGATCCCACATATGAGGGCCAGTGACACTGCCCTCTAAAAAATAAATAAATAAAGGAAAGAGAGACTATGGGAAACACAGAACAAAAATACTACTCCAAATATTTGTAAAATAAATAACCTATAGTTCATTTTAGATTTCCTGTATACTCACTTTGGGGCCAAGTGTTTTAAAAAATATCCCATTGCCTTGAGAGCTTGCACTCTGATTCCTTCACTTGTTGATGCCATCAGTTTATAGATAACACTGAATGAATTAAAATAAGAACAAATTATTCTGAGTATATTAGGCAAAAGTAAGTATTTTAAAGAATACACTCTATGTGTGTATATATTTTTTCACAGTTACATGATTATAAGATATGGGGGAATATAATATACATTTCTGACATTTAAAAACAACTATTTTTCATCTTCAAAGAACCCACATTAAATATAAAGAAACATATAAATTCAAAGTAAATTAATGGAGAAGAACATACTATACTAACACTAATCAAAAGAAAGCAAAAGTGGCTATATTAATTTCAGAACAGACTTGAAAGTAGGGTAAGTTATCAAGGATAAAGAAGTGAATTACATAATTCTAAAGGTGCCGATTCTCCAAAAGGATATATAATACTCCTTAACAACAGAGCCTAAGAGTATGTAAGGCAAAAACTAACAGAACTGCAAGGAGAAATACATGAATTCAGTCTCATAGTTACAGACTTCAACATCCCTTTCTCAGAAATGGACAGACCCAACAGGCAGAACATCAGTAAGGACACCATGGAACTCAACAATATCATCCATCAATCTTGATATAACTGGTAGCTATAGATTACTTCATCCAACAACAGCACAACACACGTTTCCCTCAAGATCGCGTGGGACAGTCATCATGTAGAGCACATTCAGGGCCATAAAGCAAACCAAATAAATGTAAAGATTAGAAATCATATACTGAATTAAAATAGAAATCAATAAAGAAAGATGGCTGCAAAATTCGAAATACTTGGAGATTAAACAACACACTTCTAAATAACATGTAGGTCAAAGAAATCTCAAGAAAAATTAGAAGTATTTTCAACTAAATGAAAATAAAAACACAACTTACAAAAATCCATGAGATGCAGCAAAAGCTGTGCTTACAGGAAAATCCCTAGCACTGAAAGCATGTATTAGAAAATAAGAAAGGAGGGCCAGCCGAGTGGCGCGGTGGTTAAGCGCTGGCTTGGGAAGCCAGCGGCTCTGGTTCAGGTCCCACATATGAGGGCCAGTGACACTGCCCTCAAAAAAAAAAAAAAAAAAAAAAAAAAAGTGTGTGAGCTGAGCTCTGAGCAACGGTGATTCGATGCCCAGCGTGAACTAAGCTGCCAACAGGTGGCAGGATGGCTCAGCTAAAAAAAATAAAAATTAAAAATAATTAAAAGAAAAAAAGAAAATAAGAAAGGCTTTGAGATCTTGCTCCCCGGCACGTTATCAGTTTGGCTCAAATAAGCTCTTAGGAAAATACTCTACAGGTTTGCACATTTTTTATTTTATGTTTCCTTGGCTGGATTATGAAGATGCCCAACCAGGTCTGCCCTGCAGACCCAGACCCAGTGCTAGGGCCCAACAAGGGCCCACTGTGCCCCACTGGTCCCCTGCTTGGTCATATGGGATGAACTAGGGTGAGTTTCTCTCAGAATTTTGGGCCTTCCTCCTTTAAGTAGCAAGCCACAACTTTATTGATAAGGGTTGAAATAATGTGGGGAAAGGTGAAAAACATGGGTTGCTGTTTTTATTTTCAATTTTTTAATTGGATTGCTTACTGAGTCTGAAAAAAATCTTTGCTGGTTAAATGAGAGACTGAACTCTCATTAACTCCAAGAAAAGAAGGATACTTGCTGCCCCGCTGGGGTGACGCTAGCTGTTCAAACCCCCAAATCTGGAGTGGAGGGGAGGAGCCCCAGGAGTTGTCCTGTGCGGTAGCCCAGCCAACCTCAGGAGAAGCCAGTAGGAGCCCCAGGGAGAAGGGTAAAGTGCCCTGCAAGGTTCACCAGGCAGGAAGGGAGCCAGGCGTGCCATGGAAAGCACTGCAGCTCTGGTGACGTCCCATAAGCTCTCGATGGCCCTTGCTCGGGTATTGTTAGGTGACTAAGAATCTTTGCAGGGCTGCCAGAGAAAAAATTGCCTCTAGGGCATAATGTGGTCCTAGGAGACAGTCATGGCATTTGGCTGATCGCGGGAGCCGTGTACATAAAGCGCTGGTTTTCCCTAGAAGTTTGTTCAGACTCTACAGATCTCAAAATTAACATGGAAAATCATGCCTCTGAGGATGTCAAGATCCGTGACAATCTCCCATTAATATTAAAATGGCCAAAATGAGGCCCTTTTGACAGTTCTAAGTGTTTGCACGCACAATCAGAAAAAGGCAGCTATACGGCTGGCTGAATGGCTCAGTTGGTTAAGAGCTCGCTCAAAAGTGTGAGCTGAGCTCTGAGCAACAGCTGTTTGATGCCCAGCACGAGCTGAGCTGCTGCTGAGCTGCCAACAGATGGCAGGATAGCTCAGCTGCTAAAAAAAAAAAAAAAAAAAAAAAAAAAATAAGAAAGAAAAAGACAGCTATACAATCAGACAGAATGAATTAAAAAAAAAAAAACTTAGAGACTCTCAGAACTTGAAAAAGGTCTTCTCCCCTAAGCTAAAATGAAACTATGTAAAAGGATTTAGATTAATGGAACAACCTATGATGTTGTTTAGGTGTTAAGCCAATTCTCTGAGGTTTAAAAATGGCTGTCCTCATTTTAGAAAGGGGTATGCCACTTGGAATTGACGTGTCAAAGACAGATATGAATTGGAAATGTCTCCAGGGTAAAATTTGGATCCAATTGTTCTTTTAAAAACTAGTGGGTTTTCCTCACTGCTAAAAGGTCTCTGTGTTGTAACTGCACATGAACATCATTTCTTTAGCATGCATTCTGCTTTAACCCAAACTAGCTTTCTCTAGCCTGATAGAAGTATAACTCGCTTGCATTCTTTTCCCAGATCCTCCTGCCTGTACATACACTGTAGTTCTGCTCCTTTTAATCATTAAGCCCTTAGGACATTAGGTTCTGGTCTACGTCAAACTCACTTAAGAATAAAGCTTCAGGGTCTATCAACCATGACCAAGATACAATAACCAAACCTTGAACTAGAATAAGGTTTTAGTCAAACAAAGGTAACACCTTGTCCTCAGTTCTGTTTCAGTTCCAGACTCATGACAGCAGAACGGCCCCATGGATCACATCCCTTAGAAACCAGACCAAAAAATGCCGTGATCAATGGCTCCCTGCCTTAGCGCTGACCAATCAGCAGGGCCCATGACCCCAACTCACACAGTAACCATGATTAATGATTTTTCCCTTATATAACCTATCTGCTAGGAGCCAGGTTTTTGAGAGCACTAGCACACCTGTTGTCTCCAGGCTTGGCACCAATTCCTTAAATAAATCTTTACTTTCTTTGCTGTAATCTCCTGCTTATCCTTTTTTGGCTTGGATGCATACAAACAAGTGGGCCCTTTGAGTCTACAATAACTGTGTGTGTGTGTGTGTGTGTGTGTGTGTGTGTGTGTGTGTGTGTGTGTAAAGAGAGAAAGGGAGAGCTCATGCCAAAAAGCAGTGTATACACATTTTAAGAAAGGAAAACACTGTATTAAAATTGTAATAATATATACCAATAACAAAAGATAAATACAAGTCACGTGTATACATTTTTTTGGCACCCCCAGTATATATGTTGTAAACGTGAGATAATTTTCTACCTCTGGATGCTATTGTCAAAATTAATTTAAAGACAAGCACTTGTATGAACAGGGTACTCTAAAATTCTCAGAAATACAGAAACTAATTCAAATGCTTTCAAGTTCGTATGATCTAAGATTAATCCTTAGAAAATAAAAGCTAGCTTAAGTTTGTTCATTTAACAAAAAGAGACATGTGTTTATTTTGCTTGCGTTTTACAAAAATAAGTGCATGTTAATAACTGACTTTTATGTCCATGCAAAATGTTTCTAGAGGTTATAAAATGTCCAAGCTAAAGAATGCTAATTGATTTCTTCTTAGTTTTCATTAGACACACAATATGTGTAGGAGTAACTTGGCGGTTTTTCTTGGAACACCTCAAAAGATTTGAAACTGCATGGGAAGCACTGTAAAATAAGCGATGAAAACTTCTAAGGTATATAGTATGGGTAAACAGTGGTTGTAAAAAACTAATAGCTGGGGCTCTGGGAAACCTAAGACGGCCACTTGGTTCTTCCCTGCTCCTTAGATTCCCATTCTACAGTTTCTCCATCCCTTCGTGCATCACAGTGCATTTAGGCTGAACTTAATGAAGGAATTTGTGAGCTGACATTATTGCAAGAAGATATCTTACACCATTGCCAAGGTATGATAGAAACACTTCAAGAACATGCCAAGTTGTTAACTGCTTCCTTTCACAGTGAGCTCCCAGGAGACAAAGACTTTAGATAGTTTTCTGGAAAGGACACCAAACAAAAGACACTCTCCAACCTCACTGGAAGGGTCCTTATCAGATGTCTAACAGTGAATGGGATCTACCCATCTACAGACATCAAAGGCTCCTTAAGTACAAGGAACCCTGACTCCACAGGTAAATGCTATCCCAAGAATTCACAAGTCCTGTATACCTATGGATTGATATGGAACTCAGAATCCGCTTTGTTTGATTGTCTGTAACTGTCTGCTAATGATATTAGTCATGATAATAGTTATACTTGTTCTTTGAGGTTTTTTTATACAGTCCAACTGTTTTTGATTACTGAACATGTTAATACTCTTTCCACGGCTCATGTAATGTTATTCTAGATGTCAAATACAGGAAATGAGACAGAAAGCAAAACTTGAACCATGATAGTTCACAGGATAGAAATGATCCAGAGTGTTTTCCGCTCTCCAGGGAATGAAGGCCATAAGACCTGACTGCCTTCCACTTACCTGTCCCCGCTTTGGGAAAAATCAGCCTCAACTCAGACCCCATAGCTATGGGTTAGGGTACAGCTCTATCCCCACTGGTCAACAAGACAACGTGGATACTGAGACTTCCTTGGAATGGGCCTTCCTAGCACTATGAGACCACATTATCTGACCAAAAGACTGGTCATCAATGCATCCTTTGGACTGACTTATGATCAAAAAAGGGAACTGTTGATGAAAAAAGGGGTTCTATATAAAGTAACCTCACAAGGTGATCTGATCATAAATTCCTAACTGGGCAGGTCATGGTGGGTAGTCACACTTCAGACATGTAACTTGTTTAGTAAAAGATTTATCTTTGCCTTACGTAAGCCCTGTCCATTGTTTTTGTGCATCTAGGTTAACATGCCTTTGAAATAAACACCCTCAAGAAAGCATATTATCTTGCTAAGTATCTTGTAATCCAAGCTTTGTTTTGCTTCCCCCCACTTCCAAGTAATACCCTTTACTAGCATCCTTAATTTTAAATTCATAAAAGAAATTACAAAACTGTTACTTTGCATTCGAGATCTTGTTCCCAAGGTTATGTCCTCAGTTTGTCTCAAATTAACTCATATAAAAATTTTTTTAAAAAAAGATCTAAAATCAATAATCTAAATTTCCACCTCTAGGAAACCACAAACAATAAAGACAATTCAATCCAAAGTAAGTAGAAGAAAATAATAAGCATTAGAGTACAATTCAACAAAATTGAAAATAGGACCAATGTAGAAAATCAATAGCACCAAAAGCTGGTTCTTTGAAAAGATCGATAAAATCAATAAGCTCTTAGTCAGCCTAAGGAAAAAAGAGAGCACAAAACCTACCAATATCATCAATGAAAGAAGGGTTACCACTACAGATTCAATGGACATACAAAGAATAATGGACTACTACAAATAACTATGCCCACAAATTCTATAACCTATACGAAATAAGCAAAGTCTTTCAAAGATAATCTGCCAAAACTCAAAGAAGTAAAGATAGATTATTTGAATAGGTTTATAATAAAGATACTGAATCAATACTTAGTAACATTCCAAAGCAGAAGGAATCAAGCCCAGATGGGTTCACTGGTGAACTCTACCAAACATTTGAGAAAGAAATTATACCAATTCCCAAATGTACTTCAGAAGAAAGAAGAGAAAGGAGGTACCATTACCCTACACCAAAACCAGGAAAAAACATTACAAGAAAACTACAGAGCAGTATTTCTCATTAAAAAAGATAAAAAAATTCTCAACAAAATATTAACACATCAAATATTTTTAAAAGTATTAAAATAATTATATACCATGATTAAGTGAGATTTATTTTATCTCAGGTATGCAAGATTTGTTCATTATTTGAAAATCAATTAATATAATCATCACATGAACAAATAAAGAGAAATTACTGATTGTATCAGTAGATGCAGAAAAAGCATTTGACAAAATCCAATACCCATTCATGTTAAAAACTCTAAACTGGAAATAGAGAGGAACTTTCTCAACCTGTTGAAGACTATCTACAGTTAACATTACACTTAAAGGGAAGAAACTCAAAACTTTCCCACTAAGATCAGGTACAAGACAAGAATGACCCCTCTCACCACTCCTTTTCAACATCACACTTGAAGTTCTTGCTAATCCTGTAAGGCAAGAAAAGGGAAACGATGGTATACAGATTGTGAAGAAACACATAAAACTGTGTTGTTCACAGATGACATGACCTTCTATGAAGAAAACCTAAAAGAACTGACCAAAAAATGCTGAAACTAAAAAGTGATTATAGCAAGGTTACAGAATACAAATTTAATATACAATAGTCAATTGCTTTCCTACATACCTACAATGAACAAGTAGAATGTGAAATTAAAAACACAATACCATTTACATTAGCATCCAAGAAAATGATATCCTTAGATATACATCAACGAAAATACAAAACTAATGAACAAAAATCAAAGAAGAGCTAAATAAATGAAAAAATTCATGTTCATTGATAGGAATACTCAATATTCTCAAGATCTCAGTCCTTCCCCACTGGATCTGTAGATTCAATACAATACCAATGAAAATCCCAGTAAGTTGCTTTATGGTTATAAACAATTCATTCTAAAGTTTATATACAGAGCAAAAGCCCAGAGAAGCCAACACAATATTGAAAAAAAAGGACAAAACAAACTTGTAAGACTGATGCTACCTGACTGCAAGACTTACTATCAAGACTCACTATAAAGCTACAGAAGTCAAGACAGTGTGATATTGGCAAATACACAAAGGGGTCATTGGAACAGAATAGAGAGCCTAGTAATAGACCCATATAAATATAGTCAACCAACCTTTGATATAAAAGGAACAAGAGCAATATAATGAACCAAAGATACTCTTTTCAATAAATGATGCTGAAACATCTATCCATCCACACACAGATAAACACATCCAAACACAGACCTTATACTCTCCATAAAATTAACTCTAAATGGACCTAAATGTAAAATGCAGAACTATAAAATTCCTAGAACAAAACATAGGAGAAAACTTTCATGACCTTGAGTATTGTGATGCCTTTTTAGATACAATACCAAAGAAGAGTCCATAAAATAAATAAATAAGCTGGACTTCATTGAAATTTAAAACTTTTGCTCTGCAAAAGGCAATATAAGTGAAAATGAAAGACAAGACATAGACTGGGAGAAAATATTTGCAAAAGTCATATCTGATAAAAGACTGTTATCCAAAATATACAAAGAACTCTTAAAACTCCAAAGAATTTAATACACACCTCACCAAAGAAGATACACAGATGGCAAATAAGCATAGGAAAAAATGCTCCATATCATATGTCATCTGGAAAAGACAACAAGAAAACAAGGAGATACCACTACATACCTAAAAGAATGGCCAAACTCCAGAAGACTGAGAACACAAAACGCTGGAAAAAATGGGGAGGAGCCACAAGAGCTCTCATTCATTGCTGATGGGAACACAAAATGGTGCAGCCACTTTGGAAGACAGTTTGGTGGTTTCTTACAAAACTAAACATACTCTCATCATGTAATCCAGCAATCACACTCCTTGGTACCTACCCAAAGGAGTTAAAAACTTACGTCCACACAAAAACCTACACATGCACGTTTATAGCAGCTTTATTCGTAACTGCCAAAACTTGCAAGCCAACTAAGATGTCCTTCAGCACATAAATAGATAAATTATATACTGTGTACACCCAAACATTGTTATTCAACACTAAAATAAATGAGCTATCAAGCCATGAAAAGACACGGAGGAACTTAAATGAATACTACTAAGTAAAAGTAGCCAATGTGAAAAGGCTACTGTATGATTCCAATTATATGATATTCTGGAAGAGGCAAAACTATGAAGACAATAAAACTATGGAGACAGGGCTTGGGGTGCTGTGGGGAACAGATGAACAGGCAGAGCACAGATTTTCAGAGCAGTGAAACTACTCTACACGATACCCTAATTACAGATACATGCCATCATACAGCTGTCAAAATCCACAAGATGTACAACACCAAGAGTGAAGCCTAATGTAAACTACGAACTACAAACTTTGTGATTAGGATGTGTCAATGTAGGTTTAGTAATTGTACCACTCTGGGTTGGGACGCTCATAATCGGGGACGGGAGAAATCTCTGTACCTCCTTCTCAATTTTATTGCAAACATAAAACTGCTCTGCAAAAAAAAAAAAAATGAAGTCTTACAAAAACCTTGCTTGTCTCATGCTAGTTACCGTTTCTTTTACCAAAGACCAAGAAATCAGAACAAATTGGAGTATTTAGAAACTATAGTAACTTTTCCATGCATGTACATACATATGCAAATTGTATAGCATAATGCTGGCTTTGAGAGACTTTTGTCTTACTACAAGCTTATCAATGACCTTTGAAGATTACCAACATTTTTTTGTTTTACATCAGCACAAAGAAATCACTGTTTAATGGTGGCACATATTTCAATTTGTAAATAATTCTCACCAAGAAAAGCAAGAAAAGAGGAAACTGAATAATAGGTAGTGAATGATAATAAAAAACTTACAAAAGTAAAAAAATTTAAAGACAAATAAAACCTGAAAATAAATTTCACATGCAATTCTCAAAAATTACATAGTAATCTAATTTAATTTTTTTTTAAATCTCTGAGGCCATGAAGCACAGATTTCAGTATAAGCAAAGCACAACAAAATTTGAGGACAAGCAAAGTTCAGTTAATTCATTATATAGCATTTCCTTCCTCGTAAACATTTAGAAAAAATAAAAATCAGAAACATTTATGATTACTTTAATTAATATTGTCAAATATCTCCCTATATAAAAATTTAAATGTTTAATAACTAAGCTTGAAAAAAATATGAATAAAAAGAAAAAAATGTTGATGTTCTAGTGGTTAACAGAAAAAGAAATATAGAAAAAGAAGTTTGATTCCTCTTAAAATATGAATTAAAAACATGCAGGTCCGCAACACATTATGATCTCATAAAATAAGATATCTGCAACTAGTCATCTTTTAATTCAAAAGGTACTACTAAAACTATAACAGTCAATCCTTAGGGTAACACTGATATGTTTATATCTTTCTTTTCTTCAATGATTTAAATTAAGTAAAATTAATAGAAATATTAACATAAGAAATATTAACATAAGTTTAATACTGATTTAAAAATTACAACACGCGGGGCCGGCCGAGT
The DNA here is from genome assembly GCA_033961575.1 of Aselliscus stoliczkanus. Lineage (NCBI taxonomy): Eukaryota > Metazoa > Chordata > Mammalia > Chiroptera > Hipposideridae > Aselliscus > Aselliscus stoliczkanus. The sequence goes on along the minus strand of CM066735.1, from coordinate 43,054,246 downwards.
GGCGCATTGGTTAAGCGCTGGTTTTGGGATGCCAGCGGCCCCGGTTTGGATCCCACATGAGGGCCAGTGACACTGCCCTCTACAGCTAACAACAGCTCCACCTGGAGCTGGGCTGTGCGAGCCCCGGTGATGGTGTGGGCTGCAGCCCCTGCTGCAGTGGGCTGCCATAGGCTACAGTGAGTGGCCCGCAGCCAGCGTGAGCTGCCAATAGCCGCGATGAGCGACATCCAGAGGCCAGCGACCTATCTGCCTCATCCGGGAAGAGCGCAATGACGATACCAACAGTGAAGCAACATCCTCCGCAACTAAACTGAAGAACAAAAAGACAGCAACTTGTCTGTTCCCCTTCCCCGATTCCCCAACGCGGTTCCCCTCCACCAATTGCCCAATAAAATCTTTAAAAAAAAAAAAAACCAACAACAACAACAAAAAACTAATATGTGATGATATCAGGAGAGGAAAACATTAAAAAAAAAAATTACAACACTCTAGGGTATTTTAACATAGCAGAAATCTATGCTTGCTATAGCTTAAATTAACAAATATCTTTGGTTAAAATCACAATGGTTTCATCAAGAAGAGCTCCAAGGGCCGGCTGAGTGGCTCAGTTGGTTAAGAGCTCGCTCAAGAGTGCGAGCTGAGCTCTGAGCAACGGCTGTTCGAGGCCAGCCCGAGCTGAGTTGCCGTTGAGCTGCCAACAGGTGGCAGGATAGCTCAGCTAAAAAAAAAAAAAAAAAAAAAAAGAGCTCCAGATACATCTAATCACTTTCAAATAATAAATGTTATAGCAACTCTGGACTCTGTTTTTCCATAGGTTATTGGCTTTTTGTCCGTTTAATAATTTGCCTTGTCTGATCTCCAGATTTTGTTTTCTTACAGTACACAGTTTCTTCATTCTCTGCTCATTTTTTTTTCTTTCCTTTTCTCCTTCCTCCCTCCCTACCTACTTACCAACCGACCTACCTACCTACAGTTTGAAGTAAGAAACCAAGAGTCAGTGGAACTAACTCCCAAACCACCCCAGTTCAGCTGGTGAGAAGTGTAGTTTCACCAGCTTGGGGCTGGCACCAAAAAGCAACAGTGCTGCTTTCAGAGGGGCGGACTTGACGCATTCAGAGTAAGGAAAACTCTGCCAGTTTTTCAGCAAAAAGTGGCAGACTGGGTTCTGAATGAAAGGGGAAATCCCACAGCTTTGCTAGATAAGATTGCAATCACAATGAAAGGTGAGCAGCAGACCAGAAAGCACTTTCAGAGATGGTAAAAATAAAAGTCATAGGACAGAGATAACTGCTCCTCACATAGCTACCTAGCTGGGAAAGTATATATATATATATATATATATATATATATATATATATATATATATATATTTACAGGAGAAAGATTCAGTGAAACAAAAAAAAAAAGGAAGAAAGAAAAGAAAAAAGAAAATAAGGGCTTAAAACTTCTCAAATTTTGTGATAAAGACAATCATAATGAAATTGCAGAAGGTGGGGGCCAAAAGAATATGTCTTCAAAACAAGTACAAAAACATAGACATTATATTTAGCAAAGAAAGCCCTGAATTGCCATAAGTTTTCATTAGAAACCATGGGGGCCAGCAGACAGTGGGAAAATATTTTAAGGTACTAAAAGAAAAAAACTAGAAACACAGAATTATGCATGCAGCAAAAATATCCTTGGGTGACGGAGGCCAAATAAAAATATTTGGGGAAATAAAACTAAGAAATTATGTTTCCAGGACAACCGCTCAACAAGAGATGACATAAAGTTCTTCAGGAAGGAAGGAAACAGGAGCAAAAGAAATCATAAACATAAAAAAGTTTTTTCTTCCCTTTAAGTCTTTAAAGTACATATAACAAGTGAAACTAAATAACCTAATTATAAAAGTATCAATTCCCCAAAACAATGTAACAGTCCTAAATACAGATGTACTTAGTCTCAGAGTTAAAATACATGGAAGCAAAAAATGAAAAAAAACTACAAAGACAGAAAAAATTTTAAATACATAATTATAGTCAGAGATTTCAATAATCATATCTCAGTAAATGACAGAAAAAGTAGATCATGGGTCAGTAATGGCATAGATTAAAGAATGCTATTAATTAAATTAGCCTAACTGAGATTCATAGAACACTCCATCCAACAACATCAAGACATGCACTTTTCCAGTGCACATGGAAGTTTTACCCAGATATACCGTATTCATAAAGCTAGTGTCAACAAATTTAAAAGGATTCATGCCATACAAAGATGCTCATATACCACAATGGAATTAAATTAAAATTTAAACATAAAAATCTCCCTGGAACACACTTCTAAATAACACATGGATAAAATAAGAAATTAAAAAAAAAAAAATGAAAGTTTTTTTAACTGAATAAAAATGAGATTAAAACTAAAAGTGTTTAGGAAGAAATTTATAGCACGAATCGCCTATATTCAACAAAAAGAAAGCCCTGATTTGCCATAAATTTTCATTAGAAACCATGGGGGCCAGCAGACAGTGACAAACAATAGATTTGATCAACCTCTAACCAGAATGATCTGGGGGGGAAAAAAAAAAAGGATAATTATTAGTATAAGAAATGAGAGAGATTACATCACTACAGGCTGTTCAGGTATTTAAATGGAAATAAAAACAACTTTAGACCAATAAATTTGACAATTTAGATGAAATAGAAAATTTCTTTACAGATACAAACTTACCAAAGCTCATCAAACAAAAAACAGGTAACCAAAATATTCCTACATATGTTCAGGAATATGTATTTGTAGCTAAAAACATCCCTATGAGGAAAATTGCACACCTAGAGAATTTCACTGGTAAATTTTCGCAAATATTTAAAGAATAAAACTAATAACTCTATACAAACTCTTCAAGAAAACTGAAGAGCAGGGCATTCTCCCAAATGATTCTGTGAGGCAAGCTTTATTCTAACATTTAAGTCAGCAGATTTTGAGTAAAGCAAATTACCCTCCATAATGTGTGTGGGCCCTGTCCTATCAGCTGAATGCCTTATTTAAAAATAAAAAAAAAGAAACTTGACCTCCCTAGAGGAAGAGGGACTACTGCCTTTGGACTTGAACTGTAATATTCACTCTTACCTGGGTCTCCAGCCAACCAGCCTATCCTACAAATTTTGGACTTGTCAGCCTCCACAACTGAATGAACCAATTCCTTAAAATAAATCTCAATATCTGACACATACACACACACACGTCCTTTTGGTTCTGCTTTCTCTGGAGAACTTTGAAAACACTCCTTCAGCGTAATGTATAAAGTCATCTTCTATCTTACAAAGAATGAGTGTTCAACAATACTAAATAAAGGATTTGTAATAGTGGATTGTGTGGGAAATTTATTATAGCTAGATCATTAAATTATAATAGTTACTGTAGCTGATTATGTAACAAAGCACTCATTTAACTCTTGTGGCCCAAAAACCTCCTCATTAAAACAAAAATATTGTTTTGATGTTGACGAGTGTTACGCACTGAATGTGTGTCCCCCATTCACATGCTAAAGCCCTAACCCCCAGTGTGGCTGTATTTGGAGATGGGGCTTATAGGAAAGTAATTAAAATTAAATGATGCCATAAGGTGGATCCCTAATGCAACAGGATTAGAGCACTTATAAAAAAAGAGACCACAGAGAGCTTGGTCTGTCTGCCCTTCTGTGTGCGCACACAGAAAGGAGAGGTCCTGTGAACCTGCAGTGAGAAGGCATCCAATGGGAGAGCACTCACTAGACACCAAGCCTGTTGTCCCCCTGATTTTGGATTTCCAGTAACACGAGAAAATAAATTTCTGTGGTTTAAGCCACCTGGTCTAAGGTGTTTAGTTATGGCAGCCTGAGTACACTAATAAAACGGTGACTTGGGATTGTGGGTGGAGGAAGTGACATTACAAAGAGGACAGAGATCTTCTCTTGGATCACAACTGAATACTACTATTGTCGGACATGAAGGTAACGCTGCTCAACAATTAGACCTTACAACATCTGTACAACAGCGCTAACTACACAAAACAGTGGAATGATTTACCTAATCTCTCAAGAACAGTAAGAGCCTCACAATTAAAGATTTCTTCAAAAAACATGACAAATGGGGGTCTTATGTCTTAACTCATTTTAGAATATAAACCCAGTAATATGTTTCATATCTAAGACTATCATTTCCCAACTAATCTCAGCTATTAAAGATTTTTTAAATCTTGATATGTTAAAACTCTTACCGTAACCCATTTCTTTGGTCAAAAGCAGGTATCATAGAGTTAGGATGTTCCGACATTAATGCCACAAGCAGTTGTAGGACATCCATTAGATTGTCATCCTAAAATCATTTTAGAAAAAAATGTTAAAATAAGGAAAACTCAACTTATTTGAATACTGAATACTTCTGAAACAACAGAAATTTCAACTTTAAAAAAATAAGTAGGCATGTATACAATTATACTTGCTTTTAACAAATTATTTCCTTACATATACATATTTGTCTGTGTAACTAAGAACACACATCACCAAATTATTTCTTAATCAAAGAAATAAAATGCCTCCTAAACATATTCTATAGCTATTGTAGATATGACTTAAAAAAGAATATTTTTAAAGTAAGATTTATACATCAAGAAATTGGGGGAATGGGGAACTACATAGTTCTTTTTATTACAGCAAGACATAATAGAGCCTTGAGCTAACAGATGCTGTGAATCTGGTGGTAGCGTTGGGGGCAATGCATTATGTATCATTTCTTTAAATTAACCTGAACCACTTTGTTCACTGAGCCTCCCGAGAAACTAGTCCGAAAAGAAGACTGTTTGGGAGATGACGACTGGATAGTTCTCATACATGATCTGTTTTCAGTACTAATGATATAGATATCAATAAATGTTTATTGAGTCAACATACTACTGTATGTCATGTACCTTGATAACATTTACAGAATAGCCCAGGAGCATTTATGAGTTCTAAAACAAAAATTCAAGAAAATTCTTCACAACCTTTGTTGAATATTTCAGTATGTATGCATGCGATTAGGGACAGCTTGGGCGATACTGACCCAAAGAGGGAATGGGGAGCAGCAGTCAGGTATCTCTGCTGCCTGCCTCTAGATTTTCATTCATGGCTTTTGATCTTTTGCTGTGGTGGGTACTTAAGCACCCAATTCTCACTATGCTAAGTAAATGATCTAAGCTGGAGCACTTAGGCTTTGGAAAAGAGTTATCTGAAGGACCAGAAAGATCCCTCAGAGGAAACAGAAGATTCCTGTGACTTCCAGTTTCTCTTTTATACTTTAGTCCTTTAGAGTTGATCAAAAACAAAATCACATACAAAAGATTACTAGGAAATCCAATTGAAAATCCTCAACTATTACCTTTTTAGATTTGTAATAGAATGCCCTACTCAACAGAAGAAAGAATTTACAATCATCAATGTTTGCGTCAAATGTGATCCCATCAAAAAATTTAATCCATTGTTTTCTGCTCTAATTAACAAAGATAGGTCCAAATATCTCTCTTTTATTAGTGATTAAAGAAGGCACTATTTCATACTGTAATATATTTATTAACTCACAAGACATGAATTGTAACAGTTATATAAATGATCATTTAAAATGTTGTGCTTTACATGAAATTCCAATTTCCAAAGTTTACCTATTTAAAACTCATTTAATCCAATTATTTGGTTAGACTATATCTGACATATATTACATTTTCCCAGTACTAAAAAAAATAGAGAAAAAAACCCACACATTTCAACTACATAATTTTAAATCCCATTACAAATGAGTTGCTTAACTTGAACAGTATTGGAACATGCAAAATCAACAGAAAAACTGTGTCACAAATTTAAAAATCTAATCACTCTTAGTCATATATTTTTAAATCTGTTTTTCCCTTTGTTACACTGGTTCCTAGAAATACGCTGAAAGTATTCTTTGGTACACTTTATAATTAGTTCAGTGAGATATAATTTTAACACTTTTTAAAGCCTTTTGTGATATGTCTCTGAGCCCTCTTGTGGTAATAAAGGATATGTGTATAAAGTTTGCTATGATTCTAAATACATTTACTCCCCATCATAGTTATATCATTAATGAAAGATAGAACTTTTTTACTTTAAAGAAAAAAAAATAAAGCCCATAATATAGCTTCAAGAAGTAAAACCCAAAAACAGAAAATTCAAATGTTACCTCATGCATAGTGAGCAGGTAATTAAGAATGGACTGTAGTTCGTCTTCCTTTACCCCAGAATCCTTTAAAAACAATACAAGTATCTTAAATTTGCATATAAAGAAATCACAAAGGGAAACAGTGCACACAGAATTGTCAACTTGGTCAGTTGCTATAAATATAAAAAGATAATGTAACACAAAATCTAAATTTAAAATAAAAATTGGAGGAAGCACTAAAGACATGCAGTATTCAAGGCTGTTTAGAAGTCAAAAGAGGTCTGACATCAATATCCTGTTTTCAGCACCTTATATGATAACCTATCCAGTAAGCAAAAACAATGATAAATAAAAGAGTATTATCCATACCCATCACTCCTCTAAATACAGAAAATAACTTTTCTACTTACTTTGTCTATTAAATTTGGAGCGTAAAGTCAACAGTTGCTAAAATTACCAAGTTAAAATATCAAGTACTAAATATCAAGTAGCAATTTCACTGGGAAAAACACTGGTCTTTTAAATATGAACTAAGTATGAAGATGTTCACCCTACTATATCAATTTATTAATCATAAAACAAAGACACAATTTCCAAAAAAAGTACAAAACAGAACTGAGAAACAAAACACAGTAGGAAAAAATAGAAAAGCAGACAATTCAAGGGATAAATTTTTTTAATAAATGGAAATACTGTATCTGACTCTGAAAGATACTAAAAGTTAGGTCCACTGACCATAATATTACTTGACAGTTAATATAGCATTACATTATAAAGAATAAGAAATGAAAAGATATAGGAAAATATTGAATAAAATATGGGCAATGAACACATTTTTATATGGCCATCTTATAAAACCAAAACACCTTCCTCAAAAATAACATTAAATTTTACTTAACCTATAGTAGAATGAAATACAACAAAATAAAATCATTTCTAAAGGCTGACACACCTATCTGGTGCATTTACACGGGATAATTATTTCTCAAAATCTGAAAGTCATGTACAAGGAGTTCCCTAAAAATAAAACCTCCTTGAGCAGCTTGGCTGACTACTGCATCAACCAGTGCCAAGAATAATGAAAGTAATCGAAATTTAGTAAATATTTGCTGAAAGAAAGCATAAATACACTTGGGCTTCTACAGAAATTCATATAACATATATTAAAATCATCAATCTCCAGTTCTGCAGTAATGTATATCCCTACATGCTCAACAAAGATGAACAAAAACATAGAAACATGCATTTCTTTCAAAAGTATTTTCAAAAAGTTCTTTCAAACTATTTTCCAATGTGTAACCCTAGTAAGAGAAAATAGTAAATAAACCAAGACTGTATTTTATCTGAAATTACAAGGTAAAATACACACATACGATAGGATAAGAAATATGAACTCACCCTCATCACTAATTGTTTAATGAACATCAATAAGAATGCTCTCAGAGAATGTATTTCTTTCTGATTAGGTCGTGGTCCATCTTTAAAGGAAAAAAAAAATACATATATACATGCACACTTAGTATTTCAAAGACCTCAAAGCTAAGTATAAAATTCTCATTCCCAATAGCTTCTCCAACTTATTTACAAGAAACATAAAGGTCAGTCTCCTAAAGAGTTTTATGCCTCTAGAAAGACAAGCATTCAATCTCATATGCAATTAATATATGTAATGTTCCAAATGTACAAAATGGGTATGTGGAAACTACTAGGGAGAAGTTTGTTTTTGAATAATGTCAAAGGAGTTCCAAATCATAAAAATGAGGGAATAAAATCTGTATTCAATAATAAAATGCAGTTATATTTTGTTTTTAATGACTCTGAGTATGTTACTATGGTAGCATAAATTTACGAAGGAAAATCTAAACTTTATATGTGAATTTAGCATGAAAAGTCTGAATTCCTACCATTGTGCAAGCTATCACAAAAATCTCAAAAAGTACAACTCAACACAGTATCATTCATGAAGAAGTGAAACAGTATGTTGACTACCTCTGGTATCTCCTCGTCTTGAGCAAGTCCTTGGTTACACATGGCTCCCATTAAAGTCAATTTTCATGTCTCAAACATGTAATTCCCAAGTAGAAAGCTTTTGAAACCAAACACCCATTGTTCCAAGATCCTACGTTAGTACCTGTTTTCTGCAATTTTTCCCCAACTAATCACTATGTACAGCTAGTTCCTAGACCACCAAAGCATAGGACCACCATGACCTTGAACACATCAATTAAAATAGGACGAAAATTGTTTAAAATTTGTTCCACATGACAACTCCTAGACAAATAGGTTACAGAGTTAAATGGAATCACGAAGTGTGTGTGCAGCTCTCTCACTTGATCTATGAGACTTTCCCAAGGTCACTAATCAGCTATACAATCAAGATTAGCATGAACACTAACACCCAACACAGTGTACAATGCATCTGCAGCAGCATGAAACGGTCATCAGGACCATGATTCGGTGGCAAATCTGCCACAGCCTTGCCAGCTCCGACAGACCATGTGATTTCTGCATGTCCTCACGGCTTCTACATTACAGACAGAATGTCCGCTGAGAGTAAGTAGAGTGTGTTTGGAAAAGGATTAAAAAAATATTGTACAAATAGGAAATCTTATCTTTGTAAATCACTGAACAGCCAAAGCTTTTGTGGACAATCAGAACGTATGTTGTTTAACTCTCTGGCATCTACTTCCTGATTTCAGGCAACAGCCCTCAATTTTTATGAGGGTACCAAACACCCATCCTCACTCTCAGATCATGTGCTTCGGAGGGGGGAGGGGCCTCCATGTCTGGGCAATCTGAAGAATACCTGCCACATGTGACGCAATCAGAGCCAATGAGAAACAAAGACACTGAAAGAGACTACTGCTGGAAACGCTCCATACAGACAGATGCTCTTTAGCTGGATTGAAAGTTGTGAGGATGTGAAGGTAGAGTGGCTGTTTGGAACTACAGAAAGACAGAACACATGAAAAGGGCCCTCAGAGAAGAATTGCGAAATGCCCTTGGACCCTAAGTTTTACTGAAACTGGCAGTTTATATGAGCTGATTAACATCCTTTTATGATGTAAGCCAATTTGAAGCAGGTTTTGCAGTAGTTACAACCAAAAAAGCCACCATTTGTCAAAATTTTTATATTGATCACTTCCATGAACTGTTGACATGGTGAATACGATCCTTCTAGTAATTTGGTCCTGATTATACAGGAAAATAATTGCTGAAATTTTTTAATTTCATTATACTATTTATTAGAGGCATATACTTCCTACTGCTTCAAGAAATCTCTGTCTCCCCAAAAATACTATTTTCAATGATCTCGTGGTGACAACGGCCTCAGCATCAATTCTAGTCGCTAATATAGAATTTCTTCTCATTTTCACTGTCTTAAAACAAACATTCTAGTAATATTTGCTCCCCAAACAACTCATACCAGCAAAATTGGCATTCTTTGATGATAGTACCAAGTTATTAACTTCTGTCAACCACGATTTAGGACAAACTATCAAAATTATCAACAAGATTAAAACAAAATTTTACCATGATGAGATTTAGAAAAATTTCCAGAATACTGTAACAAGATTGGTTAAAACAAACAAGTAATAAGAAATCCTGATCCGCCATATGTATAACATGGTATATTAACAGAGATGACACACCTAATCCTTTGGGAGTGATGCCGCTTCGATCTTGAGGGTTCACTGCCCAGTAGTAGTACTTCAGCGTGTGCATGATCAGAAGCACTGTTCCAACTCTCCGAATGGTGTTATAGATATTGACAGTACCAATGAATTCAGTGGACAGGTAAGTATAGAGTGTCAACTGAACCTAAAGAATCAAAAGAGTTTAAATCAAAGAAGTAGACCTGCATTTTACACATTTCCAGTAATACCTTCAGGCTGCTTTACTTAAACCACATTTGTTCCAAAAATTAAGATTCTAAGCTTGATAACAGCATCCATGTTAATAAGTAACACATATCCACTGATACATACACACAAACACACACACTCCCTATGAAACTAAACCAGGTAAATTCTTCTTATAAACACCCCCAAATATATCAGCGTTTTGCAACACTATTCTATGGGGAAAACTGTTTGATTCTTATTTAGCAATCAGCAATTATTTATGAGCACATGTAACTTCTTTATAATAAACTTACTACTTATACTATGCATAATTGTTTTAATAATCTAGAAATCTTCTTTGTCTTGGAGAAAATTAGAAACTAAAATAACCTGAAAGAAAAAGGAAGTAGCATTATCTCAAAGGAAAAAAAGTAGAAATCAGTTAAAAGAAACAAAACCATAGAAAAACATGCAAAGCCTATCTTAAGAAATACTTATTAGAAAAATAGAATTGTGTTATAATTGCTCATTATGACAAAGAATGTAATCGTGACATTACAGCCTCTGATATTTATCATCTCTGTGTCCCAATTAGGGAAGGATTCTACTAGTCTTATTTCTAAATGAATAGTCTAAATAAACACATGAGAACTTACTAACTTCAAAACATAATCTCTTGGGCTGGCCGAGTGGTGCATTGGTTAGGAGCTGGTTTTGGGATGCCAGTGGCCCCGGTTCGGATCCCATGTACGAGGGCCAGTGACACTGCCCTCTACAGCTAACAACAGCTGCACCTGGAGCTGGGCTGTGTGAGCCCCGGTGATGGTGTAGGCTGCAGCCCCTGCTGCAGTGGGCTGCCATGGGCTGCAGTGAGTGGCCGGCAGCCAGCATGAGTGGCCGGCAGCCAGCATGAGCTGCCAATAGCCGCGGTGGGTGACCATCCAGGGGCCAGCGACCGGTCTGCCTAATCCAGGAGAAGCGCAATGACGATGCCAGCATGGGCCAGTGAAGCAACGTCCTCCGCAACTGGACTGAAGAACAAAGGGACAGCAACTTGTCTGTTCCCCTTCCCCAATTCCCCAATGCTGTTCCCCTCCCCCAATTCCCCAATAAAATCTTAAAAAAAAAAAAAAACATAATCTCTTAATATGTAAGAAAAAGAAAGATATAAGTGGTGCCCCACCGCTGCACATTTCATCTTAACACAAAATTTCATTGAAATTTTGGCTCTAAAGTTCATCAGCAACTATACTCTAGTATTTATACAGTATAACATAAGGGTTGCTTTTCCCTACTCTCATGTCGAAATCAAGAATTTTTCATTTCACTGCTAGTGGATATATTTTATAAACTGAACAACTTTAAGTAGGGCATATATCCTCTCCCTGTGGCCCAAGTCCAAACTACTCCTGACCACTTACAACTGACCATTTGTGTTACCTTCCCCAGACATTCACAGCATTTTCATTTTCATCCCAACAAGATACCCAGTGATTTCTTTAGAAAGCTAATATTAGGTGCCTATCATCCAGAAGCCCAATAAATAAACCATCAAGGCTAAGTGAATTAGTGAGTTAACCACAATGGTAAAGAGTGGCAGATTCTGAACTACTTAAACTTGAAGTTTAGAAGATGATTATTTAGAAAATTATATACTCACTATAATCCAGCGACTCGCTGAAAACAATATTATTTTGATGTAGCTACTGCTGTTCAAATGGTTAGGCCCAGTTTACTTGTCCTTAAGCCTATATAACCCTTTGTATGACATGGTTCAATTTCTTACCAATGTTGTTTCAGTCAACCAGAAAACATTTCTATCCACCTATGGTATATGCACAGAACTGTATTATGGAACTACGATGGCATACACACTGAACCTCAGATGAATCCCAGTAGCTGAATCCCAGTTACGATAAAAAATACACACCAATTTAAATGAAAAGCCAAAGGTAATAAGGGCGCCTACAGAAACATAAGAAAGGTCATATGGCAAGATGTAATGAATTGCGAAATGAGTGGTAAAGATAGTAAGTACTATGAATTCAGAAGCCAGAGAAACTATTATAAGAGAAACAAAAATAGTCAAATCTTCAGTAATAAAGTAGGTCTTAAGGTAGGCTTTGAAGATGAGTAGTAGGATAGGTAGAATTCGGAAACTTCTAACAGAAAATCATGGTAAATGATACAAAAGCTTTCCCTAGATCTAGAACAATGGTTCTCAGTCTTGACTGTGCAATACAATACCTGAAAAACACTTTTTTAAAACAATACTAATACCTGGGCCCTATCCCACACCAATTAAATCAGAATATCAGAATCTATGGTAAAGGGGATGGAATTCTATTTTGTTAAAAAAAAAAAAAAAAAGAAAACCTCTAATTATATTGAGAGTCAAGATTGAGAACCTCTGCTCTAAGGTAACGTTTTGGTACCATTGTAGCCATTGAGAATAACTGAGTTTTTAACCTAGAAAGCCTAGAAATGAGAATTGGCATGAAAAGTTAATGCTGGAAAAGGGACTACATTATACTAAAAACAATGGGAAACCATGACAAGGTTGTGGGCTAGGAAATGACTTCATCAGAGTGATATGTTAAAAACATACAGCAATTCTGGCCAAAAGGTGATAAAGAAAAATATGGAAAACTGAACAGGATTTACTAGCAACTTATCTTGTATTGAGATAAGAACAGAAGCCCCATGATTACTCAAATGCTAATTATGAATAAACCTTTCCTCATTCCTTCATTATATAATCTAATAACTACACAAATTACGTGTTAACATATGGCTTTGCCATTAGGCCTAAATTCTATGAGGGCAGGAATCAGATATGTCTTGTTCAACACTGTAACCATACACCCAGCATAAAGTAGCCACTCAATAAATAAAGAACTATTTGTATACAACAAAATTCATCTCTCTTGCCATCTTGCCACAGTGTGTATGACATCTCTCGAAGTCATAAAAAGACTGTCTCTGAGCAGATCAAAGATAATTATAAATCACTGTGACACCCTTTTCCAAAGCACAGAGTGACTCATACTTCCATACCCTCAAGGCTTGTAACTAGAGGTTAGTCGACCATGAAGCTAATGAAGCTTAAATTTCATGCCCACTCTTCTATACTGGTTCCTTCGAAGACCCTAAACCTAATTTGCATTATGTCGTACTCTTTTTCTGAAAAAGCTCCTCCCTCTTCAAAACCATATGACCTTCAAGTCAAACAAACTGCATCTGCCCTTTGTTATACCTATCTTTATAATAAAATAAAAGTAGATATAAATAATCCCTCATGGATACACAAAGCAGATGGCTAAAACAGAAGGAAAGTTTAACATTACCATATCAATTACAAACTCCAAACAGGAAATTAAAAAAAATTATTAACAAGGAAAAGGTAAGAAATAGAAGGTAATAACACTAGGAACTTAAGGAAATGATATAATAAAATTATAAAAACACTTCCCTACAACCAAGTATTACTAAGAGGCTCTTTGACCACATCAAAAGAGACTCCAAAGCCTTACAAATATGCTGTTTAGTAAGACAAAGAAGTGTCTACTAAAAGGTTTAAAAAGTAACTTGAAACAATCCTTGAAAAGAAATAAGACTGAGGGTCACAGAGGAGAAAGAGGTCAAATTTGAACCCGGAGATAAAAAGCTGCAACTTCCAGCTGCCTCCTTTGATTATTTCCAAATGGCAATCAGAGTCAGCAGCTGCTTTTCTCTTTAACATTCGAAAACCCCAGCTGAAAATAAGATACTATGATTCTAGCAAAATAAAAATAGTCTGCAGACATTTTTTTCTGACAACTAAAATAAGTATGTGCTATTCTAACCTAAATAATGATAAACATTGCAAGTGAACCAAAAGGGACAGAGGAACAGGGGACAGAGGAAATTAATGGGTTTGAAATAATACATCTTCTAATAAAAACTTCAGGTAAGAAAGATGCAATTAGGCAATGTAATAAAAATTACTATTTCAAGTTCTAACTCTACCACTATTAATATTTTTAGGACAATTAAATACATTAGAATTTATCAAAGGTTTTATTTATGTACTTTATCACAAACTCACTTATGTTTACTTAGAATTAATTGGTTTGTTGTTATAGTAATAGTGTACAAATATAATTGTGTTCAATAATTTGAATTAATGTGAAATTTAAATGATTACATCAGACCAGTATATCATGGAAATCTTCAAGAAAGGGTAACATTCCAGAAGTTTCTATAAGAATTAAACTCAGGAATTCATTGTGTTGGTAGGGATATGTATGCACAGAGAGGGAGAGAGCATGGTGAGTTAAGGAATAAAAATATATACATATATATGTACATATATATGCAATAGAACAGAACTACAGTTATAGAAAACATTATGTTTACATTGGAACTGTCCAACTTTGATTAATAGTTACTAAATCAAAGTCTCTCTGAAATAAAATTTTATTCGACGTAACAGAAAATAAAGACTATAGCTGTTTTTTAAAAATGCTGACATTGGGCCAGCCGAGTGGCGCATTGGTTGAGTTGGTTTAGGATACCAGCTCTGAGCAGCAGGGCCCCAGTTCGGATCCCACATGAGGGCCAGTGACACTGCATCCTCTATAGCTAAGATGGTGAACAATAGCTCAACCTAGAGCTGGGCTGCCATGAGTTGCCAGCGACAGCATAGGCTACAGCCCCTGCTGCAGTGGGCTGCCATAGGCTACAGTGAGTGGCCAGCAGCCAGCGTGAGTGGCCAGCAGCAGCGTGAGCGGCTGGCAGCCAGCGTGAACTGCAGTGAGCTGCCATGAGCAGCCATCCAATGGCTGGTGACCTATCTGCCTCACTCGGGAAGAGTGCAATGATCACAATACCAACAAGGGCCAATGAAGCAACATCCTCCACAACTAGGACAAAAGGACAGCAACTTGTCTGTTCCCCTTCCCCAATTCCCCAACGTTGTTTTTCTCCCCCAATTGCCCAATAAAAATCTTTAAAAAAAAAAAAAATGCTGATATTGCTTTACAAAAAAAGAAAGATATACTGACAGGCAAATTCACCTAAAAAAATGTATGCTTGGTCAAAAAAGGCAATCCATTGAAATCTTACATAAAAGCACATAAAAGGATAAAAGAAAATCCTCACATTATCATTGAAGTACAAAAACTTGGTAAAGAGAGTAAAACAAAATGAGTATGTTTTTACCTTGGCTGGGGTGTGAATCCATATTGCTGGGTTAAGAAGAATGTGATCACACAACTGCTTCAATAGAGGCATCCCATTCTGCAGATTACTCAGGTATTTTGAAAATGCAAGGCAAAGCTCAAGCACTGCCCTGCTGACATGGGATTTGGAAGACTGTGAAGAAAGATATTTCAAAGGTCACTTACCACACAAGGCAAGGTAAGGAAATTAAGGGTTGGCACCGTCAGAAAATAGCTGGCCCACAAGCTATGCTCAAAGTTAAAGATGCAATGAGGCTCAGTATCACAATGAAGCAATGGGGGCAAGATAAAAACAGCAAAAGGTGATTTTAATTCAGCTAATTTTACGTAACCAAGGTGACACTTGCAGACAGAATTTCTCAACCAGTTAGTAGACCAAGTCCATGGCCTGCACATCAAGAATCAAAAAAGCATAAAGTACTGCATACTTTACCTTTTCAAGACTATATCCTATCACCAAAAAACCCTTGCAGGCAAGCATCTGCTCCTGCATAGCAATTGAGTTCCGCAAGAGCTCCATGATAAACGCCAGCAAAGTTGAACTGCAATAAAAATAAAAAAAGGTCATGGTTTGAAAAAACATTTTGTATTAAAAAATAAGTTAAACAGATATCATCTATCATTTGTCTTACTAAAAAGTTCTCTATTTCAAGGAAATGGAAATTCTACTAAAATTACCTCCAACATTATTTCAGGACTAGAATTTTCATGTAAGATTAGGATTTACTCAAAATTTGTCATATACTTTATCAGAAACATTGATAAGTGAATTACTTAGAAATGATAAGACA
Organism: Aselliscus stoliczkanus; assembly: GCA_033961575.1. NCBI lineage: Eukaryota > Metazoa > Chordata > Mammalia > Chiroptera > Hipposideridae > Aselliscus > Aselliscus stoliczkanus. The sequence continues at coordinate 43,038,215 of CM066735.1, read as the reverse complement.
AACATGCACAAAATAGAGAAAAAATAGAGAAAAATTAGCAATGTCCAAAAACAAGTAATAAAATAGTTAACATAAGCATATAAAGGCCTTCAAGAATGGATCTATCTTAGATCAGCAAGTATATTCAATTTTGGAGCGTTAGAGGGGAAAGATATGGGAGCAAAATGGCTAAGGTGGAAATCCTCAATGTTAGGATTCCAGACTGGCCAGCTGTGAATGGAGCAGAGTGTTCACAAAGGGGAAGATACAAAAGTGAAGCTGAAAACAAACTGCAGTCCTGAAGCACTTAGTTAAGCACTCCGTTCATTACTCCAACAGAAAAGTCAGAATTCAGTAGTCAGTTGAGGAGACTTTTAAAATTAAAGAGCCATGCTCGTCCCATCCTCACAACTTTTAGAGGGACCCAAAATGGAATGAAATAAGGTCAGCTGTTACCTCCTCAAAGATTCTCAAAGATTCCCACAAAAAAAAAGAGAAAAGCATGACTGGCCGTCAGTGTCCTCCACAAAATTGCTTTTAACTGTCAGCAATTCCAATAAAGAGGTGGAAAAGTTAAAAATAAATAAATAAATACCCAAGGAAAAATAACTAAGCCCCATAACAAAGATTTTTAGACCAGGATGTGGGGGAAAATAAATATGTAGTAATATGCCAAGGATAATTTTAATTTTTAAAAATGTAGTCAATAAATACTAGATTTGATAACTCATTCCTTAAAAAAGAGAAAATCATGTTGTTGCCTAAAATTAATCTAGAGAAAATTATTACATCATTTATATAATATATATATATACACTGGTAGTAGACAACAAGTTATGTATAAAAGCAGGAATCAGAGAAAGACTTTCAAACAAGAGAATGAAAAACTCCTTTACTCAAATAAAAATTAAATAGAATTATTTTTACTATAGTTTCACCAGAATATATAGCCATGAAAAATTAATTTATAAATCCTCTCCAAAGTTTTACACCTTATCCTCAAATTCATGAGTCTTTGCCTTATTTAGATTCAACACTACAACAGAGGCGAAGGTGCCAACTATACAATCTAATAAAAAAGGTTAAATCACCGATTATATAACATCATCAAAATTTTTAGATTTCAATGCAGTCAATATGAAAAGCTAAATCCCTATAATAAATCACTGCCAAAAAACAATTTAAAATGCTTTTAATTAGAATGTCAGACAAAAATGCATTCATTTCTCATAAATCCATTATCACTATTTCTAACTTAATTGAAAAACTTTGTTTTCTAGAGCATCCATATTTCCTACTGATTTAAATTAGTACTATTATTATTGACATGGATTTGTGACAGCATAGTTCACAAATTTCTTTACATTGTATTCCCTCCTTTAACCCTACAACAAATGTAAAAGGAGGAAAAACTACTGGGCAGCTCCACAATGATGAAAGCAACTCCCATCAAATTAAAGGAGAACACAATGGCACTCACCATATCGTCAAGTCAACCTCATCAGATAAGTGTTGCCGATAATCCAACTGTGCGAAAAGTGGAAACAGCACTTGTACTCCTCCAATTGAGTGCATAGCACTTTGGATGGAATGTGTTAAAACAGCCTTTACATCCTTATAAAACAGAAGACACCGTGAAAATTCCAATGATTTCCTTTCCAAAACAATTCAAAATAAAATGTAACAGGAACACTAAAATGTTCCATTTTGTGTGTTTAAATGAAGTTACCAAATACACATCAGTAATACATCAAAATTTGCCATTAAAAATATGCTTCAAAGAGTCTAGTTAGTACCTGAAGCATGAGCGCATGTGGAGAATGAACGAAAATTGAAGGGTTGTCCTTAGGAGATGATTCGAGGCAGAGCTGGGCGTCTGTTGCACGTGGATTGTATGTGAATGCAATGGCATTAGACAGCTTGCCATCATATAATAAAAGTTTGTGATGCTCGGCAAGGAACAGGTCACTTTCTGCTTTGAATTTAAATGTACCCTAAGAATAAAAGGTAGAGAAGTTAAGACTGTATGCCACAAAAAGAAAATCTAGATACCGAAAGAAAATCACAGATACCAAAATTTCCGGAGACATGACACCGATAACTGTCCTAACGCCACCAAACAGGAGGAGCCCTGCACATTTCATTACTTCCGAAGTGAAATGAATTCATTTTAAAGGTATTATGGGAAACAAGTCAACGTGATGTTAAAATTTTGCATTTTAAAAAATGTAAAAATTACTGTCCCACAGAACATATTTTGCCTCTTTTTTCACTTTGTTTTTTATTTCAAAATTGTGATAAAAAGTACACAAAAAAAAGTACTTAAATATTTTTAAGTGCACAGTACAGTAGTGCTAACTATATACACACTGCTGTACATGTCTCTACAGCTTTCACATCTTACAAAACTGAAACTCTATACCCTTCAACATTTCATTTCCACCTCCTCCCCTTCCCTGGCAACCACCATTCCACTTTCTGATCCTATGAGTTTGACTAATTTATATACTCATTTAAGTGGAGTCACAGAGTACTTGTCTTTTGTTACTGGCATAATGTTCTTAAGATTCTCCCTTCTTGCAGCATGTAACATAATTGCCTTCTTTTTTGAAGCTGAATAATATTCCATTGTACGTGTATATCTCACTTCCTTTATTCATCCGTCCATGGACAATTAGGTTGCGTCAACCTCTCAGCTATTATGAATACTGCTCCAATGAACAAGGGTGCAGTATCCAGCTTTCAATTATTTTTGGATACATACACAGAAGATTGCTCGATCATATGATAATTTCATATATATACTTCATTGACTGTAATGATAAGTTGACTGGAAATAAACTCAATACAGTTGATTTGTTTTCAAAGGAACCCAGCAGACATTGGTTTCTCTCTCTGAAACCAATATAGACAAACAACAATTTAACCTAAAGGTTCCCAAGTTTTCTTGATTCATGACACTCTTAGTTTCTCAGTAATTTTTTATGGTTATCTAGACCAAAATAAATATTGAACATTTCTGTTTATTAGGTACTTTGCACTGGTTGAAAGAAAATGCACTGATTTAAAGAAAAATGCACTGGTTGAAAGAAAAATAACACGTTTCTTTCATTATATTAGCAAAATTACTTATTAATGGAGTGTCTATGCATTTTGTGCACTGCGTAAGTTCTCCAACTCTGGAATCAGAGTTCATACCTCATCCTCATTTCCTGTTTCACATTCATTTTCACATGGTATTACTTTTTATCACAGCAACTATTGAAAAGTTAACTGTGCAAAGATATGACATCTTAAAAAGAAATGCAGCATGAACCAAAGTTGAAACTTAAGCTAGTGTCCCACATATGACAGGTACACTGTGTTTCCCCAAAAATTTAAATGCCCTTTGGACTCCTGTGACTTCACAGTGGTGCCCCTGGTTACTCTGACATTCAGTTCGTAACCCAAGGTAAGTTGCCCCAACATCAACCAACTAAATCAGGCTCAACTAACACTGGTTAAGCAGTGAACAGCAAGTAAAGTACCTTGTATCCCAAGCCTAGCTGATAAATAGCAAAAATCTGAGCTGCGTTAAGAGCTTCACTGAAAAGGTAAACTGCAGTCATCTGACCACAGAATACTCTGTTAGCATCTGCTGTTTCTGATGAGCCCAGGAAACATTTGTCAAAGGTCTGTGAAAGAAAACAGATTTCATTAGAGGGGAAAAAAATACCTGTATCTTCTCCAGAAATAACAACCTATTTTGATATAAATGTTTTGTCCATTCTAAACTATAATCTGAATAGATGAAACTAATTCATTCAGCATTACACTTCATTCGCTCCCATCTGCTGTAGAGGTCAAGAAAGATGTCACAGAAGAGGAAATCAGATGTGTTTCCCATAAAACAATAAACAAAATTTAATGACAAATGTGAAAGTAGGAAAGGGAGTCAGAGAAATCATTATGAACTCTGATGTTTATGAGTGGGCAACGCAAGAGCCAGATACAAGAGCAGGCTTTGGAGCAAGGAGAAAAATCATGAGTTAAGTTTGGAACATAATGACTGTCTTCTCTGTGAGCGACTATGGAGGGAGCTAATGTGGATGGAGAAGGAAGTGCCAATGGTTCCATAAGTTTGGTGAGAAGTTAAAACTGTACAGGCAGATTTTTGCAGATATCAAGATATAAATAATGGGTGAAGTCATGGGAATAGATTTAATCCCTCAAAAGGAATGTGTAAATCCAGAAAAGCAAGTGTTATTTGTTTTCTTCTAACAAAAAAAAATTCCTATTAACAACATCCAGGTTGCAAAAACCACACTTTAAAAATCCATGTGTACAACAAAGAGGGAAAGAAGTGAAGTTCTGCATACCTCTTTGAAAGTATCACTTTATACTCAAAACCATTAGAATGTTGAAAACTATGTATGTATAGGGATTATAACACCACTTATCTTGGAAGGCTGGGGCTTTTAGAAAATAAAGGTATTTCTTACAATGTCTAGAACACAAGAAGCACTCAATAAAGGTTAACGTAAGGAAAAACAGGTTAAAAAACAACCCAATAATGAGAACAGTCATTGAGCACTCTGCCAGTGGATTTGTGAAGAGTATGTCATTTAATTATCACATTAAACTTCTCTGATAGGTACTGTTTTATACTCATTTTTAGGTGAAGAAAACTTAGGCCTAATAAATTAAGGAGATACTAGTCAGTAAGTGACAGAGCTGATATTCAAACCTAAGTCCATCTGTTATAACAACCTGAGCTCTTAAGGTTAGCATTACACGATGTGTAAATACACACAGCATAAGATATAAAAGGAGGAGTTGATGGGGAATGGGTGATACAGTTTGTATTCATTTTCCTGATCTGTATTTTTTAAGTTTTCTACTAAAAAATGTAAATGGGGGAAAAAAGAACATTTGAATTTAATCCTAACCTATGGATCTCTTTTTGAATCCTGAAAACATTACAACAGTAATGTATACCAGATATAAATTACATGCAAAATTTTTAAAGTACGCATCCTGTAACTCATTCATAAAAATGATCAGAACCCTGTAAGTAAAGCTCACAAGTTTAATTTGATCAACAGACCAATGACACACACTTTGAAGATATACCCACTGTTACCAATAAATCCTTTTCTCTACCCTATCTACAATAATTTTATAACAAGGACTGAGTAATACCTTATGTGACATTAACATAGTTCTACTCTAACAATATATTAACATGCGCGCCAAACTATTATTATAAAAATCCACCATTGTGGTATTCTAAAATTTACATTCAATGCAAAATATACTTTTATTATTTGAAAAGTTCATGCTTTTAAAATAATGTATTTCATTGTAACATTTTCAAACTACTTACATCACTGGTGTTGACAAACCATGTTATCTCTCCATAGGAAGCTAGCTCACCATTTACATAACATCGAAGCTCACTGTTCTTCCATCGGTTATAAATGTGCACTATAGTTACCATATACCACTAAATAAGCAAAAATAGTTTTAAAAAAAAAGAGAGAGAGAGAGAGAGAGAGATAATGATCCTTCCAACAACTCAACCACATTAATAACAAGTAAAAATGAAATGATAAGTTCCAGTTAAAAAATGACTACCTTTACTAAATTCAACCTCTGGAACAATATTTATTGAATACATAAGAACTTAATCGTGAAGTTATTTTCCATTCAATGTGTTACTATGAAATTTTTAAGTAAACCCCCAAAAAACTAAAGTTTAGCCCAAACACCCTCTTTCCTGCCATCTAGATTCAGTATTTTGTCATATTAGTTTTACCTATTTACCCATCTAGCTACATATTTATATATGCTCATTCTGTTGCTAAACTATTTATTAATCTCCAAATTTTAAAGTACCACAGAAAACACGTATTACTATTAGTAGTAAGAGTGCTAAAATAATTGCCATTGATATTTTCACCTTGTAGTTCCCTTAAACTCTCAAAACAGCTAAATACCACTCTTTTTATTATCCAAATTAGAGAGGTTAACAATCATCCGGGGATTTATACTTCATTTTCTGAAGCATAAACAGAGTTGTAATTTACCACATATTATGTCAATGACATTCAAATAAAGCTTTCTGAAGGCTAGCATGGTTAGTATACCTATGACTCAGTAAGATCACATACCTTTTGTGGCTTGAAATCAAATTTCACACAGTGCTGAAAGCCTTTTCCTTTTGACTTTATTGAAGTTATAATCAAACAGCCCCCAACAAAGTGAGCAGAATAACCAAGACCTTTGCTGGTTCTGAAACTATAAAAAATAGGTTTTCATTTTATCTCTAAATATTCTTTCCATTTTCAAAGTAAGATAGTAACACTACAGAAATACATACCAATACAAATATGGTTTATCCTTATCCACATTGATGTTATTTACAGGATCCATTCTAAGCCAGGTATGAAATGTAAAACCATTCTGGTATGGCCATTTGGCTATAGGAGGTAATGCGATAGCCTAAAGGAAAAACACTTGGAGTTACTGTTTCACATGAAGAACTTTATTGCTGAAATCATGAAAATGAGATTCTATAACACTAAATATTATTCTGTCATGATTAAAATATCTAGCAGTCATCTCTTTATCTGGAAGAAGCTTTTAATAATTTCTAAATTTTCCAAATTACACAGTAATGATATTGATTTAAACAATAGAAACATTCCATGTGACTTGTTGGATACACTAATTTGTTAGCTCTATTTCTTACAATGAACATATCAAAGAGATTCCAATTAAAAGAGATAGTGGTGATATCAAATTGGAACTTTGTTGCTGAAATGTTAAGGTAATACAATATAGAAAGATGAATAAGAAAGGAAAGAAAAAAGGTAAGGGAAAAGCTTGGAATATGATTTTTTAACAGCAAATATAAAGCCAAAGAGGATTAGTTCATTACGGTTTTTTATAACATTTTTAAATTTTATTCAGAAGTCACTATATAAATGACATTACCACTTGATTTAAAATTTTATTTAAAAGGTCCTAGGGCCGGCTGAGTGGCGCGGTGGTTAAGCGCTGACCTGGGAAGCCAGCGGCCCTGGTTCGGTCCCACATGTGGGGGTCAGTGACACTGCCCTCACAAAAAATAATAATAAAATAAAAATTAAAAAAAAATAAAATAAACAAATAAAAGGTCCTAGTAATATAAAGGACCCAGGACAGCCAAAAACAATCTTGAAAAAGAAAAACAAAAGTTGAAAGACTCATACTACCAAATTCCAAACATAAAAGACAAAGCTGCTATAACGAAGACTGTGTGGAACTGGCATAAGGATAGAGATAAAGATCAATGGAACAGAACTGAAATCCCAGAAATAAACCTTATATTTGTGGGCAATTGATTTTCAAGAGTATCAAGACAAATTCAACGAGGAAAGTGAAGTTTTTTTCAACAAATGTGCTGGCATTAACTGGGTATCTACAAGCAAAGTATGAAGCTGACCACTTCCTTATATCATATACAAAAATTAATCCCAAATGGATTGCAGATCTAAATGCAAATGCTAAAACTATGTATAATAGTCTTATAAGAAAAAATATGGGTAAATCTTCATGATACTGGTGTTAGGAAAGTCCTTAATTATGCCACCAAAAGCACAAGCAATAACAACAAAATATGTATGAACTGGACTTTATTAAAGTTTAAAACTTTTGTGCTTTAAAGGATACCATCATGAAAGTGAAAAGACAAGGCAAAAGAATGAAAAAATTTGCAAATCGTATCACTGTTAAGGAAAGTGCATCCAGAATATATAAAGAACTCTCACAATTCAATAATAAAAAGAGAAATGTAATTTTTAAATAGACAAAATATCCGAAGACATGTCACCAAAGACAGGCAAACTGCCAATAAAGGCGTGAAAAGACACTAAACATCATTAGCCAATAAGGAAATGCAAATCAAAGCCACACTGACATACTACTTCACACCCACTATGATGGCTATAATTTTTTTAAAAGACATTAATAAGCATTGCAAGCATGTGGAGAAAACTGAAGCCCTCATAAATTGATTCTGGGATAGTAAAACGATACAGCTGCTCAAGAAAACAAATAAGAAGTCAAATGGCTATACATGGACAATATAATCCAGTTATTCCACTCCTAGGTACACACACATAAGAGAAATGAAGACATATGTCCACACAAAAACTTATACACAAAAGCCCATTGCAACATTCCCAAAAAGTAGAATCAACTCAAATAGCCACTAATTAATGAATAAACAAAATGTGGTATATTCTTACCTTAGAATATTAGTCATAAAAAGGAATGAAGCAATCATACATGTTACAACATGGATGGACCATGAAAAAACAATATTCTACATGAAAAAACCAATCACAAAGGTCAGATATTGTATGACTCCATTTGTATGAACTGTCCAGAATAGATAAAACCATAGAGACAGAAAGTAGACCAGTGGTTTTCTCGGCCTGGGAGGTTGGAGGGAAACAGGCAGTGACTAATAATGAATAGGGCGGTGGTTCTTTGGGAGGTGATGAAAATATTCCAAAATGTATTGTGATTATGGTTGCACAACTCTGTGAACATTAAACCATTCATTGTACACTCTAAATGAGTGAACTGTGTGGTACATGTCAATTATAGTTCAATAAAACTATTTTAAAAACATCGTACACAAGTTTTTGTTTTATTACTATAATTTACATATGCATTTATATATATATATCATATACACACACTTGTATTATTCTTTTATTTGTATAAGATATTCCATAAAACATGAAAAACATCAAAGAGCCAAATTTATGTAATAACACTACTGTGACTTCAAGCAGCTGATTAAAATGAATGTTATATTAAGGAAAAAGAATAGTCAGTGTGTATATATGTTCTCTCACCAAAAAATGAGAGATGTAAAAGTTTGTAAAAATAATTCATCCATGATTACTTTAACTTCCCTTTAAAAAATATGTTTATTACTTTGTTGTTCCTTTGTTGCTTTCAGTTTTATATACAAATATAAGTAAAGTCATATGGTTATTGGCTTTTTTGTCTGACTTATTTTGCTTAGCATAATCATCTCAAGATCCATCAATGTTGTCACAAATGGCAGTATTTCATCTTCTCTTACGGCCAAGTAATATTCCATCGTGGAACAACGCAAACAAAGAAACAAAAACTCATAAACACAGACAACAGTTTAGTGGTTACCAGGGGGAAGAGGGGGTGTGGCAGAAGAGAAAAAAGGAGGTCAAATATATGGTGATGGCAACTAAGATTGAAGGACAAACATTTGGCTGTTCCCCTTCCCCAATTCCCCAATAAAAAGTATTTTTTTAAAAAATATATATATATATACACATATATATATATACATATATATACATATATATACATATATATACATATATATACATATATATATATGGTGATGGAAGGAGAACTGACTCTGGGTGGTGAACACAATGTAAAATATAGATATTGTATTATAGAACTATACATTTGAAACCTACATAATATTACTAACCTACATAATATTACTAACCATTACTAACCAATAAATTCAACCTTTTTTTAAAAAATTGAAAAAATAAAAAAACTATGTTTAAGGAAATAAAATAAAAAAAAGAGAATATAGTTAAAACATCAATCCTGTTAAGTTCCAAAGTTTTTTTTAGCTTAACAGCCCCATTTCCAAGATACATGCAAGTAAATGGAATGGACACATTACCGTCTCAGAAAATTATAAATAATAAAATTATAAGATACATTAAAATAAGGTTAATCTTATGAGAATATGCTTTTATGTGAGACAAATGATAAGCTCAGAGTCAAATAATTCCGGAAAGCTTCAAATCTAAAAAGCTTATGAAGAAGGCCGGCCGAGTGGTGCATTGGTTAAGAGTTGGCTTGGGACGCCAGCTCTGAGCAGTAGGACCCGGTTCAGATCCCCACAATAAGGCCAGTGACACTGCCCTCTACAGCTAAGATGGTGAACAACAGCTCGACCTGGAGCTGGGCTGGCATAGCTGCAGCTCCTGCTGCAGTGGGCTGCCATAGGCCACAGTGAGTGGCCAGCAGCCAGCATGAGCTGCCAAGAGCCGCTGTGAGCGGCTGTCCAATGGCTAGGGACCTATCTGCCTCACCCGGGAAGAGCGCAACGATGATACCAAACATGGGCCAGTAAAGCGACGTCCTCCACAACTAGACTGAGGAACCAAAGGATAGCAACTTGTCTGTTTCCCTCCCCTGATTCCCCAATGCTGTTCCTCTCCCCCAATTGCCCAATAAAATCTTTAAAAAAAGAATACTAAGACTAATATGGAAACTCACAAGTCAGGAAAACTTGCTTAGAAAGTTTCAAATAGCTACTCTCATTCTGTACACCAGGTATAACAGGAATAGGGAACTAGGAGGCCAAATAGAGATGTGCAGAAGGATAAAAGTGAAAGTGTTACACACAAATATCTGGAATGCAGCGATAAATCCATTCAACAATATGACTTTGTTAAAAAGAATTGGGTTCTTATTCCATTGCTGCCCCAAGGTGTGAGTTGGTGGCTTGCGTAACTTCTTCTTTGCACCTCTATTTCTTCACGTCTAAAACTGTTAGGAAAAGGTAATGTGTACAATGTAAAAGGATTAAGGTGGTGCTAAGTGTCCACGTAACACAGAACCTGGCGGGGCTGTTAACAGGGCTGTGCTTCGAGGAAGCGAAAGGAAGGACTCCAAGTGATTTCCTCATTAAGACCTACTTACTGCAGCACTCTTTCCTGGAAAGTTGAAAAAGGCATCAGGACCATACTTCTGAGGCACATGCTTTAAGACAGAGAGCAACTTCCCAGCATGCGGGGGCTGTAAAAGCAACCAAAAATTCATTAACCGCATTTTTCACCATAACACAAAAACACCTATTTTTAATAAAGTCATACCTTAATATACCAAGAATAACCCAATAATGCTCTAAACTAAAAAGCATCTAAAACAAATATAAAATAAACCAAAAAAAAGGTGATTTTCAACTATCTGAAAGGAATAAGCAACATACTCTATGCCATTTTTTTGGTAATACTATAGGACATATGAGGTGTCCAGTAAATATAAGCCAGTAATCATTTGACACTGAAACTCTTCTCCACACTGCAGCAAAAATGATCATAAAAAGAAAAATAAAATTAGAAAGTAAATCAATCGACCACCCATCCCTCTTTAAAACACTTCTCAATTTCACAAATAAATAATGCTTACTGTGTTTTACCTTTAAGGGAACTTTAAAAACAATGAAATACTTTAACCTTATAACCACACTAGGGCTTATTATTATCCCATTTTATAAAGGAGGGATTTGAGGCCAAGGAACACGTCCAAGGTGACACTGGCAGTTAAGTGGCAAGGATGGATCAGAACTCAGTCTGACTCAGAGTCCATGCTTTTAACCACCACACTTTCATCTTTAGATTATTCTATCTTTCCTGTAGCTTCCTACTGCCCTTAAAATAAAGATCAAACCTCCTAACAAGGCCTATACGATACTTTATCTACCTTGTTAGCCTCTTTTGCATCCCAATCTCCCATTCTCTCAGCACTGATCAACAATGCCTTCTCTGTTTTCTTCCCATAGCAGGGCCTTGAACACAAGCTATTCCCTTGTGCTCAAAATGTTCTCACTAGGCCTACTTCCCTCCCTGGCTAACAAATCTTACCCATCCTTTAGAGCTCATCTTAACGGTCACTTCCTCACTGCAATCTTCCCTGACCTCTGAGACGGGATCAAATCTCCCTATCACATTTCATTCTACAATTTACCTCTACTATTATAGCATGTATAAAAGTTATGGTACTTTTATACATTACATTTATTTGATTAATGCCCCTTGACCCACAATCTCCTGTAATGCATTAAACCACCAAGAGCTAAAATTTAAAAAGCTCATTTACATTTACAAGGAAAAGCAAAAGGGCAATCAGATATACATTATCATTTTAATCAGCATACAAGCAAATAAGGTAAAGTGTAGTACATTCCTCCTTGTTAAAAGTTAAAAGTTCAAAACAGTGTCAAACTACAAGTGAAATCAATCACTGGCTTCCCTTCATTTTATTTAGTAGCTGCTCTAGCTTGTTAGTGTCTAAAGGAGTTCAGCATTTTTTTTACCTAAACATTAAGTGGAAATCTTCACTCTCAAGTGATCAAGAAATTTTCAATTAGCCACACTGCTTATTATAAAAGTGTAACAATGAGTAACTTCAATCACACTGATTTTTTCAAATAAATTCCAAAATAAAATTTTTAAAAAACTGCTGTCAAAAATAAAAATACAGTATTGTAGCATTTCCATCTAGAGAAATCACTAGTATAAATTTCCTTTTCTATAAACCAATCAACAATAAAAAGACATTAAGGTAAGTACTTTCCCTCCACATTCACTGCTGAGGGGTTGTATACTAGGAAAGCCTTTCAGAAAATTATTGAGTAGTCATGTTTCAAGAGTCCTTACAATGTTCATGCCCATTGATACACTCTCTCCATATGTAAAAATGAGTGCTACAGTAATAATCAGAAAGGCAGATAGAGGTTGAGATGTAGGGATTTTTCACTGTGCTGAGGTGATAGCAAACGCTACATAAATGTAATATATGTCTGAGCAAGGCTGTTTCATTAAGAGCTCATTATTGTTCCTTTTATTTCCTATCCTAATCCCATAAGCAACTATATTAACATGTTTAATCTTTCTATATGCCTTCCTTCGAAAATGTGTTTTTGTGTGATTGTACTTATTTAAACAATGTGGAATTAGATATATCATTGTTTCTTACTTTCTTCCTGCTTTTTGCATCTATTCATCTTACTCGCTGCTCTGATTCTAACTGCTGTGTAATAATCTATTCCATGCATTCAATATATATTACCTATATACTCGCCTAACAATCATCACCCATGTTAACTATTCAATGGCATCACAAATATGCTTCAGTGAACATCCTCATGTGAATTTCCTTACAGATCTATATGAGAATTTATTGGAACATGCAGCCAGGAACAAATTACTAAGGCACTGAATATGGGTATAATTTATGTGACTAAGTAGTGCAAGATGACCCTTGAGGTTGGCTCAACTGGTGTTCATTCCAACCAATAGCACACAGATTTACAATAACCCTACCCCCTAATTATGCTTGCTATTATCCAACTTTATAATCCTTGATATTAATAAATGTAACATGACAAACCAATATTGTTTTAATTTGAATGTCTCTCATTATTAGTGATTTTATGTTTATTTGATTGTGGGGTTTCTATCTCTGTAAATAACTATCTGGTTATATCCTTTGCTGTGTTCTTATAGTTTTCTAAATTCACCAATAACAAAAATGTACTAATTACATATTCAGAATAAATTATTCCAATATAAGTCAAAACCAAAATCAAACCAGTATACACTTCCTCGTCTGGATATGACACAGTAATAGGACCTAGACTTACCAACTCTAGAAAACTGGACAAAATGTATGAAACAAAAACTATTTTCAGGGCCGGCTGAGTGGTGCGGTGGTTGAGCGCTGGCTTGGGAAGCCGGCGGCCCCGGTTCGGGTCTCACATGTGAGGCCAGTGACACTGCCCTCAAAAAATAAAAAAAAATAATAAAAAATTTAAAAAATTAAAAAAATAAAAAATAAAAAAAACAACTATTTTCAGACATGAAAAAAAGGTAGCTCAAGACTGTGATTCTTGAGAAAGGAAATAAAATGAGCCCTGAGATTACCCAGACTGTCTACCTGGAGTCATTTCTTTATCACTGCACACAGACAGGGAAACCAAATACAAATGCGAAGTCTCACTGAATTGATGAAGTAAAAAACTGGAGTATGGGTGGTCTGCAGTGGATAGAAGGTACAGGGCAAAGTACTACAGAGGAAAGAGCTGTGCAGACCAGAAGCTCCAGAAATCTTGACTCTTAGGCTTAATATTGGGTTGTCAGAAAAATCATGACGCATTTTTGCAACGAAAAACATAGAAAAAAATACATCATGACTTTTCCAACAACCCATACCAAACTGTTCACTTCTACTTTAAAACTCCACAAGGTGAGGCCAAGGTATTAATGGCTATAAATCAAAGAAGTCCCAGAGCTTATATAAAGCCGGGGATTATTTAAGACCCTGCGAAGCACTGTGGCAAGGCCACTGTGTATTACATTTTCCCCAATGTCTGAGACTTAGGGTCACTCATAAACCCTAGAAAAGTCAGGAGTGAATCAGGCTGTAGCTCTAGAGTAACAGCCAAACTAGACCTGACCAACCCCCGCCCAAAAAAAAAAAAAGACATTAAAACTAGCCTGAAACATTAAAGTTAACCCATAAGTAACTTATGTGCCTGCAAAACCAGTGGAACAATCTTAAAAGAAATATGACAAAATCCCTCACTAAACAAGGACTAATTCACTATGTCCAAGATCAACTAGTATAAGAAGCAGGAAAATGAGACCTATGAGCAGAAGCAAAATCAGTGGATGAAAAACTGATTTATAGAAAATAACAGAGATGGTAGAATTAGTAGGCAAGAACGTTAAAGCAACTATTAAAACATGCTAAATATTCCCAAAGATTTAAAAGAAAACAAACATAATGAGATAAAATGGAAGTGATTTTAAAAATTAACAGAAATAAAATATATCTGAAATTTACAGAAATAAAACACTCTAAAATTTGTAATGGATGAATGGAATTAACACACTGCAGAAGAAAAGATAAGTTACCTTAAAAATAGCGCAGTGCAGCAGTCTAAAATGAAGCATGAAGGGGGAGACTGGGAAGAAAGGGGAACAGCGCTCTGTGACTGGGACACTCTCTAGAGGGCTAACGCTCATGTAATTGAGTTCCCGGGAGGGAGGGACCAAAAAATGATACCTGAGGAAATAATGACCAAAATGTCTCTAAATTTGATTAAAATTATACTATAAACCCACAGATTCTAAGACTCTAAGAAGGATAAACACAAGGAAAACCATATCAAGAAACATAAACTTGCTGAAAATCAGAGATAAAATCTTAAAAGCAGCCAGGGAACTAGAGACTGATACAAACAAGCTAAAGAGTATAGCCATTGTAACACAATAAATTAGAGTGTATAATTGCAGAACACAAATTTAAGTATGCTTACACATAGCTAAATTAAGGATCAGCTGGCTGAGCAGTTGCTATGGGCAATGATTTCTAAAGGACACTCAAAGAAGCCTAGGTATGAAAACAAAAATAGAGAAAATATTCACTAGTATTCCTCTAAGGAGTAAGTAGCTAAGTAAGAAACAGTTTGATAAAGAACTGGAGTTCAAAATAAGCTGACCAGCACTACCATCCATGCAAAGGGCCACTAAACTGCATCTACGGAGGGTGGATCCAATTACCTGCAGGGATTTCATTCACTGAGGGGGTTATTCACTTTTAAGGGCCACAGGTAACCTACACAGATCAACAGAAAGAAAAGGTAGGTGCTGCTATCCAACACTTCTATTTTTCTGTCCTTACCATTTTCCTCCAAAAATGTTGAATGTATACTAAAGAATAACAACTTGAATAAGGACCAAACTACAATAGTGCCTGGAACACCCAATCCTCTTAGTTCCACATGCGTCGGGTCATGGCAAAAGTATCTGTACAGATCTAAATGCTATTTTAGTTCATCTCTTCCCCTCAATTTGACATTTGATCCCTCTTATAGTTTCAAATATCGAAGAGTATTTAGGATTTTTTTACCCATTGTCCTTTATCTCCTTGAAGTTTACTGAAGAATAGCTTTAGTTCTCGAACTGTCAAATTATAGCTAGCCAGCACTCCCAACATGTCAACTAAAAGATCTGGAAACAAAGAAAACAACAAAATAATTAAGCTACTTATACTTCTTAAAGGATTAAAATATACTGTGCTTACTTAAGAGTTTGGACACTAAAGTTACAGCTACAATATATGTTAGCTGCTCAAGTATTTCTTAAATAAATATTACTAAGAAATACACAGTATGTAGGAATCCTATTTCATTTCTTCACATTCATTGTGCTTTAGAAACAGTCATACCTGCTATCATATTGTCAGCTTTTTCAATTTTCCCCAGCACTTTTTCCACAAGGCCCACTTCGGTGCAGACTTGAAGATTCCGGATGCTTTTCTTCAGGATGGCTGTAAACATGCTCCAGACTTCTGCTTGGCAAGTAACATCACATTTTTCCAGGAGGTCCACCATGCAGGTGATACTCTCACCTTCTTGGATAATGAAATTCATTTCCAAGTCAAACTGCCCTCCGACCAACTTCCAAAAGAAAAAAAAAAAAAAAACAACAATAAGCATTAGCACCTTCTTTGTTTTACTAGCGCATGAACCTAAGCTTTAGATTATCAACAACTACCCATATACATTCTTCTCTACCCCCTATAACATTAAAAAGATCTAAAAAAACAAAAACAAAACTAAAATCCTCAAAGAAACCTTTAAGTTAAGATAGCACAGTCGAGCAAGATTTAGAATATAAAAATGGAAATCGTTTTCAACAAAAACAAATATACGATGTCCTGGGTAAATCACTACCTACTTCCCTGATATGAATAAACATCTAACTTAGCTCTATAATTGCTTCTAATTCAATATTTCATTTATGAATTATGAACTCTGTGAACTACTCGCAGCAACCGAAAGGGCCTTTGCTGCCTATGGAAGGTACAGGGGCTCACAGCAAAACTGAAAAGCTGAAAATACCTCAGACCAGATACAAAACTTGGGAGTTTATATTTGTCAAATTCCTGGTTTACTATACCTATCCATTTTGATCCCTCTCTTTCCCTGTTAATAATCAGGATAGCATATACATAATTAGCTCCACGCCCAAAGGCAATAATCAAGAAAATATATTTCATTGCTATGACTATCAGAAAATCCATGCAAAGAAAGCTGTACTGACCTATCCACAGCTTGCCATCTCACCGACAGTGTCTTCCCAATTTAACAAACTCCAATTGTTTAAAGGAATTAAAATACTTTTATAATTATCTTTGCAGACCTATCCTTTAAAACTAGATTTTTAAAACTAGATCACCTACACTTGTGTCTTCCTGAACACTTCTTGGTTTTTCATTATGCATTCCTAAACCCAAAAGGTGGGCAAGAATTAGGGGAAAGCGTGCTTTACAAAACAAAATCGCACAGCCCATAAAATAACAGGTATCACCAAATACGTTGACTCCAGTAAAGCAAGGAGGGCTCAGAATTAGGAAATCAATTAAAACTCCTTGCAGCCAGAGATCAATAGGTGTCCCAGATTCTTCCGAAAATATACATTGGCATGAGAAGGAAAAAAATGGAAAACTGAGCACGAGGCAGTATGCGCATACGGGAAGGTAGGAACTGCTGGCAAGCACGATGGTAAAGGCAGCTGGTTCATCTAGGACAGTGCAGGCAGAGGTTTTGGCGTCCGATTCTTGCAACATCAGTAACAAGCAGCATAAGGAAATGACAGCTGGGTTTCTGCTGAGAGCGCCCCTTGGTGTGATGGGGCTAGTCCGCCCAGCTACATGGTCCTGACCTACACTTAGTTCCATAGTGCACCCAAAAATTCTGTGCAGCTACATAAGAACTTTAATATAGACTTTTTGGGGGAGAGTAGGGGGTAAATATTATTGGCTTGTTTTGTCTTTTTTCTTTTTTTTTTTGATTTTTTTTTTTAATTGGGGAATTGGGGGAGGGGAACAGCGTTGGGGAATCAGGGAAGGGGAACAGACAAGTTGCTGTCCTTTTGTTCTTCAGTCTAGTTGCGGAGGACGTTGCTTCACTGACCCATGTTGGTATCGTCATTGCGCTCTTCCCGGGTGAGGCAGATCGGTCGCCAGCCTCCGGATGGTCGCTAACTGCAGCTCTTGGCCGCTCACACTGGCTGCCGGCCACTCACTGTAGCCCATAGCAGCCCACTGCAGCAGGGGCTGCAGCCCACACCATTGCCGGGGCTCGCACAGCCCAGCTCCAGGTGGAGCTGTTGTTAGCTGTAGAGGGCAGTGTCACTGGCCCTCATGTGGGATCCGAACCGGGGCCGCTGGCATCCCAAAACCAGCTCTTAACCAATGCACCACTCGGCTGGTCCAAAGTAGCATTATGTATTTTTATTTTTTTTTTAGCTGAGTCATCCTGCCACCTATTGGCAGCTCAACGGCAACTCAGCTCAGGCTGGCCTCGAGCCACTGTTGCTCAGAGCTCAGCTCGCACTCTTGAGTGAGCTCTTAACCAACTGAGCCACTCGGCCGGCCCGTTTGTCTTTTTTCATTCTTAAATAATTTCAAAGGTTCAAAAGTTGCAAAATAGTATAAAGCTCTTATATACCCTTTACCCAGCTTCCCCGATGTAAATATATTACAAAATCATAGTACAATCATTAAAACCAGGAAATTAACATTGATACAATAGCATTAACAAGTCAACAGATACTATTACTCAAATGTGGACACTTGTCACACCAACAACCTTTTTCCAATCCAGGGTGAGCCTCCCCTTAGACCTCTCCAAACAGAGACAGCTGCACAGGTATTCTTTCACAATAGTGACATTATGAAGGCATACTTGCCAGCTATTTTATAAACTGTCTTCCAATCTCAATGTTTCCTTCATGTTTAGATCCAGGTTATGCATTTTTGGTAAAAAAAGAAACAAAAACAAAAAACCAGAAGTGTGATGTGTGTCCTTCTCAGTGTATCATTTCAGATGGCATCTAATACCAATATTTCTCACAATTGGGGATGTTAGCTGTGATCAACATGTTTAAGGTGGTATCTGTCAGAATTTTTCCATTTTAAAGTTACTATCTATCTTTTTAATTTTTTAAGCATCTTGTGGAGAATAATTTGAGACTATACAAATATTTTATTTCTCATCATAGTTTTAAGAATCCATTGATGGCTCTTACCTGCAACTGTTATTACTATGGCATTGCTGAATTGTGATTTTATATTTCCATCATACTTTCTTTTTTTCCCTACACTTATTAATGGGAAAAGACTTTCTTTGATAATAAATACAGAATCACCCCTGAAAAGCCAGCATCACACTCAAATAGGAAAATCTGAATGATTCCCATGAAAGTCAGCAAACAGACTGGGATGCATTATCATCATGATCATTTGATATTATTCTGCGATACAGAAGTCACGTTAGTCAAAAGGCGACAACGTGTATAAATATCAGAGCACAGGGATTTAAATTACAATTAGTTTCATGATATAACATCTGGAAAAACAAAGCGCTTCAATGGAAAAATTACTATAAATGGGGAAAAGTATTTGGTAATGGAGCTACTGACCCAGTTAACAATATGAATCAATCTCAAAAGAATTATGATAAATAAAAGAAGCCCACACCAAAATGGCTACCTTAACCACTAGAATTTTATTCTGTAGATACATTTAGGTAAGACGTTAGAAGAACTTCATTTGAGCATTTTTTGAATAAAAAAATAGAAGAAACAATCCCTCAAAGAAAACATTACAAGGTGATGGTTAGCAAAGTTGTGTGTTAACTATAAAATGGAATATAATGCAGCCATAGAAAAGAATGAGGCAGATCCCTCTGACATGAAAAGATCTCTAAAATACACTGTTTAAGTGAGAAAGGCAAAGTGGAGAAGTGTGTGAAAAGTAGACAACAATTTGAGTAAAAAAACATACATATAGACATACACCTAAGAATGATAACACAAGCAACTTAACAGTGACTGCCTCTGAGCATTTGCGGAAAGAGCAATGGGAGAGTTTTCAGTGCATCACACTTCGGACATTCTCCACACAGACCTCAATAGGTCAAAAACCTAGCTGCAAAGAACTTAAAAGACCTTACCTTCACCTTAATATTACACCAACCTTTCATTTTGATCTGTGTTTATTACCATCAGTAACCACCCTTCCAAGGAGCTATCGAATTAATTTTTGTAAGTAATTTCCCCCAAAAAAACAATTATTTCAACCAGCTTTTAAATTGAGTTTACACTGTGAAAGCAGTACCCAGACAGGTGTTTAAAATACTTCTCGATTGCTTTAAATACTGTAAAAGATGCCTTTCAAGGAGAAAATTGATGGCAGAAATTGGTACATACAAATGTGTGGCACATTTGATGTACTATACGTATGCATATCTATTATACCTAAAAAGCAGGAGCAGGGTCTACAGTGTGTCATGTTAACCCTTTCTAATAGTTATTTGAAACTGATCAACCTTCAAAGCACAAATTTGCTTCCAATGACAGGAATCATAATCTAAGGCCGGGCATGGCTAGTTATTATCTGAGCTGTAGAAATGGCTCTGCACTACAAAATGTAATCTTCCCAAATGTCACAGTAAGTTATGAATATCTGAGCAGCCTAATGCACTTTGCTAGCCATGAAATGTGAAAATGTAATCTTATTACCTTTTTTATGGTTGTATTTTTTTTGAATAATGTAGCCTGGAAACTGATGTATAGTCTTTTTCTGCACTTTAGCATGATTTGGTCTCCTTTGCTATATAGAACATTTTTCAAAACTCTCCATTTCAACATGTTTTCGTCTTGGCCTGAACTTCATAAACAATTTTTATAGCAACCTTCAGGGTGGCATAGAATGCTTTCTATAGGTTATCGTTTAATGTACAAGTTTATGGAAATTATAAAGCTTATTATTCAAGAATACAAAATAAACCTTTACAAGTTTTGTATTAGAACTTTAATTGAGCATGATTATTTTCTTTTCAATGAAGTATTAATAAAATACACTTCCTGAAATTAGTAAGGCTAAGTCACTTGTTTTTTCAAAAAACCGAAAAACACAGATAGACCAAAAATAATCTCTCTTCAAAAGATTTATGAAACCGGAAGTACTATGATACATAGAAAATCCTATTACTTCAAAGTGAAGCTATGTTTTCCCTAGAAACTTGCTAAATTTTCCCTCAAAGATGTGACAGGAATAAGGTATAACAGAAAAACTGCAGAATATAATCACAGCTTATGCTTATAACTAGATATTTTCTATTTCTTGTTAAAAATCACTTTTTCTCTGCACTTGTCCATTCATTTGTAAAATGAACTAAATGAAGAGTAATCTTCCTTTATTTATGCATCCCTCATGAATGCATTTATTTTTTGAAACTGCCAATGTCAAGGTATCCAATTTACCCCTATGAATCTACTCCTAAGTGAATCTGACCTATTCTCATACATGTTCACACGCACTTAGAAACTTATTAATAGGGAGAAGCTGAGGGAAAGTTACAATGCTGTGCCATGGACTGTAATGTCTCCCAATTTACATTTTCTTTTTCTTCTATAATAATAGCTTTAACTAATTTGGTACATGAGGCCCGGGCAAAGGATTTCAATTGCCAGCTTTCCCTGAAGTCAACAGCCATGTGACCAAGGAGGACAGTAATACGTCCAACTTCTAGGTATAACTCCTAATAGGTAGGTAACATAGTGTCTTTTTGCAACTTTCCTTGTTTTACAGAAGATGCTGAAATAATGGCAAGAGTTAGAGTAGTCATCTCAGAATCGATGCTGTAACTTTCATGTTGACGATAACAGAACAGAAAGATCTATGGATGCTGTCAATTACAGAACTTTCTCCGTAGTCCTGGACCATTTAACTACCCAAATTTTCACCTGAAGGAACAATACTCTTCTACCTTATTTAAGCAGCTATTATTTGGGGCCTCTCTATTGTATCAGCTTAAAACCAGTATTTTGACATATATGCTAATGCAAATAGTTGTATTTTCTCAGAAAATGAAAAATACATATTAATAACTATCTCAATTGACATATCTCCATTCCCACCTCTTCTACTAAAACAGGAGTTAACTCAACAATGTGTCTATTTTGACCTACTTTTAAGATTTGGTGGTGTGCCCTGATAGCTTAGAAATTGCTCAATCCTGAACTTTACACAACTGAATTTTTAGACTCCACATGTCATATTGTAACCCTTTCTCTGTATATAAATAATAAAATACAGAATAGCAAGAGACTGTATGTTATAATTGAACTAGTATACAAGCCTTTTATGATCATTCCTAACATGAAAGAAAATGCAGCAAGATTTTACCTTAGCCAGTAACTAGCAGAGAAGAAAGTTCAATATGTCGGTGGCAACATACTCATTAGCCTTTACCTTTACACCAACCCTTTACTGAAAGAGTTAGCCCAAATAATATCTTGCTCCTCAATCAACATCCACTGAAAGAGGCTATTTAGGCTTACAAATGTGCCACAGAGCAATGTACTACAATGTACAACACGTAACAATGCCAAGAACATATCCTCTGACTTAGATCATGAAATGTGCAAAAATTTACTAACATGGTAAATAAAATTTCAATAAGAATTAAAATTTTCATTAAAATTTTCATTAAAATTTTACATGTATTCTTGTATCTCAGAAGTTCCTTCTAAGATGGTGATGATGCTTGGTTTTGGCCTCGTGGGAATTCTCTCAATCAACCAAAGGTCTATTTTGTAAACCTCTCACATACACGTATCATATCTATGCATCATGTATGACCGTATTTCTATAGAAAATGTCTGCAGAATACGCACCGGACTGTTAGTGATGGTTATCTGGGAGGACAGGGTTAAAAAATGGTTTCACTTTCAAAATCATCCATTCCTGACACATTTCAATTTTTCAAAACACGTATTTTCTCTGAATCCAAAAGGAAAAAAAAATAAGGTAGTTTAATCTTCTCAATATGCCCTGAACTGAATGTGGAAAAACTAGACAGGAAAAAATAATGATTCTTAGTTTGTACATTATTTGTGGAAATCATCAAATTGTTTGCATTCCCTTCAACACTGATAGAAGGGGAACTCCTAGGCAACAAGGATATGAAATGGAAATTAGACATACAGCATCAAATGTTACCTATGAAAGGTAAGGAAAATAAAACTCTTTACCTTTTAGGGTGATATCTTAATTTTAATGATGATAAAGTACTATAATGGGTCATTCCCAAACTATATTTTGCCCAAGATCCTTAAGTATAGACCTTGTGAGTTTTCAGAAAAGCAGTTCCTCTGAGGAGCCGTGGCTAAGACCATGGATTCTGGAGTAACACTGACTTGGCTTCTGGTTCTACCAGATACCAAGTATATGGGCATAGGCTGGACAGTTCACCCATCTGTGGCCACTTCCTCATCTGTATATATAGGATGATACTGGAACCCATCTCTTTAAAGTTGTTGTGATGATTAAACGCACTAATATATATCTTAGATAATGCAAATCCTCTAGAGGAGAACTCACTCTTCCTTCTACCTACTGTTAAAATTCTCACTTCAGGTCTTTACCTAATAGTCATGGTAAAACTGTAGTCTGTCACTTTCTTCCTAGTGAACTGTCAACGAACTAGAAAAAGACAAAGTTAATAAAACATATTCCACTTAAAATGAAATATCACCCTAATGTAATGCACTAACTTAACTTTAACATCAAGGTAAGCAAAGGGTGGCAGCTCTTTCTGTTGCACTTTTACCATCCTAGCTGCTAAGTCACTTCTTTGTTAAGGTTTTTGCTCCTGTCATCTTTAACCATGTGACTGTATTCCCTATTTAGATTAAGAAAAAAAAAATCAACCTATTATTCCACTAAATTAGGTTCCTCTTTTTTAACTGCAGGAGCAAGTAATTAAGAGTGATACTGTTGTGGATTCTTCTATTAAGCTTCCTTTTATTAATCATATTAAAAGAACTGATCAGAGACTACTCTAGCCACAAAGTATGGAACAATGTATAAGCCAACATACCCAACAGTCCCTATGAAAGAACGGCTCTTTGTATAATCCCACTGATATCAAATCAATTTGGAGAAAAAAAAACTGCATACTGTATGCCCTCTGAAAAGTTCAGAATGAACATAAAGTCGTGAAGAGGTTCTGAAGTAAAGATACTCATTTAACTGCATTTGGTCCAGATGATGAGAGAATTCTTATGTAAACTTAAAACTTGCATTTTATAGAACACTTTTTGGGAAACCGAATACACATTATCAAACGATAACAAGTGCAGCAAATTAATTATGGTCAATTATTTACTTGACTCTGACTTGAGCTGAGGGACTTTTAACAACAGTATTTTATCTCCATGACCTCAGAGCACCATCATGCTTATTTTATTTTTCTTGGGGGCGGGGGAGAGGAAGGATGGTCCTTTGCCAATTGCACTCAATTGGTTCAAAAATTGTTAAAAACAAAACCCTAATAATCCAAGTCATTTATAACAGCCAACAAATATAACAGACTCACACACTCTGAACTCTTCCCCTGGCCTTCAGTTATTTATGAATATACTACTTTTATACTGTTAAGACTAATAACATACACATTTTTTCCCCAATGAAGACACTATTTAACACACTAAGATACTAATTTTGAGTTTACATCTCAGCATAACATAATGCTATATATCATGTTACATAACATTGTGATAAAGTATTGGGTTGTTGGAAAAGTCATGATGTATTTTGTCTCTTTTTCAAAGGTCATTTATTTATGTAAAGAACAAAGATCAATCAATGATATATTGCCTGTTTTGTTCGATAACCTTTTGCCATCTTTAGTGAGCTTCATAACTCCTTGTTCATAGAAAGATCTGTCTTTATTTGCAAAAAACTGAAAAAGGTGCTGATTTATATCCTCATCTGAATTAAACGTTATACCACGCAAGGAGTTTTGAAGAGAGGGAAACAAGTGGAAGTCTGATGGTGCAAGGTCAAGTGAGTATAGTGGGTGTGGCAACACATTCCATCCAAGCTCCAATAATTTGGAGTGTGTGTGGTCTTGCGTTGTCATGATGGAACACAACTCCTTTACAATTAACAAGGTATGGGCGTTTCTGGATGATCGATTCGTTCAAACTGTCCAATTGCTGATAGTACACATTTGAATTGACTGTTTGGTTCCTTGGAAAGAGCTCAAAAAATATGACACTAAAATCCCACCACACTGAAAGCATAACCTTCCTCTGATGAATGTCTGCTTTCGATGTCGTCTGTGGTGAATCATCACGTTAGGACCAAGATCATTTATGCAACACATTGTTGTAAACAATCAACTTCTCATCACAGTTATCAGTCGCTTGAAAAAAGGATCGTTTTCCTCACGTTTAATGAGCATATTGCAGATGTTTATAAGCGCTGTCAAATGAACTTCTTTGAGTTCGTGTGGAACCCAAATATTGAGTTGCTTATGTGCCCCAGTTTCTTCAGGTGGTCATGAACACTTGAATGATGGATGTTTAATGTTTTTGCAATCTCTCAAGTCATGTAACATGGGTATGACTCAATCAATGCCTTTATTTTGTCGTCATCAACCTCAGTGGGCCTCCGTGACCAAGTAGCGACATTGAGATCCAAATCCCCAGTATGGAATTTCGTGAACCATCGTTGGCACTGATGTTCTTGTAGAGCATTGTC
Organism: Aselliscus stoliczkanus; assembly: GCA_033961575.1. NCBI lineage: Eukaryota > Metazoa > Chordata > Mammalia > Chiroptera > Hipposideridae > Aselliscus > Aselliscus stoliczkanus. The sequence goes on along the minus strand of CM066735.1, from coordinate 43,012,778 downwards.
ACCGTAAACTTGATGAAATTTTTCACAAACTTGACACGTGTTCTTCCCTTTATAGCAGTAAAACAGTAAAATATGGCAAAAATGCAGTTTGGTTTTCCATCTTCAACTTGTTGTAAAACCTCCAAAACTCAACCAAATCGCTCAATAGTCTTTTAGAATGAAGCTAGAACTGTCAGCTGTCAAATGACATAGCAATAACATAGATGCAAATGACTCTAGTTACTTCCAAAAATGAACTAGTGCCATTGGTCGCAAACATGTGGCATGATACTTCTGACATCCCAATATTTCTGTTCAAGTTTCTTAATGTTTTTAGTTAGGCTGGATACCTACCTTATTGATAATCAAGAGAACACTTGTCCACAGCATTTATCAAGGCCAAGGAAAAGCTACCCAGCATGTAAAATATGTCTGCACTGCACTCTCACCACTTTTTGTGCATCGTTCTCCGTTTGGCATCCCTTCTTCTATCCCCAGAAGAACAGTAATCTTATCTTCTCCTCTGGATGCTCAATCTTCTTCCTCTAAGAGCAAATTCCCACCCAGATCTATACTTTATTAAAGTGCCCAAAGCTCCAATATTTCATATATATCAATGTCTTCCACCCAAACTCATGATCTGTCCCGTGAGGCTCTCCTCCATTTGAGGAAAGAAGTGTCATTATGTTATAAAAGTAACTGTGCCTCCCTCAATAACTGACAGAACAATTAGACACAAAATCAGTAAGGATGAGAACTCAACGCCACCATCAGCCAATAGGTACTTCTTATAGAAGACTCCACCCAACAACAGCAAAATACATATTGTTTTCAAGTACCCATGGAATATATACCAAAACAGACTGCATGCTGGGACAGAATACGAACATCAAAAAACATAAAGGAATTGAAATCATACAGAGTGAGTGTTATGATCATAGTGGAGTAAAACTAGAAATCAATAACAGAAAGATAAAAATACTGAAAAAATATCTCCAAACATTTGGAAAATAAAAAATACACTTATAAATAACTGATGGGTCAAAGAGGTAAACCTCAAGGGAACTATTGAGTTGTCGGAAAAGTCATGACGTATTTTTTCAAAGGTCATTTATTTATATAAACAGCAAAGATCAATCAATGATATATTGCCCGTTTTGTTCGATAACCTTTTGCCATCTTTCAGTGAGCTTCAAAATTCCTCATTCATAGAAGGACCTGTCTTTATTGGCAAAAAACTGAACTAGTGCTAATTTACAGCCTCATCTGAATTGAACGTTATACCACACAAGGAGTTTTGAAGAGAGCAAGACAAGTGGAAGTCTGATGGCGCAAGGTCAGGCGAGTTTGGTGGATGTGAAAACACTCATCCAAGCTCCAGTAATTTTTGACGGGTTATCAAACTTGTGTGTGGTCTCATGTTGTCGCAATGGAACACAACTCCTTTACAATTAACAAGCTGTGGTCATTTCTGGATCACGGATTCATTCAAACTGTCCAACTGCCGACAGTACACATTCGAATTGATTGTTTGGTTCCTTCATAGAAGCTCAAAAAACACGACACCTTTAAGATCCCACCACACTGAGAGCATACCTTCCTCTGATGAATGTCTGCTTTCGATATCGTTTGAGGCTAATCATTGCGTCAGGACCAAGACCGTTTGTGCACCACATTGTTGTAAATAATCCACTTCTCATCACCAGTTATCAGTCACTTCAAAAAAGGATAGTTTTCCTCACGTTTAATGGGCATATTACAGATGTTTATGCGCACAGTCAAATGAACTTCTTTGAGTTCATGTGGAACTCAGATATCGAGCTTGCTTATGTATCCCAGCTTTAGGTCGTGAATGCTTGAATGATGGATGCTCAATGTTCCTGCAATCTCTTGTGTCATGTAACGTGGGTTTGACTCTATCAATGACTTTATTTTGACATCATCAACCTCGGTGGGCCTCCCTGGCAAGGAGCACTGTTGAGATCAAAATCACCAGCACGGAATTTCATGAACCATCGTTGGCACTGACGTTCTTGTACAGCATTGTCACTGTAAACTTTGTGCAACTTTTCACAAGCTTGAAGCACGTTCTTCCCTTTATGGAAGTAAAACATTAAAATATGGCAAAAATGTAGTTTGGCCTTCTATCTTCAACTTAGAACTGTCAGCTGTCAAATGACATAGCAAACATAAATGCAAATGACTGTCGTACTTCCAAAAATGAACTAACACCATCTGTTGCAAACATGCGTCATGACTTTTCCGACAACCCAATGAAAACATTATCAGGAGCTGATTCAAAATGAAAATACAGCATATCAAAATTTGTGGGACATAGCCAAAACAGTGCTGAAAAGAAAATTTATAGTACTACATCTAAAATAAATAAAGAAGTGTTAAAATTCAACAGCAGCAAAAAATAATAATAATAATAATAATTAGAACAAAAAAACCCCAATGGTCAAAAGACAAGAACAAGCATTTCACTAAAGAGGAAATACAGATGACAAATAAGCATGTGAAAAGTTGTTCAACATCATTAACCATTAGAAAACTGCAAATTAAAACCACAATGAGATATCATTACACATCTATCAAAATGGCTTAAAAAATAGTTACAACACCAAATGCTGGCAAGGATGCAGAAAAATCACTCATGTGTTGCTAGTGGAAATGTAAGACGACACAGTCACTCTGGAGAACAATTTGGCAGTTTTTAAAAAGATTAAATATGTAACTAATATAACCATCTAGAAAATGCACTCCTGCCATTTTCGCCCGAGAAACAAAAACATATGTTCAAACAAAAAGCTGTACACTAATGGTTATAACAGCTTTGTTCATCACAGCCAAAAAATGGAAACAATTCAGATGTCCTTCCACAAACAAATAAATAAGTGGCGAAACTAACTGATATATTCATACTATGGAACAAACTAGTGATATACACAACAAACTAGAATGAATCCAGAGAATTGTGCCAAAAACAAAACAAAATAAAAGGTCATATACTAAATGATTCCATTCATGTAAAGTTCTTGAACTGGCACAATTACAAAACTGGAGAACAGACTGGCGGCTGCCAGGGTTACGGGGAGGCACAGAAGTAGGAAAGCAGTTGTGAATATCAAAGGGCATTAGCAGGGTCCTTGTGAGCTGGAGGTTTCCTGTACGCTGATTGTATCAAAATCGTACTATTACAGTCTGTAAACTTTTCCACTGAGGGGAAACTGAAAAAAGGGTACAAGGAATCTCTCCATATTATTTCTTACAATTACATGTAAATCTGCAATTATCGCAAAATAAAAAGTTTAATTTTAAAATATAACTGAAGGGAGATATGACTTTATTCATAGAATTAATTGTTCCACTGATTATTTGCCATTGAAAAGAAAACTATATTAACCTCGGTGAATCTCTCATTGGCAGGAAATCAGAGCCAAATTAAGGGGCAAAGAAACTCTCCCAAGCACAGCTTCTGAAGCCACTTAAAGATATACAAGTCCTTGTTTTTTTTAACTCTCCCTTCTTTCCCCACCCTTGCCAAAATAAACAAACAAAAAAAGGATTGGTATACTTAATCATGTACCCTACACCTAAAAAAAGGTTTGCCATATAATGTACCAAAAAAATGATTAAGCATATATTGATAGCACATAGAGTTTCACTATATATCCTATTGACACAGATCAAATACTTGCATTATAGGATATGCAAATTTGAACCTTCAAACAGGAAATGAAATTTTCTAAATCTATTATATAACTTTAGATTCATGTGTGCACTGAAGGCTAATAAATCATTTAAAACTTCATACACAGAACCTTTTTAAATTTGCATTTATCTACAGTAAATACTGCCATGTTCTTTAATAGCTTGCTAGTTTAATCTAGCAAAGTAGTGATTTATAGCAATGATATATTTTAAAAATCAGAAATCTGTCACTGTGTGACAACCAGTTAGAAGTCCACTGAACTTACATTACTTGAATCAAAGCATTGGATATGAAAGAGATAGCAAAATGTCATGCATTCCATAACCAAATCAATTATTCCAGTATTTGAGTTTGATTATATGCTTACATATAACTGTTTAAAACTGTTCTTAAGTGCAAGTTAAGAACTCTATTAAACAATCTAGCTGTATTATGTTATCATTCCCTCAATGCTTCCAAGTTATTTTAAAATACATTGTTAAATTTCAGTTTCTAATTTGAAGATTCTGTAAGTTCTATTATGAGAAATTTAGAATACACAAAATTTACATTTACAAAATTCAGAATACACAAAAGATCTATATTACTAAATTTTCTCCACAAAAGTGGACTTGTAGATTCTTAAAATAATTATATATCAATATTCCTTCATTCCATACCAATATTTGTAAGTAGGGAGATTTATCAGATGTGAAAAAGAAATTGTATTAACAGAGAAATCAAGTGGAAACAATCTAAACGTCCACTGTAATAGATATCTGTCTTCTGTCTGTGCTGTATTGACTCTTCCTTTAATTCCCCCTTCCATCTGTAGCAATCTTCAGGCAATAAAGGCATAATACCCCTCTCCCATGCATAGACAGGACACTTAATTAGGGACATACAGTAATGCATTCTCACTGGTCACAGTGAAAAATGTAACCTAACCTGAACCAATGAAAATCATTATCAAGGTTTTTTGTTTTTTAACTGGGAGGTAGAAAAGAAGAGCTCTTGGCCTTTTGGGTCAAAAGCTGAAAGGATATGTACATTGGCAGCTTCCAGCAGCCATCTTCCCTGGCATGTGTACAGAGAAACCCATCTGCACCATAAGTGGAGAAAGAATATTCTAATGATATCAACTCCTGAGTTCCAGCGTGTAGTTCGAGTGCCCTGGTTCTCACAGCTTCCTTCAATGTTTTTATCTCTTACAACCACAAAAGTCCAGAGTAATTTCAAAAATGGAATTAGCTGTGCAGCCATTCTTTTTAAATGAAGTTTTCCATTTTCATTCATACTTCTCTACTAACAATCCAACTGTATTAGACCTTACGCCTTCTTTTATAAAAAGGAAAAAAAGTACTTTGTAACACCCCTTACCATCTGAATAAAATTCATATTCTGAATTTCATCAGTCCTTTAAAAAAAAAAACTAAAAAATCAGAATATCTTATAATCAGTGGCATCATAAAATAATTGGCAGGTTTTTTTCTTAACACTGCATAAAATAATGGCAAAGACAAAATTGATGACATCTTAGATTTTATAAAATACAATAGATAATGACTGACCAAGAAACAACAAAAACTCTACACAGTGCTCTCACCAAAATAAAGGACAAAGAAAAATAATTTAAAATATATTTTTCAATACTTAAATCCTTGTAAATGACCACCAATGTAAAGAATTTATTATATATGAACATAAGTGGCAATAGCAATGCACACTGATTAAGAAGTGCATTGGAGGGCCAGCTGAGTGGCACGGTGGTTAAGGGCTGGCAGGGGACGCCAGCAGCCCCAGTTCGGATCCCACATATGAGGGCCAGTGACACTGCCCTCTACAGATAAGATGGTGAACAAAAGCTCCACCTGGAGCTGAGCTGCTGTGAGTCCCCGGACGGCATAGCTGCAGCCCCTGCTGCAGTGGGCTGCCATGGAATGCAGTGGGTGGCCGGCAGCCAGTGTGAGCAGCCAGCAGCTGGTGTGAGTCGCCAAGAGCTGCTGTGAGAGGCCGTCCAGAGGCCGGCGACCCATCTGCCTGACCTGAGAAGAGCGTAATGATGATACTAACACGGACCAGTGAAGCAATGTCCTCCTCAACTAGACTGAAGTACAAAAAGACAGCAGCTTGTCTGTTCCCCTCCCCCAATTCCCCAATTTTTTTTTTTTTAAAAAAAGAAGAAGTGTATTGGATACTCACACACTACTATATTACAACTAGCCATTATTCTTATTTCTTGATCATGTTCCAAATAAAACAAAGTAGGATTAGAAAATCGATAAAGAAACATGAACCTGAACTACACTTTAAACAAAATGGACCTACCAGACAAATACAGAACATTCCAACAGCAGCAGAAAACACATTCTTCTCAAGTACACACAGAACATTATCCACAATAAATCATGTTAGGCCACAAAACAAGTCTCAACAAATTTAAGCTGTCTGAAATCAAACCAATTATCTTTTCCAGCAAATCAATCATTGGTGGAAAACTGGAAAATTAACAAATGTGGAGATTGTGCAACATACTTCTGAACAACCAATGGATCAAAGAAGAAATCAAAAGAGAACTCAAAAAATATCCTGAGACGATCAAAAATGGAAACACAACATTCTAAAATGTATGGAATGCAGTAGAGCTCTAAGAAATTTACAGCGCTCAATTTCTTCATTAAGAAAATAGAAAGATCTCAAATATACAACCCAACTTGACACCTCAAAGAATTAGAAAAAGAACGAACCCAAGTTGGTAAAAAAAAGGAACTAAAGGTGAGAGCAGAAAAAAATGACATGGAGGCAAGAAAGACAAAAGAAAAGATCAATGAAACTAAATGCTGATTTTTTTAAGACAAATAATATTAACAAACATTTAGCTTGACTAAGAAAAAAGAGAAGACTCAAAATCAAAAGTGAAAGAAAAGACATTCAACTGATACCACAAAAATACAAAGAATCATAAAAGACTACTACGAACAATTATATGCCCACAAATCAGATAACCCAGAAGAAATAGGTAAGTTCTTAGAAACATGCAACCTATCAAGACTAAATCATGAAGAAATAGAAAATTTGAATAGACAAATAACAAGTAAGGGGATTGAATCAGTAAACAAAAATCTCTCAACCAGGTGGCTTCATTGGTGAACTCTACCAAACATTTAATGATGTATTAATGCCAGTCCTTCTCAAACTCCTCCAAAAAACTGAAGTTGAGTGAACACTTCCAAACTCATTTACAAGGTCACCATTACCCTGATACTAAAGCCAGACAAGAATACTACAAGAAAAGAAAATTACAGGCCAGTATCCCTGGAGAACATAAGCATAAAAATCCTGAACAAAATACCAGGAAACTGGATTCAACATCATGATTAAATCAGATTTATACCTGAGAGGCAAAGATAGTCCAACATATCAAACCATAAATGTGATACCACCTTAACAAAATGAGAAATAAAAACTCTTACGATTATCTCAATAGATGCAGAAAAACTATTTGAAAAAAATCCACATCCTTTCATTATAAAAATTCCACAAATTAGGTATAGAAGGAATGTACCTCAACATAATAAAAGCCACACATGACAAGCCCACAGCTAACACCATACTCAATGATAGGATGCTTTTCCTTTAGAATCAGGAACAAGACAGGAGTGTCTACTCTCACCACTTGTATTCAACATAGTACTGGAAGGCCATGACAGAGCAATTAGGCAAGACAAAGTAATCAAAGGCATCCAAACTGGAAAGGAATAAACAAAATTATCTGTTTGCAGATGACATAATTCTATAGAAAATTCTATAAACTCCCCCAAAATGCTATTAAAATTACAAATGAATTCATTAAAGTTACAGAATACAAAAATCAACACACAAAAAAGTCAGTTGAATTTTTATACACTAACAACTATCCAAAAAAGACATTAGGAAAATTCCATTTACAATAGCAATACAAAGAATAAACTAATTAGGAATAAATTTAAGAAGGTAAAAGATCTGTACACTGAAATATATAGCACATTGATGGAAAAAAATCAAAGAGGGTGCAAATGAAAAGATATCCCATATTTATGTATTGGAAATATATTATTAAAATACCCATTCTACCAGAAGCAATCTACACAGATTCAGTGTAATTCCTAACAAAATTGCAATGGCATTTTTCACAGAAATAGAAAAAAGCAATCCTAAAATTCAAATGGAAGCACAAAAACAGCCAAAGCAACCTTAGGACAGCAAAGCTGGAGACACCATACTTCCTGACTTCAAACTTCATTACAGAGTACATTGAAGACTGTAATCAAAACAATATGGTACTAGCATAAATTAATGGAACAGAATAGAGCGCCCACAAATAAATCTATGTGTATACGGTCAGCTGATCTCCAACAAAGATACCAAGTATACACAATGGATAAAGAATAGTTTCTTCAACCAATGGTGCTGGAAAAACTGGATAGCCACATGCTGAAATTGAACCCTTATCTTATACCATAGATAAAAATCAACTCAAAATGGACTTAAGTCTTAAAGTTTAAGACCTGAAACCAGGGCCGGCCAAGTAGCACAGTGGTTAAGAGCTGGCTTGGGACGCCAGCGGCCCCGGTTCGGGTCCCACATATGGGGGCCAGTGACACTGCCTTCAAAAAAAAGACCTGAAACCATAAAAGTTCTAGAAGAAAACCTAGGGGCCAAGCTCCTTGACATGCTCGTGGCAATGATATTTTGGATTTGACACCAAAAGCACAGGCAACAAAAGCAAAATAAACAAGACTACATCAACTAAAAAGTCTCTGGCACAGCAAAGAAAGCAATTAACAAAATGAAAAGGTAACCCACAGAATGGGAGAAAATATTTGCAAACCATGTTTCAGATAAGAAATTTCCAAGTTATATATTTAAAATAAAAAAAAACTCCCCCAACTCAATTAAAATAGGCTAATGACTTGAAAAGACATTTCTCCAAAGAAGATAAACAAATCGACAATAGTTATATGAAAAGATGCTCAAGTCACTAACCATCAGGGAAATGCAAATCATAACTACAATGAGATATCACTTCACGCCAGTAAAAATACTACTGTCCAAAAAAAAGGGGAAAGTATTAGTAATAATGTGGAGGAATTGGAACCCTTGTACACTGTGGGTAGGAATACAAAATGGTGCAGCCAGTGTGAAAAACAATATGGAAGTTTCTCAAAAGTTAAAAACAGAATGACCATTTGTTCTAGCAATCTCACTTCTGGCTATTTATCGAACAGAATTGAAATCAGGATCTCGGAGAGACACAGTAGCCCCTCTTCTCTACAGGGGATGTGGTTCCAAGACCCCCAGTGGATGGCTGAAACTACTGATAGTACTGAACCCTACATTTACTGTTTTTTCCTATATATACATATCTATGATAAAGTTTAATTTATAAATTAGGCACAGGAAAAGATTAACAATAATAAAATAGAACAATGTAACAATACACTGTAATATAAATTATATGAATGTGGTCTCTCAAAATATCTTATTGTACTGTACTCATCCTTTTTCTTCTTGTGATGATGTGATGATACACTGCTTACATGATAAGATGAAGAGAGGCGAATGGCATAGGTATCATGACAACGCATTAGGCTACTATAAGGGTTTCTTGAACACAAGCAGTGCAATATCACAACAGTCAATCTGACAGCCAGGATGGCTATTCACAGATGGGTAGCCGTATACAGCATGGATACATTGGAAAAAGGCATACTATATAACCCAGTTCTGGAATGGTGTGAGATTTTACCTCACTACTCAGAACAGCACGCAATTTAAAACTTATTATCTGCTTATTTCTGGAATTTTCTATTCAATATTTTCAGAACCTGGATGACCACAGGTAACCAAAACTGGAAAGTGAAACTATTAATAAGGGAAAGTATTTTATTAGCACTCCAATGTTCATTACAGCACTATTTAAAGAGTCAAGATGTGTAAACAATCTAAATGTCCACCAATGGATGAATGGATAAAGCAAATGTGGTATATAAATACAATGGAATGTAATTCAGCCTTAAAAAAGGAAAGTGGGGGTGGTAGAAAAAAGTAAAGGGGTCAAATATACAGTGATGAGAGGAGAACTGACTGGGTGGTGAACACACAATGCAATATACAGATGATGTATCATAGAAATGTACACTTGAAACCTACATAATTTTATTAACCAGTGCCACCCAATAAATTTAATAAAAACCTAAAAATACATAAAAATAAGAAAGGCAATCCTGCAATAAGTGAAAACATGAATGAGCCTTGAGTACATTATGCTAAGTAGAATAAGCCGGTCACAGAAAGACAAATACTGTATGATTCCACTTCTATGACGTATCTAAAATACTCATAAAATCAAAGTAGAACAGTGATTGCCAGGGGCCTGGGAGAGGGGGAAATGGGTAGTTGCTAATGAGTGGGCATAAAGTTTCAGTTATACAAGATGAGTAAGTTCTAGAGATCTTCTGTACTACATTGTGCCTATAATTAATAATACTATATTGTATACCTAAAAGGTTCAGAGGGTAGATCTCATGTTAAGTGTTCTTACCACAATAAAATAACCATGTGCAGCAAACACTAAAATATTCCTGAGACCACTTTTTTTAATTCTGCACATATAAACTTAAAAATATACATTTAAAAAAAGGTGAAATATACAAATATTTCATATTTGTTTATAAAAACCAAAAGAAAATTCAAAGGATATATTAAGGTGCTAATAATAGTGATTTTTCAGGTTTTCTTTAGCAGTGACTGAATTACTTTTGGGGTGGGAGATGACTTGGCAGAGATAAGGTATGCTGAAAACATGATGGGGAGAAATGTGCATTTTTATTTTTGGTTAATACATTGTCTATATAAAATATTAAACAACGACAAAAAAAAAAAAAACAGTCACATATTCAATAGCCCAGAAAATCCTGAAAAGATACCATTCCACAGATCATTAACATTGGGTCAGATACTAAAGCCAACTAACATGTTAGTATCAAAAATATGGTCTTTAATATATGATCCATCTTTATTTTGTTTCATTTCAATATTCTGTGGAGTGTTTTACCCCCAATATAGGGAAAAGCAAAGTGGAGATTGTAGTAGGAGATGGGTTGGGAAAGAGAATTTAATGAATCAGCTCTTACAAAATAAATGCATTAAAAGTAAAATATCCAAGTGGTATTTCTGTAGCTCGTTCTCCTAAGTGCTAAGCCTTTCCTACTTGCTCTTATGTTGATATTTGTCTTAATTTTTCAAATTGCCTAACCAGCAAATCAAGATTCTTCTGATAGTCTAATACATTATAAAACCAGGAAGGTAAACAGAGCTAGAAGTTCAAGTATTTAGCAGAGGTTAACAGGTTTTCCCAGACAAGCGCAGAGTACAGCCAATAAGCCTGTATTTCCCAAAACATCTATTCCTGTGTGTTGTCTATCAGCATAAACAAATGGAGGTATAAAGAATAGGGCTAAAATGAGATCACTTAGGTAAGAATTAATATTTAAATGACTTCCTCAGTATCTGGCCATCAGAAATCCCAGGCTGAGGCCAGAGACAAGCTCATGGCCTTGAAATCTAAACAACATAGAAACATAAGCCTTTACTTAGCTCCTATTAGTTATTTGAGATCTACTATTCATTTAGTAAAACTAAAATATCAACTACAAACTGATTTTTAATAAAAGCCCAATTTAATTTGGATGAAAAAGAGTTAAAATCAGTAATATACTAAGCACATAAAAGAATTTTCTCACTGAAAAATAATTTCAATTTAGTTCAGAACTTTAATACTATCTCATTACCACCACTGTCAAGCTTCCCAAGAACATTTTAATCATGTAATAATCCCACCACAAAAATCATCATGGCTCCTCCTCACCTACAGCATAAATTTCCAATCACTTGGCCTACCCCACAAACTCTCAAAAAGCCTCACTTCCCATCTGTCCCCATACAATCTTACTGACCCAGCCAGTCCAGACTACTCGTTAAACCAAAAAACTTTAAAATTCTACTTCCTTGTCTTTGCTCTCCCTTTCTAAAATTCAAAGTTTAGCTCAATACTCACCTCTACAAAAAGACATTTCCTCATAAAACCAAAAAGGAAGTAATGCTTCCCCACTCAACTGTTAAAGCCTTGTCTATTGCAAGGCGTACACATTTCACATTTACTGCTCTGGATTATTAGTTATGTTTCATGACTCTTGTCCCCATCAGACTGTAAGCTCCTGAGAAGGAACTACATGTCAGGCATTGTTTTCCTTTTTTTTTTTTTAAAGGACTCCCAGATTAGGGCAGGCCCACCTAGGAGAGTGTCCCTTTTTTTTTTTTTCATGATTTTATTGGGGAATTGGGGGAGGGGAACAGTGTTGGGGAATTGGGGAAGGGGACCAGCCAAGCTGTTCTTCAGTTTTTGTTGTGGAAGGCGCCAGTCGCCATCTGGCTTCCCGTCAGCAACTCATGGCCTCTACACTCAAGGTGCTGTGTTCGATCTTAGTTGCGGGTGGGCGTAGCCACCATCCCATGTGGGAGTCAAACCAGTAATCTTGTTGTTAAGAGCGCACGCCCTATCCACTGAGATATCCAGGCGGTAGCTCAGCTCAAGGTGCTGAGTTCAGTCTTAGTTTCGGGTGGGCAGAGCCACCATCCCAAGCGGGAGTCGAAACAGCAGCCTTGTTGTTAAGAGCGCACACCCTATCCACTGAGCCATCCGGGTGGCAGCTCAGCTCAAGGTGCCCAGTTCAATCTTTAGTTACGGGTAGGCACAGCCCACCATCGAACAGGCAATCTTGTTGTTACACCAGCTGAGCCATCCAGCCACCTGTTGGCAGCTCAGTGAACAGCTCTGCTAGGGCGCAGAGTTAACTGGCTCATGTGGGAATCGAACCAGTGGCCCTGTTGCTCAGATCATGCACTCTAAGCCAATTCTTAACCAACTGAGCCACTCAGCCAACCCCCAGGCATTACTTTCAAGGATTCTACCCAAACTATGAGGTTGGTACTATTGGTCCCATTTTACAAAAAGATACAAAAAACTAGATGGCAAAAATTAGATAGTTTGCCCAAGATAACAAACCTAAGAAGTGACAGCGTTAGGAGTCAAAATGAAGTCTATCTGACTCTGATTCTATGCAAGATACTGTCTCTCAGCACACAGTTATAAAGCTCTACAGTACACAACACATTTTCAAAGTGTGCTCACTTATTTCATCTTCGTAGCCATCTTAAAAGTGATGTATCAGTTATAGTTACTACCACCTTTCTCTAGAAAGCATTACTTTCCTATTTCATTCCTCTGGTTCTTTTGGGGAACTCTTTCCTTACTTCATATTGCCCCTGTGGAGATGTCAATCATGGTGTCCAATTTCACAGAGTGGCAGGAGACACAGGTTAGGCCATCCGAATATCACACACTGGCAGATATAGTGATTCTTTCTGTGGTAGGACAATGATGTAAGTCAGGCCAATCAGAGTCCTGCAGGGGTCTGAGATTCTTTCTTGATGTCATAATAACAATTATTTCTACCTCATCCAGTCTATGTTCACTTTTTCCAACTCAATACAACACAAATTTGCTAAAAGTTCAAAAACTGCAAAAGGACTATTTGGCAGAAGGTTGACAATCTGGAAATACACTTGGTTCCTCATGTCTTACTAAAATTGATATTCAAAAACTAAAAGAGAACTAGTAGAATGCTTTCAGTTTAGACTACGGAGACCACAAAATACCATTCTCTTTCTAGTCATAAGATATACTGAAATTTATTTAGCAAATAGCTACAGCAAGTGAAAAATTAAAAAATCTAAATTTCATCCACTGTTTTACAAGGGTTGCTGGCTTGGCCAAAGAGGAAAGGGAAAAAGGATGTACATGTTATGAGAAAGAGATGTAATCTGGAGTTTAGGTTCAAGAAGGTCAAAACTGAGATGCATTTATGGTATCGTTCATTTGAAGACTTACAGCAAATCAATGTATTATGTTAGCCAACAAGCATACTAGGGAAAAAATATACAAATGTGATTATACTAAATGTGATTACACTAACAGGTTTACATCATGCTGGCATAATGTACCTCCATACCATTATAATTATTGTGAAAATTAGAAGTTTACAGCATAATATATGTCTAGAATCTCCTATAAGCATCTTACAAAACATCAATATTACAAAAGAGAAACAAATGAGCACCATCTCATGGGCATTTGAAGTAATATGTATAAAACCAGCCTTCGCAATAGCTTTTAAAAGCAAGGGGCAGGGAGGAGGCAACACAAACTGATAATACAATACCGCTACAGAGACAGAAGAGACAGTTTAGGGAATATAATCAATAAGGTTGTAAATATTTTTTTTAAGGGATCAGAAGGACTCCTGTCTTGTCAGGGAGACCACTTCATGGACGGTGTAGTGGCCTGACAACCAAACTGTACATCTGAAGCTGCCGCTGATTAATATTAGATGTTGACTATAATTTAACACATATACAGTCATGGGTTGTGGAATATAGTGCGGGGATGGAGTCAATGGAACGGTAATAGATATGTATATTGGGGGTGAGGGGGTCAGGGGAGGGGGAGGAGGTAGTCACTTTGTAAGGGGTGAAAAAGATAACTATTGCATTGTTTTGTACTTCTGTAACTAATAATAATAATTTTTAAAAAGCTAGGCTATTTAGTAAAGGCTTGATCAAAAAACTCGCTTTTAAAATTTCAAATTTTGTATATATATCCTAAAAGCCAGGAAATTGTTTAAACAAGCAAAATAATATTTAAGACAGTATTCAAATAGCTTCAATAAATATTTAGAGCTAAAATATTAAATAAACACTGTAGAAGAGTGATGTAGACGCAAAGTCTTAAAATGGGGAAAAAAATAAAATGATACATCAGTATTTAACAAAATGAAGTGGGCATTTAAATAGGTTTGGCAACTCTGAAAGTAACATAAACTGACCCTTTCTTATAGTCACTAACAGATTTTCTACTAAAAAAATTAAAAAGGCAGAACACACAAACAAAAAAGTTTCATATTTCCTCTAATGTTGTACATTTAAAGAAAAATAAGTACTTTAAGAGCAAAGCAATTTTTGTTAACTTCTCTGACTCCTTATATAAAATAAATGTTCCTTTTCTCAAAGCAATCAGGTGGAATATACTAACTTGACTACCTGACACCAAACAATGCAGTTATTTCCTACCTGAAATTTCATCCAGTGGCAACATACCCTCAGTGAGCTTCAGTGTCACATTCTCTCTTGGTTCAGATTACATGGACTCACTTTCTGTAAGTTAATAGTTTGATCAAGTATCTTCTTATAGCGTTAGAAGGAATGGCAAACTTAGAGGACAAAAATTATAATTCAAAAAATATATATATCAATGACTGGCCTTGGTATCAAGTCCAATCATTTTGTTCTGCATGAGTATTTTTCAAAAGAAGCTAAATGTGTAAAACCAATACTTTTAATAATGTAGAGTAAAAACTAATAACTCCATTCTCATAACTGTGATGAAACGTAAGATAAAAAGATGACTGAGTGAAAGATGTCTATGTGAGTTTTTGCTAAGTAAGCTATTATTCAATTCCCTTTAAGAAACCAATGTATTGTTATGAAAAATGCGGGTAAAGAATCTATCACTCATCCTGTCTTTTACTAGAGGAAACCAAACTGTTGATTATATCAAGTTCTTCGTAATACAAAATTCCAGCTAATGAATGAAGAAAATGATAGATTTAAAAATCACCATTTGGAACCACTGATGTAATGATGGATTTAAACTATGATTATTAGTGACTGCTCACACCATTTAGTAAAAGGTAAAAGTTTCAAGGGAACTTGAACAATACATGGTTATCAAGCTAACAATACCTAAATCAACTGGATTAGAAATCTCACACCCAGGGATCTAACATCACAAAAAAGACACACCAAGACTACGTGCTTCCTAATGAGATAAACATTGTTAAGTACATAACAAAGCAAAACTTGAATCTGAATCTAATCAACCCTTGATCAATTTACAAAAAATAATCCGGACTGTGGAAAATTCTATAGAAAATATGACCCAGCTCTATAGAAAAAAGTAGATGGCAAGACAAAAGGGAGGAGAGGGGAACTCAGAGACTGAAAAAGATTTAAGAGAGCACATACCAAAAGAAATGTATGCACATTATTTGATTCATGATTCAAATAACCCAACTATATTTAAAACAAAACTAATAGAACATGAGGAAATTTTGAACAGTAAATATTTGATGAAATTTAGGGATTACTATGCATTGTTTTTTAAGAATGATAAAGAACTGTGGTTTATTGATTTTTCAGAAGTCTTTAATCTTTGTATGGAACCACAAAAGACCAAAATAGCCAAATAGCTAAGCAATCCTGAAAAAAAAAAACAGAATAAAGCTAGAGGTATCACAGAGGTATTCGCAGAAAAACAGACACACAAACCAATGGAACAGAACTGAGAATCCAGAAATAAATCCACATATACACAGGCAAATAATTTTTTAATGAGGAGCTAAATATACACTGTGGAGAAAATAAAGCCTCTTCAATAAATGGAGCTGGAAAAATTGGAAAGCCATATGCAAAAGAATGACGCTAGACTACTACTTGCCACCATACACAAAAATTAACTCAAAATGGATCAAAGACCTACACATAAGACCTGAAGCAATAAAATACATAGAAGAAAACATAGGTACCAAACTTATGGACCTTGGTCTCAGAGGAGATTTTATGAATTTGACCTCAAAGGAAAGGGAAGAAAAAGCAAAAATAAATGAATAGGGCTATGTCAAACTAAAAAGCTTCTGCACAGCAAAAGAAACCTTCAACAAAAGAGGCAGTCAACCAAATGGGAGAAGGTATTTGCAAACAACATCTGCAATAAAGGGTTAATATCCAAAATATATAAAGAACTCATACAACTCAACAATGACAAAGAACAAACATTCCAATTTAAAAATGGGCAGAGGATCTGAACAGACACTTCTCCCAAGAAGACATACAAATGGCCAACAGCTATATAAAAAGAATGCTAGGGCCGGCCGAGTGGCGAGGTGGTTAAGCACTGGCTTGGGAAGCCAGCGGCCCCGGTTCGGGTCCTACATATGAGGACCAGTGACACTGCTCTCAAAAAAAAAAAAAAGAATGCTCAACTTCATTAGCTATTAGTGAAATGCAAATCAATACCACAATGAGATACCACCTCACACAAGTAATAACAAGCGTTGGTGAGGTTGTGGAGAAAAGGGAAAATTTAAAATTTCATTATCCAAAACAAGAGCGTAACTACCTACATCTATCCTGCCCACATACAAGTTTGAGAGCTTCAATCAATCTTCAATAGCTTTAAAATAAAAATTAACCAGAAACGCTTGTAAGCTTCAGCAATGAAATTTAAAAGAGCAGAACACAAGAATCAATGAATCTATCAACACAAATGAATCTATCGACAAGCATTAAGCAAGCAACAGCTATGCACAAGATCAAATATAAGATACACTCATTGATCAGGGATAATATTCATGTTCCATGGGCAAAATTGACAATGAGACATACGCAAAGTATATATGCAAAACACTCATAGAACCAAAAACATATACTATATTATAGTACAGCGATGGCATAAATTTTAAATGTCTTGAGTACCAACTTGAATAAACTGAAGACAGACCATACCTTAATCTACTGTGTGTTCTTTATATTTACCTAATGTGGTGGATGATCAAAAAAGGTATTCGAAGAAATATATAAATGCATATATTTATGTAATGGTACAGTGAAACTTATAGACCATCACGAGGTTATGGAATAATCCACAACTTCTGGAGTGATATGTAGCTATAAAATCCTCAAAAGCCTTAAGGAAAAATTCATACCATTTGATCCAGCAATGGGACATCTAGAAATCTATCCCAATAAATCAAAATATTTAAAGGACTTTATACATACAAGTTACAGTATTATTCGTAAGAAAGAGCAACAAACAACTTATATATCTAACAGTGGTGGCACTGTAATGCGTCAACTTGGGTAGGCCGAACTGTATTGCCCAGCACGCCTTTCCTGTCCATATCTGGGGCAGTCCGCAGGAGAGAATGTTGGGGGAAATACAGAAGGTTGGATTGAGACAGTAGCCATTTTGTAGCTCACATACTGCTGACTCATCTGATGGCTCACCTCATTGGTGTAATAAAGTGGCTGGGCCTACCACTGCCTGGCCTTCCCCTCAACTTTCAGTTTCTTATGCTTCTAATCCAGATGTGTGTATTAAGTTTCATGACAAAGGAACCCAACTTCTGCAGCACACTCACACCACCAAGGTCAGGCAACAGGCAAGGCCTGGCACAGGTTTCAGTGTGTCCTCATGGGCCCAACTTGCACTCGTGGGCTCCGGCTTATTCTTGCTCTCCTTCACTTTACATCCATCTTCTCTTCCTGAATGCTTGCCTCATGAACTTGAAACTCCAGGATCAAACACGAAAGAGAACAGCCTTACAAAAACTGTTTAACTAGCTCCTACAATTATGCAGTCGAATCTCTTTAACCAATCCACATTTAGAAAGTATCTGTGGGTGAGGCTTTTGTCTCCCTGTGAACCCCAAGAAGATTCACAGGGAACTCACAAAGTTCGTAAAAGAGAGATATACAGCAACATCACCAGCTTGGGCTGAAGACGCAAGAGACAGGACAGAATGAGGAGAGGCTTTGGGACCCCCTGGAATTCTACAGGTAGGAAGCAAGCTGAGGCTTCTGCTCAGAAGTAAAGACATGCCATCTTCCTGAAAAAGGAAACATGCCGGAACAAAGAACCTAGAGAGTAAACAGAGAGCACTGGAACATTATTCCCAGCTTGAGACCTAACCGAAGAACTTTCAACATTTGCCTGGCTGGATTTTGGAGCTACTATAGATTAGTGACTCCCTTTTAAATAAAAATATGTTATAGGGTTATTCAATGCTAGTCCATTATATGTTGGGGGGGACAGGGGCGTATAACTTGTCTCTCGTTTTATAGGTATACAGAGGTAGAGGAACTGTCCACAGGAAAGGACGGACACCTACAGAGTCTTATCCATACTTGGACTTGAACTACATGATGAGATTCTGAACTATGTTGAGATACTGTAATAGTATGAGATATAATGTGTCTTGTGTTTTAAGCCTCTAAATTTTGGGTTACTTTGTTTTACAGCACAAACCTACTTAAATTGTTACATTAAAAAAATAACTGGAGAATGCATCTTCCACTGGCCATGACAGAGTAATTGATACTGGATATAACCTCTCACCGTAAACAACTAGAAAACCAAACAAAACATATAAAGCAACTACTTTCAGACATCGGACAACAGGCAGAAGTGGTCTGTCATCTCTGAGGAAAGGGAAACAAATGAGGCAAGATGACGCCAACCTTGCGCCTAGAGGCACTTTTTAAGCTACTATAAGGAGAGGAGAACCCCAGCGAGCACAGTGATCTCGACGAGTTGAAAAGGTGACAGTCTCACTGAACTGAGGAGACAACAGTCTCATAAGTTAGGGTGACACAGGTCAGAATTCAGGGAGATGAAAGTGGCTAGAATTCAAGGCATAGAGTGTCAGAGAAGAACGTTACCTGAGAAATTGCTCCAGAAATCTAAATAGTGGTCCCATTGAGTATCTGGGTGAATATTAAGCTTGACGGGCCTAAGATGAGACTCCAAAAACCACTAAAGAAGAACTGCTGGGGAGGTGACCTTAAGCTCAAAAGTTCTCCCAGATCACACAGGCTAGCAGAAGTCTGTCCAACGTAGAAAGATCCTGAACATCCAAGACTTTGAGGAGAGACATCAAAGGATCAGGCCTCGTAGTAAGGCTAAAGCCATCTTAAAGGCTACTCTATATGCACTACAGTCATGTTTAAAAGCAGACCTTGACTCTGCTTTGAGGGAGTTGCACGGCAGAGTAATGAAAGCAGCAGCTAAAATACCAATGAAAACCCTGTCTTTTAAGCCAAACTAGAAGAGACTAGAGAGGATTTTAGGAGTCCTGGAAAGGAGAGAGCTCTCTATGAATCCGCACAAATCTCAAACTCATCCCTGGGCTATGCATGTGACAGACTCAAACCGGCAAAGTAAAATCTTTGATAAGTGAACTGATCGAGTTTTAGCCTAAACCCGGAGCGGCACATGCACAGGACAGAAGCAAAGAAGCAAAGCAAAGGTCTTGAAAACTGAACTGACATTGAAACCACCACTGACAGAAAGCAAGACAGAATTTGTGGTCTGACCCTAACCAAGGTAATCACACACTCAAACAAAATATCAACTTTCTCCAAGAAATAAAACAGGACTCGGGGTCTACCCACATAGCATTCACAAACTCTAGGATACAATCCAAAATTACTTGACAATACAAGAGCCAAGCAAGTGTGATGAATTTCAAGAAAAATAACAATAAACAGATGCCAACACCTACATGACTCAGATGTTGGTATTATCAAAGATTTAAAACAGCTATCAAAACTAAGCTTAAAAAGATAAAAAGGTAAAGGTAAAGAAACAAGAAATTAATGGGAATATGGAGGTCTCAGCAGAGAAATTTGAGAAGCAAAAAATCTATTGAGCCTCGACAGGCTCATTAGAACAATGGAGATGACAAAGGAGATAATCAGTAAGTAAGAAGATAAATCAACATAAATTATCTTAATTTGAAGAATAGGGAGAAGAAAAATTAATAAAAAGGAATAGTCCTGGGGACACACGAAACGGTATCAAGAAGTCTAACATACATGTCACTGGAGGGCCAGAAGGGGAGAGCAGAAAGAGACTGAGGCAGAAAAACATTTCACTACACTGGACTAATTTGGTGAAACACATAAATTACTTTGAGTATGGCACCACTAGAGCTCAAACTTCACACAACAAAATAGCGGCCTTCCAAGCAAAAGCCCTTGACCAGGGATCCAGAGTTCAAATTTCCATAATGATGCGGTTCATTCATTAATCACATCATTACCAGTCTCATACTGAAAACAGAGCTTTCATGTGGATGCAGGATTGCTATAAGAAAAGGATACCTATAGATTCTAATACGATTAAAAATATAAAAGCAAAGTCATTGTATGACAACTTAAAGCAAAGGTGAAGGATCTAAAGCTGGACAATGTAAGGCCAGCAAGGAAGGGATGATTCGATCATTTTAGAAAGAGGTTTGGCTTAAAAAACATCAAGATGACAAAAGGAGTAGTTTCTGCTGAACAAGAGGATGCAGATGAATTCCCAGACACCATTAAGAAAACCATTGAGGAGGAAGGAGATTAGCCTGAAGAGGTTTTTAATTCAGATGAAAACACACTATTCTGGGGGGCGGAGGGGGGATGCCACAAAGGACATTCATGAGTAAGGCAGAGGGGCACGCACCAGGATTTAAGGCAGGGAAAGTGAAGGTGAACTGTACTCTTTTGTGCCAGTGCAGCTGGGTTTATGATCAGGATGCCCTTATCTCTAAAGCTGCTAACACTGGAGCACTGAAGGGAAAAGATAAACACCAGCTGCCAGCCTGGTGGTACAACAAGGTGGGGACAGTGAGAACCCTTCTTCCGGACTGGTTCCATGGGTGCTGTGTCCCTGAAGTCAGGAAGCACTTCGCCAGTAAGGGACTGTCTTCTAAAATTCTTCTAATGCTGGACAATGCCCCTGGCCACCCAGAACCCCATGAGTTCAATGACAAAGGCACTGACTGCAGGGGTCTACCTGCCCCCAAGCACATCTCCAATTCAGCTCTAGATCAGGGGGTCATAAGGGCCTTTACGGCTCATTACACACAGTACTCTATGGGAAGGGTTGTCAACGCTATGGAAAAGAACCCTGAAAGAGAGAACACCATGAAAGTCGGGGAGGATTACACCACTGAAGAGGCCGTTGTTATTATAGAAAAAGCCATGAACACCATCAAGCCCAAAGCCATAAATACTGCTGG
Organism: Aselliscus stoliczkanus; assembly: GCA_033961575.1. Taxonomy (NCBI): domain Eukaryota; kingdom Metazoa; phylum Chordata; class Mammalia; order Chiroptera; family Hipposideridae; genus Aselliscus; species Aselliscus stoliczkanus. The sequence goes on along the minus strand of CM066735.1, from coordinate 42,991,103 downwards.
AGAAAACTGAGTCCAGATGACTTCACAGGATTTATGACAGAATCAATCAAGAAAATCATGAAAGAGACTGTGGATATGGTTTTTAAAAAATAAAGGGCGGGATGTGAGGGGTTTCAAGATTTGGTTTTGGAGAAATTCACTGGCTAATAGACACCACACTTAACAGAAGGCAACTTGGTGGAGAGGTGTGCTTCCGAACCAGTGCCAGAAGATAAGGAAGACGCATCAAAAGCAGGACCAGTAAACAAACGGCATTAGACAATCTGGCACAAGTGTTCTGATTATTCAAGGCTGCTTTTGACTTCCTTTCAACCATGGACCCTTCTATGATATGGGCACTGAAGTTACAGCAAGCAGTGGAAGGAGGATTGGATGCCATGTAGAAACATTTTTAGAGATGAAAAAGCAGAAAAGCCAAACAGAAATTACAGTGTATTTTCCTAAAGTGACACTGAGCCTGCCTGCCTCTCCTCCGTCCACATTCCCTACCTCTTCTCCCTGTGCCACCCGAGACAGCAATACCAACCCCCCCACTCAACACAAAGACCACAAGAAAGGAGACCTTTGGGCCGGCCGAGTAGCGCAGTGGTTAAGCGCTGGCTTGGTAAGCCAGCGGCCCTGGTTCGGTCCCACATACAAGGGCCAGTAATACTGCCCTCAAAAAAAAAAAAAAAAGAAAGGAGACCTTTAAGATGATCTGCGCCCACTGAATAGTGAATAATCATCTTGGGGTGCAGTTTATAAGCTTATCTGTTGTGTATGTCTGCGAGTGTCTGTGTGAAAATCTAATAACTGTACAGCAAGAACCGTGCAACGTGTGTGCCATTATCATTCTCATAGCCTAAGAATTCACTGTGAGTCCATCACTGCAAGGCCTGTATGTAAGTGCGCCGTCTATCCTTGCACAGGCATACAGTGAGTGATGTTTAATATACATGTAACGCTGGGTTAGTTTCCTTACTATTTTATAACTTTGCTTTCAAAGAACTGCATTACCATACAGAATGCCTCTTTTTCTCATAGTTGGAGAAACTGTCAGCTTATCATCACAGGTTTTTTTGGTTTTTTTTTAACGTACTATGTACAATTCTGTACTATGACTATGGTTGTATTATTACTCTATGCCATAAAAATTTTATAACAATTCATTCATGACTATGTAGGCGAGGCGACTGTGATGCATTCACATCAGTTACACTAGACTATCATAAAGCAATCATATTGTTGCTGCTTCGTTATCAATGCATGAATCATTATACCTTTAAATACGAATTTTTCACATCATCTTTTCATTTCTGATGTCCAGTGTTAATAATACATGTAACATCTACCATGTTTTTTATCATATAAGAAAATATTCGGTACTGACAGGTGATTTCTCTTGTAAACAAACGATATAAACTTATGGTATCGATATACAATACAGTGCCATAAATGTAGTTTCCTTGTGATTTTCTTCATAACATTTTCTTTTATCTAGCTTATTGTAAGAAAACATTATATAATTCATATTACAAAATATATATTGATTAACTGTTTATGTTACCAGTAAGGCTTCCTGTCAACAATAGGCTTTAATCAAGTTTTTGGAAAGTCAAAAGTTTTCCATGGATTTTCAACTGCGCAGGGCGTGGCCATCCATAAGCCCCGTACTGTTCAAGGGTCAACTGCACAGATGTATCTCCTCAGTCTTGGACTGAGGACAGAGTTAAACTGCAAACGAATTCTGATTCATTTTAATAGGTGGGCTTTTCATGTGTTTGGTAGTGGTAGAAGCAAAGCTATTCTAAAACTATTTTAGAAGTATTTTAGGACTGAGAAAATGAGATACGTAGATACTTCTGGAAGCTAGGGTTCTCACTGTGGAGGAGACAAATAAGGAATGGGGGAGATAAGCAGGAATCCTATAGGGATGGGCAGGATTTGGAGATAAATTCTAAAATATATATATATATATATATATATATATATATATATACGTTGTGTGTGTGCAAACATGTAAGTATACACAAAATTAGATATGAATGTGTATATCAGTACAGATATACTCATATTTACATATATAAATACATGCGTATGTTTCTTCCTCTGTCAATTGCCAAGAACCCAGAATAAAAGGTGCCTCCAAAATCATGAGAACACCTAGCACCCAAATCTTGGTCTCTTAAGAGCATTCCCCACAAAGCAACCTAAGTTCTTCAGAAAACAGGATCATTCAAGGGCAAAGATCAGATTAGACTGGAACATATTATGTCAGAACGCAGAGAAGTACATCAAAATTTGAGCATCAAAATAATTAAGGACAGTAATTATAAAATAGGAATTCAAAAGTTTACTTCTACAATAAATAGATAAATGGGGAGGACAGAGGATTCTTGCTTATAGTAGAACGCCAAGAGCTGACTGGTGAATGTGAAGGGAATGCTAGAATTTAAAATTATTATTTTGCAGCTATCAAGATTTTTTTCAGGCAAGAATCATCCATGAATCCGAAATCTAGGGAGAAATTTTGCTGAGGAACAAGATAACTGCATTGTTTTAAAGTGTCTCCTCACTGATTGCTTATTAATTGTAAGGGTAAAAATAATTGCTATACAGTGGAGAAATCAGACAACACCTTGAGCAAGTAATACGAACTATCACTATCAATGGAGACCAAATGAACACTGTGGGATTCACATTTAATGCCCTGAGAAAAACACAGCATCACTTACGTAGAATTCTTACTGGGAATTCATAACCTGAACCTAATCATGAGCAAATACCAGAAAACCCAAAATGGGGAATACCCTAAAAAAAAAAAAGACTATATTATTCAATTTATCAACATCATAAAAGATGAAGAAAGGTTGTGGAAATATTTCAGTATTTCAGATTAAGAGACAAAATAGACAAAACAAGTAAATTCAGTACCTGACCCTAGACTGGATCCTGATGGAAAGGTAGAAAAAAGTATAGGATATTATTGGATGAACGCACACAAAAAATGAAGTGTAGATGGTATATTAAAGATAGTGTATCAAAGTTAAACTTGTTGAATAGTTGAAGCTGACAACTGTATTTTGGGTATACACTATGGCATGTAGGGGTATGTTCAGCTTACTTTCAAAAGTCAGAAAGAAACTGTGTATACATAGAAAGCAAACAATAAAACAAATGGAATAGACTGTTAATAGATGAATCTAAAAGAAGATATGCAGATGTTCTGGCAACTTTTAACTTTGCAATTATTAACAGTTTTTTTTTTAAGTTTAAGTGATAAGAAAGCACTGTTTCATAGTTTAACAATAATGCAACTTACAATTAATAACATCTTAAGAGTCAAGAAAAATAAAAGTGAATAGACAAAAACTCAGTAAATTTTTTTCATCCAATTAACAAGCTTTTAGGAGAAAACACAGAAGACCCAAAATGCACACTAAATTAAAAGTACTTAGAGGTACAAGAGACTTGGTATTATCAATGTGGACTTCCAGCAATTGGGACTTTAAGTATTAAATGTTCCATAAGTTTCATTCTATAATATATGTGCCTAACTACAATTGTAAAAGTACATACATAGTGAAGAAATCAATGTACAGCTATTTAAAATACGTAATATGCTTTAAAAGGGCTCAAAATGTTCAAAAAATAAAATGCCCCTTGAAAACTAGGCTTAGAGGAAACTAAATTAAATGCTGATAAAGGACAAATTAAAAGCAAGGGGAAAATATAAGATTGCAGTAAATCTGGGATTCAAATACAGTAAGTAGTAAAGACATAATTCAATTGTCACAGAAATCCCCATAAAAATATGACACATGCTAGGATTACCAGAGATTTCTGCTTTCATCTGTATGTTACAGTATATTTGACAACAACAAAAGCCCACAAAATTAAAAGTACAGGTTTCTTTTGTAATTTGCACGATTTTTACCACTGCACTTCTACTTCTGGAAGGAGCTAAAGAAAGATCACTAAGATGGGTCAAATAAACGACGAGAGGACAGATAGTGAACAAAGAAGCCACAGAATGTAGGGCAATGCTTATCAGTATAACCAAATGAATCAGGAGACTATGAATGTAATGGAAGAAATTTAGGCAATTCACTGAGCTGGGAAAACAATCTGAAAACCCACAATGTGACCTGTGTATTTACACAAATGACAGGTACCTAATGGAAAAGTGGGAGAGAAAAACTGTGTACTAAGTAACATTCCAACTTGCAGCTACCAAATGTAAATTCAGTGAACATTTTTTTTAATGCATTTATGCTGAACTATCAAATGTAGAAAAAAAAACTGAAATAACAATGTCACATATCAAATACATGGTGATGGAAAGAGAACTGACTCTGGGTGGTGAACACATAATGTGATATATAGATGATGTATTACAGAACTGTACACCTGAAATCTATGTAACTTTGCTAACAATTGTCACCCCAATTGACAGGGCTCAAAATGTTCAGGGCACGCACTGCGGAGGCCCTGGGACGGGCCCAGGGAATGTCCAGCTGTGTGCAGGCTGACACACGGACCCTGACCCCGACCCCAAGCCCTGGCCTTGACTTCAGAGCCTGCTGCTCTGGTGCCAGGCTCCGGTTACATAAGCCCTTTCGGTAAACATGCCTTGCACTTGCAGAAAAGAGCATGCGCACTTCCATGCACTCTCTTCCCCCAAAACCTCTATATAATGGTTGCTATTGCTGATTAAAGACACTGGTTCCTCCTCATGTTGGCTCCACGTGCCTTCTTCACTTTGGGCATCTCACCGCCGAAACCACACCCCCGAAGCCCCCTGCAACAACACTTGGCGTAGTCTGCGGCAGGATGGCAAGGTGAGTGGCCCATGAGCCTCAGTAGAGAAACCACCCCAGGTGGAGAGGATGTGGCCCCGAGTTCCCTCTGGTATCCGGTTGCGGCACACCTGAGGACTGGCGTGGGCTCCACCAGAGGACTAGGAGGTACATCCCCGACCGGAAGACGTCCAGAAAGCTGTTTTGGAGCCAAATGTCCCACTAGAGCACCCGGAGGTGGCCGGCCGGGTGGCCTGGATGTCCCTAGGAGTCTTACAACACGCTAGCCATGACATTCAGGAGTACGCGGGCTGGGTCCAGCACTTACAGCACCAGGAGGAAGCCTTGGTGCAATGCCTGGCAGGGGCTGAACACATGCTCCGAGGGTCCCCAAGTCGGAGGTGCCCTCCGGGGCAGCGCACCCAACTGGTGGTGCGACACAAAGTGGAAATTGAGCAGCCGCTGGCTCCTGGGGGGTGGAGCTGCCGGGCCACCACAGTCTGGGCGACATACTTCCTGTGCCACTTCCACAGCCATGGAACTGCGCAAGTTTGAAAGCAGTGCAAACAGCGCCTGGGTGGGTCAGTCCCCGCCTGGTTGTTGTGTCTATGGGATGATGGAGTGGATAACACGGAGTTAAGCCCCACCGAGATGGCGCAGCTGGCCAGCGTCTCCACGGTGCCTCCCTGCAGCAGCTTTTGGAAAATGTGCCCCAGACAAACGCCCAAGCCAGTCATCAGGCCCTAATTAACTGGCTCATGGCTGCTGGCCTCAAGGTCTGGGACAATGCAGGGGACTTGCCAGAGCATGTGAGTAAGTGGGCCACCTACTTGGACTTGGTGCACGTCATACGGGAGATGAGCATGCGACAGATGATGTTTGCGTCGCAGTACAGCAGTCCTGATGAAGAGAGATTTACAGCCCGCATGAAAGGCCTTAGCCTTGCTAATGGCTCGCAGGGAACTTTTGGGACCATAGCTGCTTTATTAGCTCCCTACACAGACCAGCCCATCCATGAGGCCACAGGGGCTTTGGCTAGACGGGGGACGTGGAAGTCCAGCCGCAAGGCCGGACTGGACAGGCATGGGCTGTGACTGAAAAGAGCGTGAGTCTCCCCCATCCTCCAACATGGGCTATGAAAGCCGTGCCCAAGAGCCAAGACAAAGCGGGGGACCCTGCTAAGGTGAGCCGCCAGCAAATATGGTTTGATCCGGTGGCCGCTGGGCTGGCCAAGGAGAAATTAGACGGCCAGCCCCTCGAGATCTGCCTGGCCCTCTGGCGGAAGCTACAGCCTCAACAGAAGTTCACTGCCTGGCCCCGCAGGAGCAGAAGGGGGGTTGCTCGGGAGTCGCACCTAGCTGACTTCCTCCCTGACTAGGGAGTGGGCCGGGGCACCTGGTTAACGGGGGAGCCAGATGACCTGAGGCCACACGTTGAGCTCACCATATATTGTTCCCCCTGGAACGTGCAGCAAGTGCTGGCCCTTGCGGACGCCGGGGCAGACAGCACCCTCGTACATGGCAATCCGGACGGTTTTCAGGGCCCCACAGCCACTACTGAGGGGTATGGTGGCCGACACATCACGGTGCATAGAGTCCCCCCACAGGGCCTATGAGGTCTACATGTCTCCAATTGCTGAGTACATCCTCGGGGTGGATGTACTCAGAGGACTGACTGTTATGACGACTGTGGGGGAATTCACTTGCGATGCATATGATGAAAACAGTGGTTAGAGGACATCCTCAGCACACAGCCCTCCACCTGCCACAGGCCACCAGGGTGGTTAACATCAGACAATATTGCTTGCCCGGGAGCCATGAGGAGATTGGGCATACTATCTTGAAGCTGGAGGAGGCAGGTGTCATACGGTCCACCCATAGGCCCTTCAACTCCCCGGTTTGGACAATACGGAAACCAGATGGTTCCTGGAGAATGACAGTGGACTCCCGGGAGCTGAACAAGGTGACCCACCCTGCACCCCATGGCTCCACGCCACTATTCCAAACATCATGGAGTTGGGAAGGTCCTACGATGGAGTGGACTTGGCCAACGCCTTCTTCTCCATTGACACTGACACTGCCAGCCAAGAGCAGTTCGCCTTCACCTGGGAAGGCAGACAATGGACCTTCTAGGTGTTGCCACAAGGCTGCCTGCACAACCCAACCCTGTGCCATGGCCTGGTAGCGCAGGACTTAGCTACATGGACCAAAGCCCTGACTGTGCACTTACTTCACTATATAGATGATACAATGTTAACCTCTGATTCTCTTGCAGATCTGGAAACTGCCACCCGCAGTCTCCGAGATGCCCTAACAGGTTGGAGGTGGGCATCAATGAGGATAAGGTCCAGGGCCCTGGCTACTCTGTCAAGCTCTTGGGAGTTGTTTGGTCAGGTAAGACAAAAGTAATCCCCGAGATGGTTATAGGTACGATCGATTCAAGCATACCTCCTGTCCAGAGACGGTGAGGCAGCTGCAGATTACCTGGGGCTACTGGGGTTCTGGCGAACCTTCATACCAAGTCTGGTGATGTTAATGCGACCTTTGCACCCTAGGATTGGTCCCCTGAAGCCAAGCAGGCATTCAGGGTGACAAAAACGCGCATAGCACAGGCCCAGACTCTAAGGGTCGCTGACCTGACCCTGCCATTCCTCCTAACTGTCCAGGTGGAGCACTCTGGGTTTGGCTGGGGTCTCTGGCAGAAACAAGGCACGCAAAAGACTCCTACTGGGTTTTGGTCCCAGCTCTGGAAGGAAGCTGAGGAATGGTACTCCTGATGGAAAAGCAATTGGCAGTAGTGTACGCTGCCCTATTGGCCTATGGAAGCATCACAGGCCGGTACCTGGTCACGGTACAGACACCTAACCCAATGGAAGACTGGCCCCGGTCTTGGGCAACCAGGCTGCGAACTGGCATGGCACAGATGCTGACCCTAACAAAGTGGGAGCCTATTCAGAGCAAAGGGCTCAGTTCTCCACTAGTGCACTGACCCAGGAGCTACCCGCTCTTTGGGGGCCTATCACGTTCTGCACTGAGCGAGCAGAGGGCCCCATGAAAACGGGGAGACTTCTAGACCCTTTGAGGAGGGCAAACCCCAATGCCGGCTAATGCCTGATACACAGACAGGCCTTGCCAAAGGCAGCCCCCGACTTGGGCTGCTATAGCCCTACAGCCCCTCACTGACGCCTTTTGGTATGACACAGGTACCAGACGCTCGAGCCAATGGGCTGAATTATAAGTGGTCTGAATGGTTTTGACTAAGGAACCTGGCCCGGTACATGTTTGCACTGACAGCTGGGCCATATATCAGGGCCTAGCGATATGGCTGCCCACCTATGGGGCAAAGACCTCTGGGAGGACCTGTGGAAACGGGGCCAGAACACAGGCACTACCATATACCATGTCTTAGTCCATCAGCCATTGCAGGCACCCAGCAATGACACGGCTGATGCCCTAATACAAATGCTCTCACTGCGGCACCCCCAGGGTCCACTGCCATGGCCACTTGGCTTCACAAGAAACTCAGCCATAAGGATACCCGGACCATGAGGTTAATGGCTACCCACTGGGGACTGCGACTAACAAAAGCCGAGGCACAACGAGCTATCCAGCAATGTCCTTGATGTGCAGAGCACAGCCCACAAAGACGGCGTCTGCCCAACTCCCTGGGGTCCACACCCCGGGGAACACAGCCCCTGCAATAGCAATGGACTATATTAGGCCATTCCCTGCAGATCAGGGAGCCCATTATGCCCTGATGGCAGTAGACACTGCCACCGGACTTCGTTTACCCTGTGGCCCAGGCAGACCAACGACACACACTCCTTGCCTTGGAGCACTTGTCGGTTGCCTATGGCCAGCCCTTGCTTATTGCCAGTGATTGGGGCACCCACTTTGCATATGCACAGGTTCAAACCTGGGCAAAAGACAATGATGTCCAATGGCAACTACACATCCCTTATGACCCCAAGCTGCCGGTATGTTTGAATGCTTTAAAGGGTTGCTGAAGGACAAGTTAAGGGTATTGGCCCCCAGGTGGAAATATTGGAAAAACCAGGTACCAGTAGCTGTTCACCTGTTGAAGCAGCAGCCAAAGGAGACTGGTAAGGCCCCACTGGATAAGGGAACCGAGGGGCTCCCGCGACTTCTGCAGGTCACGGGGACCAGGGACCCGGAGGTACAGCCCAGGCTACAGGGTGGGGGATGGTAATCCTACCAGCTCCATCCACGGTAGCTGCCGGTCAGACGCAAGACTGGACCTGGCCTTGGCAGGCTCAGGTAACCCAAGAGCCATGGGTTGCCCTGCTTGAACCCTGGGAACAGGATCTAGAGAAGGGCCTGGAGGTTACACACTGGCTTGGAGAGGAACTCCCGTGCTATGCTTACGCCCATACCCCTGTACACAGTAGACCTGATCCCTGGCCCCCTACCGATGACCCACGGAGCCTAGGTGTGTACCACCAACCAGGAGCTGTCCCCATACCAGCTACGGTGCTATCACAAGACGAGCACATAGCCTGTATTTTGCCGGAAGGCCGTGACTTACCCATGATCGTCTCTTTATCTGCTCTGTCATACAGCCCAGGTTAGCTACAGGGAACAGCATCCTACCCTGGGTTCACACATTTGCCCGAGTGCACAATGCCTCGCACTGCTGGGTGTGCACAGAGCTACCAGTGGAGATCATCGAAGTCACCCCTGCCACCGGGACCCAAGGACAGACCTCCAGTGCTGGGACGAAACATCCCGGAGGGAAACGCTCGCCGCCGCACTGTTGAAGCCCTCTTGCGGAAGCAGCAGCACAACGACCCCCCTCTCCTCGTCAAGGCTGTGGACAATGACTGGGGATGGTTGGTGAGGGTTCATGTGACATTGTCTAACCATGCTCCTCTGTATGTCAAACAATGACACCCCATGGTTCCAAACCATAGGATGGGCTGGTTACCCAAGGAGCTCTGCCTCAATGTTACTGTTATACCAAACCCTACTCGCTGATGGGATGGACACCGTCTAGTAGGAACGATGCCCACTGACTGCCTACCAGGTGATGCTATCTGGGTTTGTGGCCGTAACGGTTGGCCATATCTGCAGGCCTGGTGGACAGGCCGCTACAATTAGGGGTGCCCCTTTATTCATGGTCACCTCCTGCCCACAGTGCCCCAAGCCACACTGCCCCAGAGGCCAGCCAATTGGGACCCCGTTTACCACCACTGGCTCTGGGAAAAACAGATGGCCTGATGGTTTCACCCCTTAGCCATGTTGTTGCCAGGGGGCGGAGTGATAGACACAGAGCTACAAATGAAGCCCTTGCCCAACACGTTGCAAATGCCCTGAACGTCACGCTAGCCTCTTTAACCCTGCTCCTTGACGAAACAAGCCAGATAAGAAAGGTGGTCCTGCAGATCACAGTGGCCCTAGACCTGTTAAAAGCTGCGCAGGGGGAAAGGACATACGCCCTCTTGCATGTTGAATGCTGTGTTTACATCCCAGACCACCAACAAAAGGTACAGGAGGCCTTACAGGAAATAGACACCAAGGTTTCAGTGATCCAGGCCCTGCAGGACAACCCCTTATGCGTTGATGGAACTCCTTTGGCCCTTCATGGCAATGAGCAGGCCTTATCTTGGCAGATATTGCCATTAGCCTCATGGTCCTCTATTGCTGTTAGAGCCTTTATGCACAGGGACACACTCTTTGGGTCAAGTCCCAAACCATCACCCTGCAGGGGTTGGACTGACAGGGCCCAGGCACGCTCAGGCGCACACTGCGGAGGTCCTGGGATAAGGCCCAGGAATGTCCAGCTGTGTGCAGGGTGACATATGGCCCCTGACTTCCACCGGAGAGACCTTAACTTCAGAGCCTACTGCCGGGCTCCGGTTACATAAGCCTTTTCGGGGAAAACATGCCCTGCACTTGAGGGAGGGAGCATGCCCACTCCTGTGCACTCTCCTCCCCCAAAACCTCTATATAATGGTCGCTACTGCTGATTATAACCAGGAAACGCTGGTTCCTCCTCATGTCGGCTCCGCGTGCCGTTTTTACGTTGGGCATCTCACCGCCGAAACTACACCACGAAACCCTCAGCAACAACACCAATAAACTTTAAAAGAAAAAAAAAAAGTTATAATGTCACATATGGTAACTTTAAAAAAAAAAATGTCATAATGTCACATATGGTAACCTCCAAGTACGTCACAAATCATTCACCATAAGCTGGTGCAGCATTGTTACATGATTCCTCTGAAGTTCTTCTCTTCTAAGCTGTCAAAAATTGAAATCTGCATTAATGTAAAAACAGTTTTCTCCATTTTATGTTTTGTATAAAAAATTATTCGATTAAAAGAAAGTGATACATAGAGAAAGAAAGAGAATGATGGTTTTGGCTGGGGGAAAAGAAGGTGCAGTTATTTTTTAATGGGCATAAAGATTCAGTTTTGCAAGATGAAAAGAGCTCTGGAGATGCTGACTTTGCACAACAGTATGAATGTCCTTAATACCACTGAACAATATACTTAAAAATGGTTAATATGGCAAACTTTGTTACATATATTTTACCACAGCTTTAAAAACTGAAGGATAAAAAAAGTTGATAACTCAACATCAAGAGGTAAAAGAACTCCTATAGAAAGTAGACTAAAGAACACCACATCTAACAATCTCTAAATATTCAGCAAAAAGGTAAATTATACTATCTAATTCAAGAGTTCTCAACAGCATAATTATGTTATCAAAACAGAGTAACAAATATTCAAGCTAGTAAGGTGAGTACTTTCAAATACGGTTATTTTTGGGTTTGAATCCGGTTGTCTTAGGTGCATGCAGGGCATTGAGGAGACAGTGAAGACAGGAGTAGGGGTTAGGTATCCACTCTGCTGAGGAGTCCTGGCCACCTTTGGTGAACTCTACAATGAACTCAGGCTAGCAGTGGGAACAGAGGGTGACAGGGAGTAAAGCTCTGGTTAGGGCACCCCTGTCCCTAGACATTTGGCTGAAGCACTTGCCCTTAAGGTACTGCTGGTGCACAAATCCTTCATATTCTGCTCAATTCTAAGCAGACAGGTTATTTCTTATGGTTACGGTTCATACTGATTCTAGAAACTTTCAGACCTTCAAAACTAGTATTTCATGCAAAGAGCTCCTTTAATAAAACCTTTTGAGAAACATCAGTGTACTCTGCCTCAAAAGTAGGGGTAAGTAAGGATAGCCCTAAAGATAGAATGGAGAAATCAGTAAGGGAGGGGCAGTATGCAGCAAGGCTCAAAGATGGCTCCCAATAATTCTCTCCCCCACGTACACACATTCTGCCTGTTACACACCGCTTGTGGGAATAGAAAATGACACGGCCAATTTGCAAAAACAATTTCATATTCTTAAAATGTTAAACATACACATATCATATGACACAGCCATCCCACTCCTAGGTATCTATCTAAAAGAAATGAAAGTTTGTGCCCATACAAAGACCTGTATACAAATGTTCACGGCAGCTTCACTTGTAATGGCCAAACAACTAGATGTCTTTCCACAGAATGGATAAAATTATGGCATATCCATACAACGAAATACTACTCAGCAGTAAAAAAGAATGGAATATTGATACTCACAACATGTATGAATTTCAAAATAATTATTCTAAGTGGGAAAAGACCGTTAAAATACATACTCTATAATTCCATTTGTTTATATAAAATTGTAGAAAATGCAAACTAACCTAATTATTCTGACATAAAAGTAGATAGATACATATCTGACCACCCCCTTGTTCTTCTACTTTACTTTTCCCGCCTAAACTTGCCCTTTATACCCACTTCAAATTTTCTGGAGCAGATATTTTTGTCTGGTTTTATTCTCAATATATCCCAGCACTAAAAACGACCAGCAAGCACACAGTTGATACTCAGTAAACACACGCTGAATTCCTGCTGCTAATCTTATTCCCTTTCGTCTGTTCCAATGTGTCACATGCTACCCACAGTTCTCTCCCTTAATGCCACTCGCAAGCCCTTCATTACCTACTCTCTCTCCCACCAACATTCTTAACTTTCCTAAATTCAGCCTTTTAATGATTAATGAACTAAATAATAATAAAGGGGAGCACTGTTACTTTAAGATACAACCATATTTGATGAACCTTACCTGGTAGATGGTAACTAAAATAGTTACTTTCTCTAAAACCAGTCACATATATTAGAGAGAGAGAGAGAGAGCGCGCGCGTGTGTGTACACACACAGACATATATTCTCGTATATATTTAGTATGTGTGCATAATTCTGTACCAGTACCAGATTGATACCCTGATGCCAGACAACAAAATAGCAATCCATTTTATACATGTTATTAATAAGTATTTACTTAATGTAAATTACATTGACAAATGCTACAACAGGTAATCATATTACCTAATTTGGTAAACTTTTCCCTATCAACACACATAATGCATAAAAATAATTCGGGGGAAGAGTAGGAAACGCACAAAAAAGGGTTATGACACATGTAGCCAATTTAAAACAAACATGAGTTTCTGAGGGGGAAAATGTGTTCACAATGGTTTGAATCCCGGCTCTACCTCTTAGCTGTGTTTTGGAACAGCTACTCTGGGGCTAGTTGGGGAAACCACTTCATGGGGTTGTGAAGATTGAATGCATCTAAAGTGCTTAAAATTATGCCTGTCCAACAAGTGTTCAATAAATGCAATTACTGAATTTTAAAAATATATTTACTATTTAACAAATGAATTTCATTTAAAATAATTTATTAATTACATTGCCAGAAATGAAAACAAAAAAGACCTGCATTTACTACCAGGTTCTAGCAAAAACTTCTGTAGAAAAAAAGTATAAAACTCAAATATTTCTATCATTACCTTAAATAAGAGATCAGAGGATAAGGTTTTAATAACTCAGTGCACATAAAATAATTTGATATGTTATGTTTGTATAATTTAATACAGTTTTATTATGACTAAAATCAAAGAGCTGTATTAGTGTACTAAAAATCTAGGTATCCTTTAGAATGATACACTTTATATCATGTTTTTTGGAAATTGATCTTTCCTTATAAGACATTAGGAAATGCCTACCCCCTTTTAAAAAAAAAAAAATTTTGCTAGGATCAAAAGTAGTATGTATAAATGCTTTACAAAAAAAAATTACCTAGGATCCTAAAACAAAATCCCTATTAACAAGTTCTAGTGATTAAATTTAGTCATTACTTAAGAAACAAAGCTACTTCATGAAAATGAAAAACAACTATTTCATAACATATGGACAGCTATATATTTGCATCAGTGAAATGGGCATTATCCAAGTTCACAGCCTTTTAAAAACGCAAGGCCATTAAGTCTAAATGGAGTTAAGCAAAATACGCAAATCAGTACCAAACCAAGAATCCTCCAGCTTTTAACATAAAGCAAAGTACGGGTGATTGAATTACAAAAAGGCATTTCCTTTGGGCTGAGAAAATGCCAAAATATATCTCCTCTAGGAGAACTAAATACAAAAAAAGACATCCCTTTAATGACCACAGAGGGCTGGCTTTCAGCCGCCAGCAGCAATCCTTTGGCCAAGCACATCTGCACAACTGCATGCTACAGACTGAATGCTAGTGCCCCCACAAAATTCTCAGGTGGAAGCCCTAACCCTCAAAGCGGTGCTATCTGGAGTGGCTTTTGACAGGTAATTAGAGTTCGATTAGGTCATAAGGGTGTGGCCCTCAGGACGGGACTAAGGCTCTTACAGAGAAAACTGTCTCCACCAAGTGAGGACATAGCAAGAGGGCTACTCCATGTAAAAGTAACTGAAGATTTTCAGGAGTGCTTTACCTACACTGTCTCACCTGATCCTCACACGATGCCGTAGGTCAGTTGGAAGGGTTTATTATTCCTATTTACTAATGAGGAGACTGAGGCTGAGAGTGATTAAGTGATTCGTATGAGGTCATATTCAGATTGGAAGTGTCAGAATTAGGTTTAAAACCAGTTATCTCTCCACTGCCTCAAGTTCATTTAAAATAAAAATGTATTAAAATCAAGTATCTGAAATTCTGTTACCTGAATGGTACAAAAATATTCCATAAAGCAAAAGTCCCTAATTAATTAATGCTGAAATGCTGCAAATGAGCAAAACTACAGGTAGGTGGGAATTTCTTCCCCAGGTCCCTCACCCAGATGATCGTTCTTTTTATTTTGAATTTCTAGCTGGGATTCTCAAAAAGCTACAAATTACTGATGGGCAAGAACCAGAGAATAGTTAGCATCCGAATATTCAAGCTACGTACTTGAAAAAGAAAAGGTGTATGGTCAGGCCCATCTCTCCACCAAAAATACACTTAAGATGTTTTCATTCAAGAACGCATTCATTCATTTAACAAATATTTATTTAGTCGCTCCCATGCTGTGCTCTTTCCAAACCCTAGAGAAGACATCTTAATGCAAGCCACAAGCCTCGCTTCCTATACTGCTCATTGATATAGCTCAAGGGCAGCTCCGACTTCCCTGAACCAAAGGATGAGAGGGAACCATCAAGAACCACACTGGAGCCTGCCAATAAAACAAGCTAATTACATTCAACCTGTTAAAATCCAATAAAAGAGAAAAACAAGTTATACAGAAGAAAATTTTTGCAATCTAAACGATTTAATAGTTATGATTTGCTATTACACCTAATATTCCAAAACAAATATGCAATTTCTTAACAGGCATGCCATCTCCCACTAAAAAATTAAAATGGTGACCTGGTACAAATTTGTACCTTAAACACAACTTTCCTTCATGTGCTAACATGCACACTTTCTTCTTTAGTGTCCCTTGTTTTCAAATTGTGTGTGTGCACATGCGTGTGAACTGAAAAGATTTTCGGTTTTAATATATTCGCACTTAAATGCAAAAGAGAGAAGTAGCAAAAGAAAGTAGTAAATGGAATCATACAACTAGTGGCATACCTACACTGTACAAATTATAAAACCATTCTTGCTAGCAGCATCAAAATCTTGAACACTTATTTGTGTACCTAGCTGTCTTACTACAAATAAGTTTACTTTCTGAAGAGTAAGTCTTAAAAAGCTTATGTCTTAAACTAAAGGATTTTTTTTTTTAACAAGTTCATGTTTACTTCCAAAATAAATCTTGTGAGATAAGCTCCAGGATGGAACTAATTAAATACAACTACTTTATGTTAGTTGGGTCTACGTAAGTAATATTTTAAAGCTTTTTCATTTAGCATTTTAACCAAGACAAAATTTTAATGAATACAGGTTGAAATCTAGAATTCCACATAACTGTAATGGACATATTTTTATATTCTCCTGTTGGAGATAAAAAAAATTGAGATACACAAGAATGACAGCTAAGGGCCAGCCGAGTGGCTGAGATGGTTAAGAGCTGGCTTAGAGCACTTACTCTGAGCAACAGGGTCACTGGTTCGATTCCCACATGGGACGGTGAACGCTGCACCAGAGCTGAGCTGTTGCTGAGGTGCCAACAGGTGACAGGATGGCTCAGATGGTGTAACAAGATTGCCTGTTCAATGGTGGGCTACGCCCACCCACAACCAAAGATAGAAATGGGCATCTTGAGCTGAGCTGCCGCCTGGATGGCTCAGTGGATAGGGCATGAGTTCTTAACAACAAGGCTGATGGTTCAACTCCCACATGGGATGGTGGCTATGCCCACCCGCAACTAAGATTGAACACAGCACCTTGAGCTTAGAGGCCATGAGCTGCTGACAGGAAGCGAGATGGCGACTGGCGCCCTCCACAATAAACACTGAAGAACAACAACTTGACTGGTCCCCTCCCCCAATTCCCCAACACTGTTCCCCTCCCCCAATTCCCCAATTTAAAAAAAAAAAAAAAAAAAGAATGACAGTTAAAACTCTAACTGAGGGCCGGCTGAGTAGCACGGTGGTTAAGAGCTGGCTTGGGATGCCAGCAGCCCTGGTTCGGATCCCACGTGTGAGGGCCAGTAACACTGCCCTCAAAAAAAAAAAAAAAAAAAAGAGTCTGACTCTCCACTAATCCAATTCCTAAACTAACATCAAAGTTTTTCCAGTATGTTGAATACATAAATTTCACAACTAAGTATATTTTAAATATATAAAAGCACTTTTTTTTTTTTTTTTACAGTCACACAGGCATATTTACTTATTTACAATGTGGAATCAGTTTCACATTGTAACAATCTGTTAATAGTGCTTTCAGGTAGCCAGAACCTAAAAATTATACTTTAAAAAGAACTAAACTAGGTTAAATACAAGATAAAAGATACCGGTTTCAAATTTACTTCAGAAGTAATTATAAATGCAATGAGTAGAAAAGTACACCTCTTTTGTTTCTTGTTTTGTTTTGTTTTGTTTTTGGAGGGCACTGTCACTGGCCCTCACATGTGGGACCGAACCGGGGCCACTGGCTTTCCAAGCCAGTGCTTAACAACCGCGCCACTCGGCCGGCCCTTGTTTTGTTTTTTACCTATTAGAAAACAGGATTCAGCTCTGAAAGAAATTTCAATCATATATGAGGTTACTGTAAAAAAAAAACCAACAAATTAACAATTCATATTTAGAAAATACTACCTCCACCTAGATTTAGACTCAAACTCTAAAGACTACAATGTGTTTTGTGTACTTACAACCTCCACACAAATCAGATCAATTTTACCATCTTATGACTGATTACGTTTTATTATCAACACCCAAAAGGATCAAGAGTAACGGAAGAGTGTTAGTTTTGCAAGCTTTAACTCTTAGTCAAAGATAAGTTTTTTCAGAAGTACAATATAGGGATTAGAAACTAGAAGTTGTCAAATTTTAATTGAAGCTCTTTTTACATAAAAATGAAACTTTCATATCAACTTATTAGATACAAATTAAACTAGAGAAAAATTCTTTCCAAAATAGTGTTATCTAAGTGACCTGCATGCTATACACTATAGAATTACAAATGTAATAGAATAATTTATTCTTTTATTTCTTAATCTATGACATTATTCATGACTGATACCAAGTCTAACATGTATAAAGACCTGAAGTTTTATAGACTCGGTTAACCTTCAGCCTCCTTTTTAACCAGCAGAGGATGCTAAAACATGATATGAAATAGAAAGCAGGCAGATCTGATAAATCAGTAAGATGCTTAAAATAAAGGGGAGGGATGGATGTTATAGCAATTGTTTCTGAACTAATAGGTGAAAGTCACCCAAGTCATCATGCTGATAATCTTACTCCACTAAGGGTAACAAACATATTAGAAAAACAAAGTAGCAATCTACTCACCTTGTGGTGACTGAAAAGAAAGATTTTACAGGCTGTTTATTAAAGCTAGAATGCCAAAGAAGCTTCCAATTTAAAAAGAAAATACAGATTTCAAGGAAAAGAGGCAGCCCAAGAAGGGTAACAGTAGGGGTGAATAACAGTCCTCCTTGCGGTAGGTAGAGGGAGACAAAAAGTAACTTTGTGGAAATTTCCACCATCCTCTGAAGGACAGAAAAAACAATAGGATGTACCAATCACTAACATTATACCCTGTGGAGCCAGAGAGCAGAGATGCTAGCTGAAAACATTCTCATTAGAGTCAAAATTTGACTGGCCTTAGACAAAAATGTTCTTAAAATTTTGTTCCACAGCAAATTTTCATGTCTTCAGATTTATACAGGAAGGATTTTCTTCATCCATACAATGAATTGACATTTCCAGATAGAATTAATAATTTAAATTATGCAACAGTCCCAACGATTAGGGTCTCTTGGGACTATGATTTGAAATTAAATATTTTACTCTCATTTGAAAAAATGACAACTAACAAAAGTAAACCAATACAGGTATTAGAGAAACTGCGAATGTTTAAGGTTACTGAAGATAACGTACTTACAGGAGTATGCATATAAATTTTTGTCAGATAGGACAAAAGCCAATTCAGTAAGTTCACTCACCTTATTTAAAACTGTCCCTATAGTATCAAACTCAAATCATATGTTATCTTCAATTAGACTTCTATCTCAAATACTAAAGACAAAATATACAGTCAAACCCTATGTATAAACACATGGTGACCCTAGACAATTTTAAATTCAAAATCATTTGAAGAGACAAAAAAGCAAAATGCCACTGCTCTCAAAACAGGCCGGTGCAGCCCATGCTGGACTCTCTCACTGAGCATATAGTGCTATTACATCCGACACACCACAGAGACCCTCAGCAATTGCATAGAAACTTTGACAGCTGACTTTCCCGTTCCTAGAAAATTGGTCCACCAAGTGTAGTAACCTTAAAATGTTATAATCCCAAAGAACCAATCATAGGGAGCTAAAGAAAACAAACATATAAAAGCCATATGTCATTAGCTAAAATGACATATTTTAAATAAAGAATGAAAGAATGTTGATGACTGAAGCTAGCTAATGGGTACATAAGAGTTCTCACATGCTTTTGCTAGGTTCAAAATTGTCCATATAAAATCTTTTTCTTTTTATTTATCTGTTTTTATTGATTGACAATAGGTCAAATTTTAAACTCCAAAAAGTGAGTTTTTGTTAGATGTTTATAAATTGTAGGGAGAAAAAAACAAGCTAACTATCAATAAGTGCTGATTCAGTGATTTAATCGTCGGTGTCCCAAAAAACATATACAAGTGGACACTGGTCAGCATTGCTCAAGCAGTAATCAGACGTATCAGGACACTGATGGTAACCACTTTGAGCACCTCTTGTAATTGCAGAAGTCAAAAGTGACTTGTACATGGCAATCCCTAAGACATAGATAAAATGAGCCCTTATTTACATTTTTAAAACTTTAGAATCTGAAGGGTAAATTTTTCCAAGACCATAAAAGAACTTAAGTGAGATTCATAATCAAAGAAGGGAGGGGAAAATGGGAGAGGGGAGGAAAAAAAAAAACAAAAAGGAAGGCAATAGGATGCTTAAAGAAGAAAACAAACCAAAAATACCACCATTGTACTAATACACAAAAGACAAAATTAGACAAAAAAAATTCTGGAAAACTTCACAAGTTAAAAGATTCCTCTAAAATTATCCAGTAACAAATATTTAATGAAAAAGAGACAAAAACACAACTGTATTTAAAATTCTACAATTATTCTGTATCTGTAAGTAGTTTGTGTATTTTACTCTAGTTCCAACATATCAAATCCTAAAGAAGTTCCACTTTTGCAATGCTGCTAACCAGCTAAACACACACACACAGATCAAAATTACCCTAAACTTTAATTCAGTTATCTAACCACAAGTTTGAATACATTACAAAAAGACTCTGAAAGTGTCATAACATATTCACAGTGGTATTTCATATTTGTACTGCAGCAGACTTTAGAATATATTATCTTTCAAGTTTACTGTACAAGTGCATTACTCCAACCCTCCAGTGTTACTGTGTGAAAAACCTATTTTAAAGTACAAGAACCTCCAAAAATGCTAGTTTCCCTCCTCACACCTTAATTGACAAAAACCCTGGTCCCTTGATTTGTCTATACAAAGCCAGAGTATAAAAACACTAATTCTAGCACAGACCATTGATCTTCAGAAAGAAACAATCAATTGAAAACTACATATGAACAACTACTACATGGTAACTTTATTCAGAAAATCTATCATTGAAGCAACTCAACTTCAAGGAAAGGTCATTTGAATACTAGAGGACCAGCAACACATCTTGACAAATATTGAAAGACAACATCTGATATTCTTCTCTACAACTGATTAATAAAAGCATCATACTTTCCCATTAATGTGCTCAATGTAGTCACTACATAAAAGTCACAAAGAGGATGACTAAAATTCCACTTTCTTATAGAATCAATATACAAGGTCACTGCAGTCTTGGAAGCTAAGCCAATTAAACCTTAACCATGACAGTAAAGCAGCAAACTCCGGAATCTTGTATGACTATTTATTAATTCCATGCAATTGAATATCACATTCATTAAAGCCTCCTTTTTCCTAATATGCATTTTAGATTATGTAAAGGGGGGCGGGGGGAACATCTTCCATAAGGCAAATCTTGACTATGTTAGGCAAGCTGTAAAAAGTCTATATACCTTCTCAAAGTCACTATCAACTACATGATTGAAAGATGCCTTAAGCCACTACAGTTGACCCTTAAACAACACGGATTTGAACTGCAAGGGGCCACTCATATGTGGACTATTTTCAATAAATACTATAAATATTTTTTCTCTTCCTTATGATTCTCTTGATAACATTCTTTTCTCTAGCTTACGTTATTGTAAGAATACACTATATAATACATATAACATATAAAATATGTTTTATATGTAAGGCTTCTGATCAATAGTAGGGTATTTCTGGTTAAAGATTTTGGAGAGTCAAGGTTATACACGGATTTTTAACTGGGCTGCGGGGGCTGGCACCCCTAACCCTCGTGTTGTTCAAGGGTCAACTATATTTCACATTTAGGGCTCTTTGCAATTATAAACGATATACAGCTTAGTGGTGAAGAGCTCAGGGTACACAATCTCTGAGTTTGCATCTCAGCATTACTTGCTCAGTGACTTGAGCAAGTTATCCTCTCTGTGTCTCAGTTTCATCAACTCTAAAGTGAATATTATAATAGTACAGTCTCTTCCACTGTGTATCTTTGCCTTGAATTACCTCCTACAGAATTGCTGACGAGGAGAAATACGGTAGGCATAGTGTGGAAGTCATGTTGGTTCATATGTAATTTTTTCCCACAGAATTAAAGAGAAATCTTTAGCAATGTATACAAATCTTAAGAAAAACCTGAATATTTTCAGGATTGCTCTCCTTTAATGCAAACAGTACCAGTTTAACGACTGCAAGAACTAACGTGCTTTTTCCAGCACGTTAGGTATCTGACAATCCGCAAATACAGAAGAAACTGCAGAGATCTCTCTCCCTGCATTAAAACAATGAAGTAATGAAGAAAGCTACACCTTGGATCAGATTTTTAGTAGTGATAAAAATGTTGTCTATCAAAAGCTTAAAAACACAGGCCTACATCTCAAAGAAGGAAGCCTAAGCTGCAGAGCTAGTACCACAAAAGTGACTGTGATGCTAACGTGAAAATACCAGTCCAGGTTTAACCTTGCTAGTATTTTCATTAGGGTTACTACTGATTTCCTTAGTACTCTGGTTACAAAGTTCCACAGGTTCTGAACGGCCCATCCCAATCCTATTCCAGCTACCCACTACCCCTGTTATTTCAGCCCTGATATTTTTTGCAGAAGTCATTTTGGCATAAGCACCAGCACCTATCTAATAATTGTGAGAATTAAATTGCGTTAATACACGTCAAAAAGAATGTGACACACAATAAATCTTAGCTATTGCTAGTATCTATTATAACTCAAAATGATGAATTAACTTCAACTCAAAAGCATACCAATTATCAATAAACTTTTCCCCTACCTCAAGATCATCTCACTATCACTGAATATAAAATCTGACTCCCTACTCCCCCCCACAAAAAAAACCTGAAAATAGATTAAGAACCATAAGTCCATCAAATGTCTTAGTAAATTAAAAAAATAACCCACTCACTTCTGGCTACAGGCACTGCCTCACAGGAAGACAGATTATTCTGAAATGCTTTGGATTTTATGTCTGTTTGATGTCTATTAATTTTCACAACAATTTGACCTAAGAAAATGAGTTGGTGATGTTAACCATTTCATAATACATTTATATAATTTTCTTTAATGATTAGTATTTTTCTCCATTTTAGATACCAATGAGATTCTTTAAATTGGTCCCTGGTTTCTAGAAAAGATATGTTGACATCCCATTTGAAAGAGATTAACTACTAAATTACTATCAGGATTAATTTTTGTGTTTTTTTTTCATTTATTAACATTAAATCAACACATTTTTTTAAATGCTTCATGTTAAAATGTTTTTTTAACATATGCATGTGTGTATTTATAAGCTCTGAGATGTAATGATTGTTTTTTTTTCAAAATAGTGAAGCTCGGGCCGGCCGAGTGGCGTGGTGGTTAGGCGCTGGCTTGGGAAGCCAGGGGCCCCGGTTCAGTCTCACATATGAGGGCCAGTGACACTGCCCTCAAAAACAATAAAAATAAAAAAACCAATACAAAATAGTGAAGCTCAAAGATCATAAAGATTGGATTCAATTAGGTATTAAGATAATATGTTTATATTACTTTATGAGAAAAGTGTTTTCACTAGAAACGAAATCCAAATACCTCATCAGAGTCCTAACTATTTAAAACTCCCATAGCTTTAAGAGATTTAGAATCACGCATCTCTTAAAGATGCGGTACATTCTCAGAAATGTGTCATTAGGCAATTCTGTCATCGTGCAAACATCATAAGAATGCGCTTACAAAACCGAGACGGTATAACCTACCATACACCTTGGGTATATGGTATAGTTCTGCAGGGCAGAAAAAATTATTTTCCCTCTATCCTTCTGTGTTCGTGGCTGAGACATCCCTGTAATAAAAGACAGATTAATAGGAGAAAAACAAAAGTTTAATAACATGTTTAACTCCTATACACATGGGAGAAACCCAAGAAAACTGAGTAACTCGCCAGAATGGCTGAAGGCACCACGTTAAATACAATCTTCAGCTGAAGACAAAAAAAAAAAATGTTGGGAATGGGGAATCAGTTATGTGAGGGTACCAGGAAAAGCACAGTAAACAAAAGTAAGGTTGCTATGTAAGATTTAAGTTTTCTTAAAGTCTTCCTCGTCTATAAGAGGCATTACCCTCTTCCTCATACAGTTTTGCCCTTAAAAATGAAGCACTCCCTTACAAATGTCAATGTCTTTTTCAAAGGGTAACTTCTACTTAGTTTTCAGAGCTTCTCCCATGTCTGCTGTTTCTTAAAATTAACCAGACTAAAATAATCCTTATGCCAAAGAGACACCATTGGGGGGGGAGGGGTACAAAACTCTTGCTTCCCTACAGCTCCTAGGCTACAAACCTGTACAGCATGTTACTGTCCTGAATACAGCTGGGAACTGTAACACAACAGTTATTTGTGTAATGCAATGAGCTACAACGTTAAGACAGCTATGACGTCACTAGGCAATAGGAATTCTTCAACTCCATTATAATTTTATGGGAACACCCTCACATATGTGGTCTGTTGTTGACCAAAAACATCATGTAGTGCATGACTGTACTATAGTTTATAAATGAAAATTCTTCATCAATGAAATCATTATTCATCAAACAAAGATCTTATTAGGCTAGGAGAAAATCTTTTTTCGGTTCTCATGCAATAGATTTATCTGTAATAAGACATAACTAATGTAGACTTCAGCAGTTTTTCATCTTTCTATAATATATACAGAAAATCCTCCCTTTTCTCTAAAACTGCAGTCTTTATAGAATATAAATTACTAAAAGATTGATGGGATACGTCTGATTAAGAGAACTCTGAGAAATAAATGCAAAGATCCAGGTGCACTAGAGACAACAAAACTTAAAGCATGAATATTAGATAATTACATAACCTTAGAAATGATCAGTAAAAAAAAAAAAAAAATCATTTGGTGTTCAATTTCCTACCAAAAGAATCCACTCTACAAAATCCCCAATATGCAACCATCTAAAACTTCCAGAGACAGGCAATTCTCTACTTCACAAAGTTCATTTCAATTATATGTATTAATCTTGGGCAAATCCAATTAAATCTTTAAGGAATCAAAAAAATAAATAAATTCACACACAAAATCATGTTTAAAAATCTAAAATCAGAAGTGTTTTTTATGAAATTAGTCAGTTACGGTTCATTATTCTTAACAGCTTTTTTTTTTTTTTTTTTTTTTTTTACTGTTTCCCTTTTTATTTTGTTTTTTTTTTTACTTTGTATTTTGTCCCAACAGCTTTTAAGCCAAAGACTCACTAGAAATCTACATACAAGCAGGTGTTTGAATGTATACCCCATTACATGAGAGCTAATGAACTAATATTTGAGTAAGAGGGAAAAACGATTTTAAGAGCAGGTTATAAGACTGTTTTGAAAATAAATTAATGAAAATGCTCCTCTTAGAGGTAAAACAGATATTGAGGTAACTCAAATTGGACAATTAAAAATACAAACTGTCTGACAAGTATATTCATATGAAATAGCCAGAAAATAATAGAAGAAATGTGTAGGTTTTAAGGTTTTAAAATATATTTTGCAGAAAAGAAAAATAGGTATTAAGCTTACTAATGATTACAATTTATTTGATGAAAAGGTTAAGACATTTTCATTTAATTTAACAAACATTTTTGAAGTACCATGCACTATGAAAAATTCTAGACGTACAAAGAAATAAAATTTATTATCTAAGTATTCTGGACATTTTTATTTTCAAGTACACAAAAACAAAAATATTTTAGAGAATACAGGTGTGAAAAAGATACTTTATAATATAAAAAATATACTACATTAGTTCAGCTAAGTCAGTATGAGACAAAAAGAAAACAAAAACCTAAGTTTCCTTTTCTATTAATTCATAAACAGAAAAAAAAAAAACTGATTTTTCAACTCCCAAATGATTTTTCACCTTAAAAAGAACCAATTCAAATGGAAACAAGACTGTATACCTGAAGGGGCCTATATGATCAATTCTATTACTTCTAAGAAACTATAAGGATTTTAAAATTTACCCAAATTTCTTTTAATTATCAACATTAATGAACAATCTAACAATATCTACTTGGGATCTATATAAATGTTCATATACTTTGAAATATTTATTTCTCTTCTAAAAATTTCAATGTACCAAGATGCCTACAGACACATTTCAATGGCAACAACAAAAAAAACGTACTCAGAAATAATTCCTCTCCTCATACATTGAAAACTACAAAACACTGATGAAAGAAATTGAGGAAGACAAATGAATTAAAAGACATTCCATATTCATAGACTGGAAAATTCAGTATTTCCCCAAAGTGACCTGTAGATTCAACAACCTCCTCATCAAAATCCCAGCATGCTTTTTTACAGAAATTGACAAATTGATCCTACAATTCGCATGGAAATGTAAAGGACCTAAAATAACTGTAACAATCTTGAAAAAGAAGACAAAGAGGATATACATCCAAAACTTACTACAAAGCTACAGTAAAAGACAGTTTGGAAGTAGTATAAGAATACACTTATAGATCAATAGAAAAGAATTAAGAATCTAAATAAATCCTTACACTTGTGGTCAATTGATTTTTGACAATGGTGCCAAGGCAAATCAGTGAGAAACAATACCATTTTCAACAAATAGCCGTGAGACAACTGGATACCCACATACAAAATTATGAATTTAGACCCCTATCTTACCATTCTCTCACAGCATACAAAAATTAACTGAAAATGGATCACAGGCCTAAATTTAAGAGCTGAAACTTTATAAGACATCTTGAACACAGGATGTAAATGTTCTAAAATTAGATTCTGGTAACGCCTGCACAACTCTATAAACTTACCAGAAATCATTGAATTTTGTATTTAAAACAAGTGAATTTCATGGAAGGTAAATTACACCACAATGAAGATGTTTAAAAACAACTCACATGTAAAAAAACACAATGATGGTTAAATAAATTCCAAGAATTACCAAAAACGAAAAATTGTAAGGTTGGAATATGATGACTGTAACTAAAATACCAAATATTATAATAGCAAATAGTTATAATAGCATTTAATGTGTTACAAATTCTTTTACATGCTTTACAAATATTTACTCATTTAATCCTTACTACCATGTAGGTTCCCCCATTGTACAGATGGGGAAACTAGGACACTAAAGTTAAAAAAAAACTTTTTCAAGATCACAATTTGGCGTTGAGATAATGAATGATATTTTTTCTTCTTTATATAAACATCTTTAACATTACTATTATATTATTATGCATTTGGAAAGGAGAACAGTGGACATCATTGGTTGCCTATCCAGCATCCGACTACCTTTTTAATGTCTTACCCAGATTTTTATTTCTGTATCTACCCCACCCCATACAGCCCAGGTAGTTCAGAGAAAATTGACTCCATACTTAGGTATAGCAGTTGGCCCTGGTTTGCTAACACCAATCAGTATTTTTCAGTGTCCACAACCTTTGGTCCAGTGGTCCAATCAGGACTTTCCTTTGGAATGTTAGGACAGAGAGGCGCTCTCTCCCAAGAGACATGAACTAAAATACTTACGGCCCGAACTGCCACTGGCAGCCATACTACAGCCATGAGAGAAACAGCAACAGATTGAAGCTGACATCACAGAAAGCAGAACAGAATGGGCAGAAACTGGTCTTTAATATTACTTTGTTACTATAAGCCTTGCCCTACCTATGGACATCCAGATAAATGAGTCCATAAATCCTTTTCACTGTGTTTAAAACTAGTTCAAGTTTTCTATTACTAATAACTTGAAGTACAAATTGGTATGGAGGGAAGCCCATTAACACGTGTATTTCTAGAATGGATTACACTTAACCCTTAAACTTATGATGGCAGGTATTAAGGAGAAAATAATTCTAGATACATATATCAAAATACACATGTTCAATGATTATCTTTTTAATTAAGGTTCATATAAAAACTTGAAAAGTAACTACCTGTGATTTTATGTCTCACACAATACTTTTTAATATTTTGTTGTTGTTTGTTTTTTGTTTTGAGGGCAGTGTCACTGGCCCTCATATGTGGGAGCGAACCGGGGCCACTGGCTTCCCAAGCCAGCGTTTAACCACCGCACCACTCGGCCAGCCCTACTTTTTAATATTTTAATTTGACATTTTAAAATGTTATTTTCCAAGATCTATATTTCCAATTCTTCCTGAAAAATCAAAAGATATTACACCATTAGGCCCATGTTACTAACAAACAACAGTCAGCGACACTGGAATAGCAGCTGCTCCTTTAAGTCTACAAGTACACCCTCTGCACACGGTTGAGACAAAGCCTTTGTGTGATGTGCTCAACTCCTATAGGTATTAAGGTGTTGCACCATTAATATTTAGCAGGACCTATATCAAATGCCATATAATGAGTACAGCAGTCCCACCTTATCCACAGCGAGTATGTCCCAAGACCCCCAGCGGATGAATGAAACCAAGGATAGTACCAAACCCTATACATACTATGCTTTTCTCTATAATACTTTATTTTAAACTACAATACTTTTGCACTTTGGGGGCCATTATTAAGCAAAATAAGGGTTACCTGAACACAAGCATTGCAATACTCTAATAACAGAGACAGCTACTAAGTGACTAACAATGGGAAGGGGGGTTAAAACTTATGAATTGTTTATTTCTGGAATTGTCCATTTATTCTGGCACCATAATTAACTGCAGATAACTGAAACTGCAGAAAGCACAACTGTGGATAAGGTGGGACTACTATAATTAAAAATTATATTTCATCTTTTAAACTTTAACATTTTAATTAAAATCTCATATTTTTTAAGCAAAAAAAAAAATTTCATGAAAATATGTATGAGAAACACTCTTCTTGAATTAAATAGCATTGAATACCTTTAAATACCTGATGGAAGAAGGCTTAAACTCAACATCAAGTTCCTGAAAACATGCCAATATGTTAATTATTCTGGGTCCAAAAGTTTGACAAATAACTTTAGCATACAGATGAAGAAAAAATAAAATAGTTTTAAATTGCAACTAGAAAAATGTAAAAATTGATCAGAAGTTTGAAACACTTGAATACACAGGTGAACTATTAATTAAACCTCACCTATAAAACAGATTTGCAAAACAAATTACAAGGATGGTCAATTTCAAAGGAATTTATAAGGTCAAGCTACATTAGTTAAGTTGGGAGGCAGAACTTTGTAAAGACAGACCTCTGAAGTTATATGATATGGTTCGACCACTAATTTGGACAATTCTGGGGAACGGGCGGTTGTTTAATGTTTACCAGTACAAGCTTTATTATTTAAAATAGGTAACATAATCAGGAAAAAAAGAATCAGTAGAACATAATCTATTTTAATAAAATGCCTGAAAAATCGGCAAAGGTTATGATAACTATAAATACTTTGAACTTACTAATGAAAACTCCAGTGATGACAGGATGAAAGAGAAACACACATGAGAAATGATGATTCAGTGATATTGGTAACACGTATACTGGTTAAGTTAAATGGAAGGTTCACAGTGCTTGTATTGTTATGTTTCATTACTTAGTTATGTTATTCTTTTGCCTGCATCCCATTTTTAACAATTTTAGAAATTTTAATCCAATGTACTGACTGTAAAACAAAGTTCATGGATCTACTTTCTGCATTCACATTCTGAGTGAAAGAAAAAAAACAACTGATTTTGTTTTTTGACCAAATGATATTTTTGGTTTTTGTTTTAATATTAAGCAGTTTTTTCAAAGCTATTTGAAAGTCACATAAGAAATAAAATGTACTCATGGAGGTTTCACCATTAACATTTAGCAGGACCAATGATTTTTGTGTCCTTACATTGAGGGAAGCTATATCTAAGCTATAAATACTTGCTTAGGGGAGCAAACGATTCTACATCAATTCAAGAGGCAGATATATTCCTGGAAAGGCTGCCAGTCTCAGAATCATCAAATTGTAGACCATCTATGTAACCTTTCAGTATCTGTTTCCTTATCTATAAAGTGAGATACAGACATACCTAGGAGATATTGCGGGTTTGGTTCCAGACCACCGCAAGAAAGTTGGCTGTTATCTTTTTGCTGGTGGAGGGTCTTACCTTCAATTTTGTTATTAAAAAAAAAAAAAAAAAAAAGGCAACACCTGTGAAACACAATAAAGCAAAGCACAATAACAAGGTGTGCCTGTATATGAGGGAAGAATTAAAAAACATATGTAAAACACCTGACCCATTCACACAGTAAATAGTAACTTTTAAATCACTTATTAACGCAATTCCCTTCCTTCAGTAGATTAAAGGCTAGGTCTGCCAACTCTCAATTAGGAAATATTTAGGTGCATTAACAGCATTGAGAGGGACTACTTTATCAGATTCCCAACACTTCAGGTCCCAAGATTTCCTAAAGACTGGTCAAGACCCTAGGCATCCACAAAGGAGCATGAAAAGTATGTAAAAGAGGATGAAAAGAGAGGAATTAATCTAATCCTCTGCAACTTTCTCTGCTCTACATGAAAAGAGAATGATGGTGATGAGGGGGTGTAATTAAACAGATTTTCCCTCTCCTACCCCAACATCTATTAATATTACCCTGAAAAGCAGCTGTGAAGGATTTAACCAATAACCTTAAAATCTCTACCAGGCCTCCAGTTCTGGGCAGCATATAAGCAAACATTACTACAGAATTTGGATTTTCCTTAAGGATAAAACATTTAAGTGACTCATATCCGGTCATCCACAGGACACATTCTAAAGAACAGGGGAGTCGGAATCCTCCTTCTGCCAAAGAAATGTATTTCACACACAAAACAATCATAGACTCTATCACTACCACAGATTTATGTTTATCATCCAAGGTACATGAGGTTTAGAAAAAGAAAAAAGAAATAGAAAAGGAAAGTTTTCAAGTCTAAGGTGAGATAAAGGAATACATCAATTTACCATTTATCTTCTTGAGACTCACAAACTTTTAAAGTCCCCAGACACACAAGTTATCCAAAATGTTGATAATTGTTGAAACTGGATGATAGATACTGGTGTTCCTTATACTAGTCTATTTTCGTGCATATTTGAACATTTCCATAATACATAGTTAAAAATAAACGTGCATGTGTGCCTGTAGGTATTTGTACATAAGTTCCTAACAACACAAACTGGTAGAGTAATACCCTCGTATTCAAAGTCTTCATATTCCAAAAGACCGTGAATTTCATCTAGCCACTTTCTCACTCTAGAAGTCGTATTGTAGGTGACCAGACTGTTAGTAAAGGTCTAGTGAAGGAAATAATTAACTACCCTGAAATAAAATGAGCCTAACCTTGAAAACATAAGAGGCAACAGGGAAAGGTGCTAAACAATTATTACAACCGCAGATTCATATTAATCCTCACCTGTTACCTTCGTACAGGTGAGTAGATGGTAGAGAGGAAAGTATTTTAAAGCCAAATTTACTTTGTATTCTTGAAACTGATGGGCAAAAGAAGTTGGAACAAACATGTCTAAAAAGCCCTCATTAGAAATTTCTAAGAATGGAATACCGGGAAAGGAAAGGATTGCGTATCTTTTAAAACTAGCATTCGTAGCTCCTAGTATCACCAGCAACTTCTAATGACCAAATATGCTTAACTGCTAGACATGAATTTACCAAAGAAATAAAGATAATGCTACATCTGCCACAGTCCTCTTTTCAAATTGTCATTCAATTTTCGCAAGATTTAACCCAAAACTTAACATGTGTTATGCCTGAAAATAAAACTAGTCAAAATTTAAAATAACCGCTAACTGCAGCAAATTCATCTTTCATCCGTCCTATGAACAAAACTTGCACGTTCAACAATTATGGCAAACTTAATGTAGGCAGACTCAAAAGAATAGGTACGGCTACCATTTACATTATTTCTCAAGTCCAAAAATATGGTCACCAGAACTTACTTAAAATGTCAAAGAGAAATGCAAACTTACTTACACATCCCAAGGGGGGAAAAAAATTATGCAATAAAACTCCACTGGAACCCCCCAAGAGGCTTCCATGGCAACAATTACTTTCTTAGCACGGAAGTGATCTCTATCTGTTCACTTTCAGAAAAGAGGGTACATCTTAGTTTACATAATTCCCCTTAAATTAAAAAACACAAGACACTGTTGCATTTAGGTCAGAATTTTGTGTTTCTGGAAAAAAGTCTGAGTTTAAGCACATGGCTCCCCCTTTAACGTCGTCTTGTTCTTCAACCCATTGAGAAGAGTATATGTTTATGAAATAATGATCTACTTACCAGGTTAAAGACCGTTTCCACAATATCCCTATTGGATACTTCTCCAACTTCAACCAACCCCGTCAACACGGCAAATTTCATTCTGATGCCCCTGATGGGGAGCCCTGGCTTCAGGGACAACGCGCCGTCTTCAGCGGAGGTCTCTTCTCCTTTCCCTCCACCTCCGCCGTCATCACCTGTTGGTGGCGGGGAAGGGACATTGTCTTCAGTAGCCATCGCTAGGGCACCGGCAACTCGGAGTCGCTCTGAAGGCAGCAATCGCTGCTGCCCTGGCAATCAGCACACGGGCACCGCACAACCAAAAGGGTCCCTCTCCCAAGTTGCGGAGCACCCCTAAAAGCCGTTGAAGCGGAAAGTCCTTGGCGTCGCCCTCCTCCTCTTGGAGAATATTGGTCCAATCTCTCTCCCCGAGGCTGACAACAACGCCAAACCCTATTGGAAGATTAGACAGACGTTAAATAGGCTAGGTTTTGTTTTAGGGTGTTTGGGGCGTGGGGGGGAGAGGGGCATAGTGATCGTCCGCCGACTAAGTTGCTCCCGGGCCCCCCCCCAGCAGCGGGCCGCCCCCCCCCGGGCGCCGCGGGAGGGCGGGCTCGGGGGGCCCCGCAGGCTCGCTCCTCCCCCACCCCCGCAGGCTCGGGGCGCCGGGCGAGCTCCCCTCGCAGGTGCACGGAAGGAGCAGCGGGCGCGGCGCGAGGCGGGGTCGCGGGGAGGCAGGGGGCCCCCCGGCCAGCGCGCAGAGGCACCGAGTCCCTCCTCCTCGCCCCACCCGGCTCCGCGGACCCGTCCTCACCCCGCGCCTGGACGCCGCGAGCCGGAGGTGGCGGCGCAGATCCAGGGCAGGAAAGGGCGGGGGGAAGGGGCGGGGAGGCTCCTGGGCGCCCGGCCCACGGGGAGGAGCGCACCGCCTCCCGGGCACCTGAGGCTCGGCGGGCCGAGGCGGGCAGGTGTGCGGCGGCCGGGGAGGGCGGGAGGGCCGCGCGCCGGGTCGCAGCCTGCGGGGCTCCCTAGTCCGCCCGCCGGGAGCCCGCGGCTGCACGCGACTCTGTGGCTTCCTGGGCCGCCCCGCCCCTGCGCTCAGCCCCGGCAAACGCGGCGGCGGCGGCGGCGGCGAGGAGGCTGCGGGCCCAGCGCGCCCCGCCGCGGGCCGCGCCGCTGCCCCCGCGCCCCCGGACGCCGCTCCCCGCCGCCATGACAGCGGCCCGGCGCGCCGTGCGCCTGCGCGGGCCCAGGCGGAGGCCGGGTGGGGACGCGCGCGTGGCCTCGGGGGTCCCGGGCTCCCACTTGCTGCCGGCCGGAGCGCGGCTGGGAGTGGGCGCGCTGCTCGCGTGGTGTGTCCCCGGCCCGGCCCGCAAAGGCCTTTCCTCCCAGGAGCCGGCTGTTCCCCTGCCTCCCGCCCCCGACGCGCGAAGGTGCTTTGGCTGATAAGTGCCGAGGCTCTGAGTCTGATGCGCTTTCGCTTAGGGTCCCGGGGGGTCCTTTGGCGCGGAGGGGGCCCGCCCACGTGGCCAAGGTGGCTTCTCGGGCTTGAGGAAGGACACCTGCGGGCGCCTGAGAGGTGGCAGCGCTGCAGCCCGAGAGGCTGCTGCTGCCCTTGTCTAAGGAGCCGAGCTCCCCGCCGCTGGCTGCTTTCAGCTGCTGCCTGCCCGCCGCGCTCAGCCAAGACTCAGAGAGAGATTTCCACCGGGACGTCCCGACAGCTGCCGCCGCTTGAAAGGGGGTGGGCGGGGGCGGGGGGGACCCTGTCTACGAGGAATGGGAAAGATCCCTTGCTTTGCAGCTGCCGCCCCACCAAACCTCTCCCACATGTTCAGGGAGGGGAGGATTCCTGAGACAGCTGCTGCCAAATAGCGTGGAGGCGGGGTTCATTTTGCCTGCAGACCTCTGAAGGGTTTGTGTTTGGTTTTTTTTACCCTCTCGTGAATTTCCAGTGTGAAAGTTAGGTTCAACTCATTCTCAGATGAGTTGAAAAGATAAATTAGGATTGAAACCAGCCCAGATCATCATAATCTGTGTCCTTCCCCTCCACCCCCAGAATTAACAGTAAAGCATTCTTCCTGATGCATTAGTGAAAACCCAACAAATACAGAGAAAAGTGGGGTTGTTTTTTTTTTACCCTTTATGGCACTCTTTGAAGTTTTAAGACCTTTTAAAAAGTAATGTTTAAAACACTCCTAGTTCCCTAAAATGAAAGTGAAGCAAAAAATGGGAGTCAAACAAAAGTTAGGAAGTACTATAGAGGAGTCAAAAGGAAAAAAAAATTACTGTCTATTGGTTTGAGAGATGAAATAGTTTCCTAGAGAAAGGGTTACTTGTGATGGGCTTAAAAAGTAAACTGAATGTTAACTATCACATGGAAATTGGGGGAAAAGGAGGCAACGCGAGAAATGACAAGCAGAGTGTCTTCTTTAGAAAAGTGTTACCTTTTTAAAATGAATTCAGCTACACCAAATCCCATGTGGTTGCAAATGTTTGTTAAAGATTTGTTTCCCGTAAGTGGGTTTAAATACTGCAGAGATGAGGCAGACATTTTTCTCGTGGTCTGAATTGGTGGCTTGTGCATTGCCAGGGTAAAAGGCAACATCAATGGCTTGCCGTTCCTAAAATCCCTGGGGAAAAAAAAAAAAATTTAAACACCCCAGGTTTATATTTCACATGGCTAAATGAATAAGTCTGGAATAAGGGGGAGTGTGGTGTGTCTGCCATAGAGAGGCAACTTTCATTTGACCTTTAACACACCTGTAGGGAAGGAGGTAGGGAGGCTGCAAACAATGAAAGGCTTCTTTCTAATAGCATTTTTGCTTCCTCTGATTTAAGCAAACACTCTAATCTTGAGTATGTTAATATATCTGGCTTATAAGTGCTAGAAAAGTATTTGTTAAATAAATAAATATCCTCCATTACGAAGGAACATTTGATGGTAGTGAAAAGGCCCTAAACACTATGTCACAATTCCTCAGTATTAATGATCTAGGGCTAAGATTTGTGTCTATCATGAATTTGCCAACTTATTGTTAACACCCTTCTGGCGAAACAAAAGGGGACAGAAGACAATTATACAAATATTTACCCCAAAAATGTCAACTAAATTTTATAACTTTTCAGAATTATTCAACATCCTGCTTTATTTTGCCCCTGGTTATAGTAAAATAGCGAAAACCAGAGGTTCATTGGAGAAGGAAGCATAAGGAAGGTAGAGAGGACATTTTACTTTTAGCCAAGCCACAGTTAAAATAAAATAGCTGTGTATTGTTCATGTAAAAAGACTAGAACCATGAAAGTGCTTCAGGGTACATTATCTAGCAACTATTAAGCTCCTTCATGGCATAATACTTTGAATATTGTAGGTGCATAAGACATACTATTAATATTTGGATTGAGTTAAAATCTTAAAGTGAACTTGCTTTAATTTTTCTGGCCTGAAAGCCCTTGCTTGAGTCTATACAACTACTATCAGAGGAAGATCTTGGTATATATGACGATCTTAAAATGGAAAGCAGTTTTACCATTTGTTAATATTTCTTATTATTATTATTTTTTTTTTTTTTTTTGAGGGCAGTGTTACTGGCCCTCATATGTAGGACCGAACCGGGGCTGCTGGCTTCCCAACCCAGTGCTTAACCACCGCGCCACTCGGCCGGCCCTGTTTATATTTCTTGATACTATAATGTAAGTTTTCTAGTCAGAAGTCTTCATATGAACTATCAACAGATGAGTTTATAGGACTGCCTTACTTGTATTCCTCTATCATACACTCAACCACTATACAAAAATAAGGGGGAAAAGGAAGGAAAGGGAAGCCTCCTATAAAGCTAGACTCAAGTTTTCTATCACTATCTAATTTGTATCTCTCTGACATCACTATCCTGACAGAATTAAGGACAGAAAGGCTTTTGTAATTTTACTTGCCTTCAGCATACATTGAAACCATAGCAGGGAAAAAAAAAAATTGATTCAAAACAGGAAGGCTTGTGCATAACTCAGAGGAATTCAAGCAAAGAGAATGTAATTTCATAGTAAAATCAAGATGATTTATCTTACAAACCCTGACCTATATACAAAGAAAATAAAATTTGGATGACAAAGATGGGATAGGATTTTCTTTCTACCAGAGAGAATACCCAATCCACCCAATTGTAACTTCTTGACATTTTGCTAGGGTTTGAATTAAATTATTATACCTACATGAATGAGGTGCACCTCAATGTGTACCCCTGAATTTGGAGTTTTCTTCAAATGTTACTTAGCATAGCTTATATCATAGGCTGGAAATTTGTGGCCCTGGCTTGCAGCACCCTCTGTTAGAAAGTCAAACATTGCTTTCATTGTTCATTAAATTTTCCTAATGTTGAATAAAACTTCAAATGTTAGTTACCTTTATTAATAACATTTTTAATGGGCATTAGACTGTGAAAATAATTAGAATTGACTCTTACAGTTGGAAACTCAAAAGTTTAAGATTAAAATTCATGTGATTATTCAATATCTAGCAGTTCAAAATGATCCGTATCAATTCATTACATTTGGGGCACTTTTAAATTCTTTTTCTTGTGTATGTCACACAAGGGGTAGAGACTTTGAAAGGGGCAACTTCACTTTCTGCAAGTATGTTAACCAAGGCATAAAATACATATTAATGCAGTATTTCATGTAGTTGACATGGACATAGAGTAGGTTGGTTGATTTGTCATTTCTGTTTTCCCATCTCTATTTTGTTAAGTAATGTGTAAATCGGTAGCCCATTTGCTGTATCTCTTACGATAGTAAGATAGTAATCATCAGGCGACTTCAATGAAACATGCACATCCCATCCCACCTTTGCAATCTATAGAAGTGCATGTCCCTAGAATGACTATTGGCACTGGCAGCTAAGTCATGAATCACTTATCCATGTGAGGTGTCTGAAACGTCAATGTGTACCCTCAAAGTGGTAGGTTATCATTTCAGTCATCAAGATAGAATTGGGATAAGAAATGAGACACAAGGAGGTTGACTTCAAGCAGACAGAAAAAGAAACTACATTTTCTAGCCCTCACTTTCTGGGATTGGAACTTTGAATTGCTTATTAGTACTCCCAAGTAGATGGAGAAAGATGACTTCTGTAATGTAAAGATGGGGGCAGGAGGGGGAAGAATTGGTGAGATGTTGTTTAAAGATACACACTTGCAGCTAATAGATATATAAATCCTGGATATCTACTGCATAGCATAGTAATAATAGTCAACAATACTGTATAATAAACCAGGATTGCTTAGAGACTAGATCTTAATTGTTCTCACCACAAAAACAAAAAAGAACACTAATTATGTGACATGATAGAAGTGTTAGCTAAATGCTACACGAATTGCAATGTTCAAATGTATCAGATCAATGGGTTGTACACCTTAAACTTATACAATGTTATATGTCAGTTACATCTCAAAAAAATAAGCTTCATCTAGAAGAGAATGCCTTGTCTTGAAGGACAAAGGAGATACCATTTCCCCGAAAATAAGACCAAGCTGTAGCATGACTCTATGCCCCAAAATATGGAACCTTTGCATACTGAATATTTTAAAATGAAGGAGTTTGTGGGAAAGACACCCTTCTCCCTAAAACAGGTCATGAAACCCTGTGAGGGATGCGTGCCCTCCATAACCTGGAGGAATCATGTTATGGCTTCTTCTCCGGCTAGGTCTTATTTTTGGGAAAACACAGTAGGTAATATGATTTGAGAAAAAAAGAAAAAGGTGTACAAACCAAGACAGCAAAGTGTGCAAAGACCTAAAAGTGAGAAACAGCATGGGTTCCAGGGCCCATGGGACATCAAAGGGAAAATGTCCAATGAATAGTCACAGCTAGAGTTGGAGATAAAAGTATACCGTCCACCAGAAAGATCACCAGTGAAAGTATACAGTTAGAAGAGGAAAACAGTTATAGGCTGTGGGGTTTGTGGTAGGCAGCTGAATTCTCCCCTCCCCCCCCCCACAGATGTCCACCTCCTAATCCCTGGAACCTGTGAATATATTACCTCACATGGAAAGAGGACTTTGCAGATCATTAAATCCAGACCGTAACATGGAAGAGCATCCTGGATGATATAGGTGAGCCCAGTGTCCTTACAAGTGAAAGAGAGACAGGAAGGTTAGACACACTGGGAGATTCTGAAGGTGCGCCGCTGATGGCTTTGAAGATAGAAGAAGAGACCATGGGCCAAGGAGTTCAGAGAGCCTCCAGACGCTGGAAAAGGTAGCAAAACAGATTCGCACCTGTACTCTCCAGAAGGAATGCAGCCCTGCCAGTACTTTGATGTTTGCCCGGTGAAACCCATTTGGGACTTCTGACCTCTAGAGCTATAAGATAATAAGTTTGTGTCGTTTTAAACCACACACACAAAAAGGAAAATGTATTTGCACCTTTTTCATATATGCAGCTAGCCTCAAATATAGAAAATGACATCTTGGAGCTGTAATTGCCTAGCTCTGTGGGTCTTAACCTCGGCCATGCTTTAGAATCACCTGGAACCTTTCATAAATCCCAATGCCCAGGCCAATTAATTCAGAATCTTGAGTATGGCCCAGGCATCAGTATTATTTACAGGTTACAGCTTCCCAGTTAATTCCTATGTAGAACCCAGGTTTATAGCCACTGAACTAATTTATTTTTATTTGATTTCATAATACTCTTCTAATGACATATATATATGCACACACACACATATATATACACATATATTGTTAATATTAATTAAAATAACTTGTATAAAGATTTTCATATCACCCATTTAGATTATTGGAAACAACCTACAGTATCCCTAAACCTGGACAATATGAACTATATATTTCTATTCCAAAAGCAACAGTCTTTAAATCAGAAGAGAGAAGAATTGAGAGTTCTGTATAATGAAAAGAAAATAAAAGACAGTTGCTAGATTTCATGTTAAAGGCCACATAGAAATAATGCCAACTTCAAAATGGTTTATTTCTAAAGCAAAATGTAGTTAGTAAATAAGAAGTTACCATTTAAGAAAATGTATTCTAATTTTCAGGGTCTAAATGAGATTACTGGAAGTTCTGTGATCAGCAACTGCAGGAAATAGCTGGGGAAAATTATTTTATGTGATATAGTAAAATTAGAAAGTCTTTATTCCTCTGCTAAATCCAGTTTCTTAAAATGATAGATTGCTAGACAGCTTAACTGTGTGGTTAAGCTTCAGAAAAACAAAATGTATTTTGCGTATGTCATTTTAACCAGTTGAGAAAAATCTAATATAGAAAGTAACACATAGCAGTACTGATCTAGTTCTAGTTCTAATTCTGTGAGTCATAGTCATAGAAGCTTAGGAGGCAAAAAAAAAAAAGCACGCGATTGCACTGAGGTCCTGGAAAAATGAGGTAAGCCTAACTTACGTGGAAATGAGTTTGGTAAACCACCTCCAGATTATAATACACATTTATTTCAGCCTTTCTGTTTTGTTCTTTACAAGTGAATGAGAATCAAGAATGGAACATAATTTTCGTTTAGTTTTTTTTTTTTTTCAATTCTTCCTCAATCATTATTAACATAGGTGGTGGCATACAAAGTGAGCAGAACAAGTAAGCAAATAAATTTTTTTGTTTGTGTTTTTTTTTTAGGTTCCCAAATATTTGATTGCCAGGAAACCAAAGTGAATTCACTTTTTCTTATTAGTACTAATAATTCTAAATCATGATATTCAGACAAGCTTCGTAAATTCTACCTTTTCAGTCAGAAGAGTGAAAAGACCAGAGCCTTATCTTCTGAGTTTTCAATTCCAAATCCAAAGATTAGTACAACTGGCTGTGCGAGAAGAATTGATGGGGGCCCAGCAAAAATAAATGAGGGATCACTTAGGATAACACTTACATAACCAACACAAGATGGAGGCTGAAAGAGGAAAGAAAAGGGTTTAGGATATATTTTGACGATAGAACCAACAGAATTTGCCAATGTACTGGATCTGAAGAAATGATGATGAGGAAAAGGGAGCAAGAAAAGATGCCTTCTGGATTTTTGACTTGAGCAGCTGGTAGATATGCTATTGGCTGAGGTGGAGATGACTGGAGTTAGGATGGGGAAATTGTGAAATCAAGGACTTGCCTCACTCATTTGTTACTGACCTGGCTCCTGCAGGCTTTTCCTCTGTGGTAGATGGTGAAAGGAGACTCAAGGCCAACTCTGGGGCTCTTTGGAACATAAAGAGGTGAGAAGAGAAGGAACTAGCAAAGGAGATCGAGAAAGGGGAGGCCAATGACGTAGATGGAAAATAGGAGCGGGGAGTCATGGAAGCCAGGGGAGGAAAGCGACTCAAGGAGGAGGAAAATGATCAGGATATGACTGTGCTTACTCATGACCCTGGTTAATAAGATATGGCTAGTGGAAAATTATGAGGCATCTCTGCACTGGTGGCTGCACCTGTGAAAGAAATTGCATTTCTTTTGCAGCTACATTCATATGTTCAGTTTTCACCACCCTTCTTTTCCCACAAAATTTCTATTATCTGTCACAAAATTGATGATGGTACATTTGTTATCCCCCCTGCTATAGTTCTCTCTTTAAATAACATTGAAGGTTCTTTCAGAATTAGAAAAATAATGCATGTTAATTATAGAAAGTTTGAGAAATGTAGAGAAGTTCAAAAATGAAAATATATATATATCTATGATTTTAATACCCACAGATACCATTGAACATTCAGTGTATACATATTCCCACTAAATAAATGTGTAATCCAAGTTGAGAGCATACTAAACATACTGCTTGTAGCCTGCTTTGTTCACTTAGAAATAAATCATATATCATTAACATTTTCGATTATTACATTAGTGACTAGACCATAATTTAACCACTCTTTTACTGTTTAAATTCAAGTTGTTTCCAATGTTTTGTTATTATAAACATCATAGAACTGTGTATTAGTTAAGACCTTAAGCTTTGACACATATGGCTTGTTCTACTTCCATGACTTACTGGCTGTTTACTCTTGAGAAATTATTGAACAAATTATTGAAGTTTCAGTTTCCTCATCTATCAAATGACAATAATAATAGTACCCTTTGAAAGGATTACAGATAAAGTGCTTAGCATAGCACTCAAAAACACTTTGTGCTTAATAAATATAAGCCATTATTAACAGTAATTAAAGCATATGTTAAATGACTGTATTTTTAATTTTTGAAAAAAATCATAAAAGCTTTTCTGATCAATTTAACTATTTACTGTTCTATTTACCAGCTAGTCTGGTTAGCATTTGGAACATCCATATACTCTTTGATTCAATCACAAATTTCATTAGTTTCTTAGACCAAAGGCATTAACTCTTTTTTTTTTTTTTTTTGAGGGCAGTGTCACTGGCCCTCATCTGTGGGACCCGAACCGGGGCCGCTGGCTTCCCAAGCCAGTGCTCAACCACCGCGCCACTCAGCCGGCCCAGGCAGTAACTCTTGATAACGGGTTCTTTGCTCATTCAGACCATCAGGAATCCATGAAGCAAAACAATTTAATTAATTTTTTCAGAATCAATTTCAGATACAATTCTTCCAAATCACATAAAAAGTGCTAATCTGTAAAATACACCAAAAAGAATCTAGAACTGAAGATAACACACTGCTACAAACTCCTGCCCTGCCTGCTCAGCTCCCGCTGTAGCCTACTTCCTCTCTGCCACTTTTTCTTTTCTGTTTTTGGGTTTTTTTGTAGGTAGTGAAAGGAGAAAAGGCTAAGCAAAGTTCATGTGGCATCTATGAAAAAAATTGGGTTACAGAATTCCATCTTACCGAACACAACACCCCCATCCTAAACCCTCCTCATGGACTCCCCAACTGCTCATAGACTGCCCTAAGTTCCCAACCTTACCAGATCCTTTTCCTTCTGTGTCAACAAAGAATTATTCTGACTTTCTTTGTAATCAAATGAGTTCTCACTTACTTCTTAGTCACCTTTTTATCACTGATAATGTTTCAGGATTCCTACACATGAGCTATTTGAATCAAAACTTTTAGCCAGAACACTTTTTGGACAAAAGCAGAGGCAGCAATACACCCTCTCCACTCCCTAAAAAAAAAACCCTCTCTTTTGTGGATTGTGGGGTGATCTCTTTCTGTTAGGTTCCCAGTGTGCCTTGGAAACTAGAGAAAGTGCAGGTGCTATGTTTACACAGCCTTTACTTCTATTTACAAAATCTCTCATGGAGTTTACAAAGTTCTTTTTTGTTGTCTTTCTTCCTTTCTTTTTTTCACTGCCACACCTGTGGATCCATCTCTAACTATCAACCAAAGAGCACTAAGGTCTGAAGTCAGTTTCTGATGGGGGAAGTAGGAGGGGTAGCCATCAAACTGGTTTGACTGCCTGAAGATGACTGATTACCCCAGTTTTAGAGGAAAAAAAAAAAAAATGGAACATACAAAATAACATCAGTCTTTGGATTTCTCAAGACTAAAATGGAATTTGAGGGCAGTGAACAACTACAAATCCACTTTTCACTTTTTAACCATTTTAGGACTGCCATGTAGATACAGCTCTAGAGAGCTGCATTGTTCTCACCAATATTACAGACTGTATTGGACCCTCTTTTTAAATTTTTTTTCAATTAGAGTTGACATTCCATATTATATTAGTTTCAGGCGTAGAGCATTGTGGTTAGACATTTATATAATTTAGGAAGTGATTCCCCCATAAGACTAGTACCCATCT
The DNA here is from genome assembly GCA_033961575.1 of Aselliscus stoliczkanus. Taxonomy (NCBI): domain Eukaryota; kingdom Metazoa; phylum Chordata; class Mammalia; order Chiroptera; family Hipposideridae; genus Aselliscus; species Aselliscus stoliczkanus. The sequence goes on along the minus strand of CM066735.1, from coordinate 42,948,781 downwards.
GACACTATACATGGTTATTACAATATTATTGACTATATTCTCTATACTGTATTTTACATCCCCAGGACTATTTCGTAACTACCAATTTGTACTTCTTAATCCCTTCACCTTTTTCACCCAGCCCTCGAACCCCCCTCCCATCTGGTAGCCATCAGTTTGCTTTCTGTATCTATTAGTTCGTTCCTGTTGATTATTGTTTTTGTTTGTTTGTTTGTCTGTTTTGTCCTTTAGATTCCATATATAAGTGAGATCATGTGGTATTTGTCTCTCTCTGACTTACTTCACTTAGCATAATACCCTCTAGGTCCATCATGTTGTCACATCTATTGTACCCTTTTGGATTTAAAGAGTTATTATGTCCCCAAGCACCTAAACTGATTGCTGAGTCATTTTGACAAGGAAGAAAATTAGTCTCCTGTGTTAAATATAAGGTACTGAATCTGGGGGTCTGGGAGTCCATTCAGTTTCACTGCTGGCATTTCATTTCCAGATTTAGTAAACGCCAAAAGGACTATACTTAAACATTCTGTGTGTAGTTCCCTAAAGAATTCATTTCAACTAGTGAAGAAAGGAGACTTTAATTCTATTTGAGGACAGTTTCCTCCATTCTTATTTAATGCCTCTAAGTTTTAATTTCATCTATAAAACAGGGCTAGTAATACCTACCAAATAGGATTGTTCTAAAAAGCAAATGAGAAAACAATTGGCACTAGATATAGTAATCACTTTAAAAAGGAAGTTTTAATATCTATAATATAATGACCCAATAATACAGGAGAAAAAAAACATTTTTCTTTAAGAATCACACAAACTTTATAACCTAATTTTTTTTTCCTTAAGCAATGGGGCATTGGTAATAAATGCCCTCACGCTCGGAACAATATGAACAATTCTTATCTTCAGGGTCACTTTTAATTGACCCTCCTTTTCACATCTAAATGTTTATCAACGCTACTTTTTTTTTTGCTTTGAGTTTTAGTTACTTGTTTAGAAAGTCTACCAATCTCTTTCCTCCAGAAGACTGGGCATTTCATGGGTCTTTTCCCCCTTAAAACATCTAGTATGGTTTCTTGGATACATAATAGTATATTTTCCATAGAACTCTGGGTTAAAATGAAAGAAGTTGAATATAGAACCTGTTGTAAGATCTCACTCTTTCCCATTGGCAGCCATGTTCTGATTGGAGCCCATTTTTGTTCTCTGTCAATGGAAAAGGGACAAGAAGGGGGAGTATAGGTACTATCGGAATGAGCAAGAGGAAAGGGTTCCCAAAAAAGATGGAAGATTAAATGGTTGAATGCCACAGATAAGTAGGGAAGTATGAGGACTGATCAAAAGCCTCTGGTTTCTCTGGTGGTTAGAGATGAACTGCAGTACAACTGTCTCAGTTAAATGAGAAGGAAAATCCAGCTTACTGTAGGCTTGAAAATGAGTGGATGGTGACAAATGGCTGGAAGAGAGTCCTGCAGGGCTGACTCCCATCCAGCATGGCACATCAGTGTCCTCCAGTTCCATGCTCCAGCCAATCCAGCCATATCACAGCCAAATCACACAGTGGTTTACCCTCTGCAAGATTTTGTTCTTCCCATAGGACCTGAGAGCCCAAAGTCAACTACTCTGAAACCCTAAGGTCTCTTTCCAATTGCTCCGGCAAATTAACAGGTTCTGTGTTGCACTGAAGCCAGTAACATGTAAGCTGTAACTTTCTGATGGCACTTAACACATTTAACCAAGTATCAGAGTTAGGTAAATGTATGATTTCCCTTACTAAATTAGTCTGTAAGGGATAATCCAACTTTAACAAATACTCAAATTTTTCATACTAAGATATGGATGGACCTAAAGACTATTATGTTAAGTGAAATAAGTCAGTCGGAGAAAGACAAATACTATATGATCTCACTTATGTGTGGAATCTGAAAAACTAAATGAATGAGCAAAGTACACAGAAACAGTCTCAGAGATATAGAGGAAAAACTGAGGGTTGCTAGTTGGGAGGGGGGTGGGGATGAGGGAGAAGGGGAAGGGATTAGACAGCATAAATAGGTAACTACAATATTGCCACAGGGATATGAAAGACAGTTTGGGGAATATAATAATGTTGTAAATATTTTGTGGTGTGTCAGATGGTCACATGTCTTGTTAGGGAGACCATTTCATGGATGGGGTAGTTGCTGGATCACTAAACAGTACACCTGAAGCTGATGTTGTATAATATTGTATGCCAACTGTAATTCAATATATAGATAGTCACATACTGTGGTAATTGAATATATAGATAGTCATATACTGTGGAAGGGAGTCAAAGGAATTGTAATAGATATGCATGATATTGGGGGGGAGTGGGGTGGTGAATTGGGGAGGGGGGTTGTCATTTTTAGGGGTAAAAAGTATAACTATTCCATTGAATTGTATACCTGAAACTAATTTTTTTTAATGTTTATTTCACAGTAAAAGAATTTAAAAAAAAGATATAGATATTATCTATTGAAATGGGTAATACTTCTGTAGAGCCAGACAAGGAATTTTAAGTCATAAAAATTAAATCAAGAGACTTTAGAAATTCAGTTTAATCCAACAAACACTGTGGGCAAAAAAAAAAAAAAAGGTTCTATGGAAAGTAACCTCACAGGATGGTCTGATCATAAATTCCTAACTGGAAAAGTAGTGGTGGGTATTCACACCCCAGGCATATACCTTCTTTAGTAAAGGCTTATCTTTGTCTTAAGCAAGCCCTGTTTCTGTGTGTCTAGGTTAACACACCTTTTAAAATCCCCCTTTTCATACCCCTCCTTCTAAAGCAGACCACCCTCAAGAGAGCACATATTCTTACCTACCCTGTAATCCAATCCCTGCTTTGCTCTCTCCCACTTTCATGTAATCTTCCTTACATTCCCTCCTTAACTTCAAATGCATAAAAGAAACTGCAAAACTGTTATTCTGCAGAACATTTGAGATCTTGCTCCATGGCATATGTTGTCAGTTTGGCTCAAATAAACTCTTATTAAAAATTCTCTACAGGTTTGTATGTTTCTTTCATTGACCTATATTGAATGCCTTCTATGTGCAAAACACTATGCCCTCATGGAGATTAAGATCTAATGTAGGGGTTAGCAAATATTTTCCATAAATAATTAAACAGCAAATATTCTTGACATTTTGGGTAGCAGGAAAGCAGCTATGGACACTACCTAGACCAATGAGGGTGGCTGTGTTCCAGTAAAACCTTATTTATGAACACTGAAATTTGAATTTGACATAATTTTCACATGACATTATTCTTCTTTTGATTTTTTCAATGATCTAAAAATATAAAAACTATTTTTAGCTTGTGGGTCATACAAAAAGAGATGCCAGACTACATATGGACTGTGGGCTATAGTTTGCTGACTCCTCGACCAATGAACAGACAGATAGTTCACTCGGAAGCACTTTGAAGTTCTGGCCTTAACACCAAAATAATCTACCACTTTGCTCCAATTTTGACAGGATTTGTGATTAATTTATCCTATATAAGGTAGATTTTCATTCACTTATTCACAAAATATTTATACTCAGTGCCTACCTTATTCTATCTAAGTCTGTGCCAGGCACTGGGGATACAGCTGTGAAGAGGTCAGAAAAGACTGTCCTTAAAATAATAACCATTTTGCAAATATCACTGTAAAATGATTCAAGAATTATCAAAGGATGCTACAACCAATGGGCGATAAATTGTTGAAGAACTAAGTATCCACATGTTCTCAAAAATATCAATATTAACTATCAAGAGGGAAAGGTATTTTCACAATGAGTCAATCTGATAGACCCCCATCTTAACCAAGCGATCAAACTTAGCATCACAAGCAATAACACAAAGTAACATTAGGTGTCTTCTGATGTGATGTAATGAGAAATAGATCACTTATGTTAGTATTATGGACAAAAGTAGTTTGTAGAAGATTCTACAAGATAAGGAGCCTAGACTCAAAAAATATCAATGTCATGAAAGACAAAAAAATTTAAGTACAGGACACTTGTAGATTCAAGGAGGCTTTGAAAGATGTAATCAAATGAAATAGATGATCCTTGGGATCCTAGACTGGGAAAAAAGAGCCATAAGGGACAACTGGGGAAAACTGAATATGTACTGTGTAATAAATAATCATATTGTAGCAATGTTAAATGTGTTAGAGGAATAATGGTATAGTTGTTATGTAGCGATGATTACTAATTCTTAGGAGATTCAAATTGAAGTATTTAGGGGTAAAGTGTGACATCTGAAACTCCAGATGGTTCAGAAAAATATAGATACACCTTCAACCCTCCATACTTATGAGTTCTGCATTGTGTATTTAACCAACTTCGGAACAAAAATATTAATTTTTTTAAAATTTCTTGTTGACAGATACTAGTTAGGCCTGCAATGGTTACGTCTGTGCTGTACAGACTTTTTTTTTTGTCATTATTCCCTAAACAATACAGTATAACAACTATTTACATTTACATTGTATTAGGTATCATAAGTGATCTAGAGATTATTTAAACAATACAGGAGGATGTGCATAGTTTGTATGCAAATACTGCACCATTTTTTATAAGGGACTTGAGCATCCTCAGGTTTTGATATTCAAGCAGGTCCTAAAGCCAATCTCCTGTGGATACTGAGGGACAACTGTACACATATAAAAAGAAAAGTAAAGCAAATGTGATAAAATATTAACAATTGAAGACTAGGTGAAGAGTATATGGGTTTTTATTGTACTATTTTTTAACTTGTTTTAGGTTAGAAATTTTTCAAAATAAAAAGTTGGGAGATTTTTAAATAAGGCGAGTTAAAGCAAACAAAAAAATCCCTGTTCCATGAAATTTATACTGCAGTGGGAAAGCCAGGCAATATACCAGTAACACATAAGTAATATAAAACCATTTACAGACTACAAGCCCAGTGAAGAAAATAAATAGAGTGACGTGATAGAGAGTAGCTGGGAAGAGGGAAGGGCTATTTTGGATACTGTGTTCAAAGAAAACAACTCTGTGGAGGTATCATTTCAGCTGAGACCCTCAAGATGAGCCATCCGGATCAAATTCCAGTAGAAAAAGCATTCCAGGATTCTAGGGTAAGGAATCAGCAATTGCAAACACAAACGTGTCATGAAATAAATTGGAAAGGTACAGGCAGGAACCAGATTACAAAAGCCATTGGTCATTAGTAAGAGTTTGGATTTTATCTAAAATCCAGTGAGAGACGTCTGCACAACTGTGTGAATTGTACACCTTAAAAAAGTGAATTTTTATATGTGAATTATATCGCAACAAAAATTTTTATTTAATTAAAATAAAAATAAATGTAATGAGAATTCACTGAAGATTTTAAGCAGAAACACGACATGACTGAATTTACCTTTAAAAGGTTCACTCTGGCTGGCTGCAATTTTCATAAGTCACATACCCATAATGCCTTGTATTAAGATTCCAAGTATATCTGACATTCCCAATCATCTATAAGGGCCCAAGTCATGGGATTGGTTCCAATTTGTCTCTAGGTTCTTCAGTGTCAAGGGCCTTACTCATGTTTTATTTTCATAAAATATTTGCTAAATGTAGTAATTACCAAAGAAAAAACCATATGTCAATGATAGCTATATGTTCTGTAAGTGTTACACAATTTATATTTTTGGAGTCAAGAAATCAGTGTTCCAATACATATTAAATCAAATGTATCATCAATTTCAAATATCACTGATCTAAAATATTCCCAGATAGTTCCACCCAGTCATGGAATTGTTTATGGGTAACTTTATTTTGGTATATTTTGCCATATTTTTCAACTTTCCTATAAATTAACTTTAATACTTTTATAATCAGAATGAGTGGCTCTTTTAAGCCCCTGAAATGTTCATCTCTTCTGGACTATAAAAATGAAAAAAAAAATCAGGATTAATTTTAAAAACTGAGTGTACTTAATCCAAGAATGATTCCTGTCCAAAGTTCAGTCTCTGTAGCGCTCTCCTCACCCAGCAGCGGCCACTGATTCATTTGTTTATCCATCAATAAAGTACTACCAGGCCAGGGAGGGTAGCTACACAACTCTAGAGGCACCATCCACACAGAATATTCACATGAATATCCCTGGAGATATGTGACACTCAGGCACTAAGCAGGCACTTTGTAAGCCCTGCAGGTAAAGAAGTAAAGCAGTTTTTACATTGTATCATAATTACATGTTTAATTACCTGTTTTCCCCAATATATAAACCCTGTGAGGCCAGAAACCATATAGATGACAAGTCAGATTTCTAAAGGAGGTGATAACTAAGGAGTTTACCAAGAAGAAGAGGGATAGAGTCAAAGAAGAGGACTTTTGTCAGAAAAACAAACAAACAGTAATTAGGAAGGCAAGAGAGAACTGTGTTTGACAAACTCTGTTTGTCTGGGGAAGAGAACAGAAGGAAGAGAATGGAGAGAGACCCATCCTGGAGGGATTTGTGAGTCACAACAAAGAATTTAGACTTCATCCTAAAAACCAGGAGAACCAACAAAGAGTTTTAAGAAGGGAAGTGGCTTGATGAGATGTGTGCGTTCCCAAAGCAGACACTGGATTAAAGGCGGGATCTCAGAAGATAAAGGACCTCTTTAGATGCCACAGCCTAAAACCAGAGGTACATCACTTGGGTCTATAGTAGACTGATCGAGGATGGGAAAAGAAAATATTTTTACTGATCTGAAAATTTATGAATTCCTCCAGCTATAAATGTAGGCAATAAACCACAGTCCTATTAACTGTATCTGTGACTTTACAACCAACAGAAATCAGATAATACATTCCCGTTATTATAGACATTTTCAAACAACGTTCATCCTCATTGCTACTGGGAAATCATAGTAATTACACCCACTGCTAGACCTTATTATTAATGGATTCATAAATAAATAAATTGCATTTGTATTCTAAATATTCTGATAATTGCACTACGATTATTATTTCAACATTCCTCCAAGAAGGATTCTTTGGCTTTACCAGTGGACAAACGAGGCTGTGGCAGAAAAAAAGCCTTCATATCCCTGCTGAGGCTCAAGTTCTACTGAAGTGCCCGTGACGCCTCTAAAGTACCACGCTCCCCTCTCTTACCTCCACCTACTTGCCCAATCTCGTCTTCTGCTTCAAATGCCCGTTCTTGTCTGCACCCTCAAACTAACAGACCTCACCCCAGGATTCCCTGTACCCACCCACCCCCAATCCCGCTCAGGTGTCCTTTCTGTGTACTCTCATGACAACCTGTTTTTACCCCAAACGTAGTACTTACCACATGGCCTCAGCATCCCACAGTTTAACATTTCAAGTTTTAAATACCTCAGGTGGCCCTGAAAACTCCAGGACATGTAGTCATCTGTCAGTCTGCGGAGGCATGAACTAGGATTGTTACAGCTGAGTTGGAATCACTGAGCCAGTCAGAACACTGACCACCCAGGGTCCACACTGCTGCATGATGTTATTTACTGCACATAACAAAGCTGTAAATAAAGTTGCATTATCTCCATTTCACAGATAAAGAGTTTGATGAAATCACAAATTAGATTAGAATTAGAGGATCCGGAGATTGTTAAAGGTCTTTAGTCACATCTCTTTTGGCCGCTGTATTGTTTCTGACACAGCCATATGGAAGCGGGCTCCCTGAAAGCAAGAACTATGTCTTTAATCTTGGCACCCTTGGGCACATAGTGGGCCTGACAGTTAATACGTGCTCAATAAATGGTTTCCTGACTCATTAGTGGAGTCCTAAGAATTCAGCCTTCCCTCACTAAAATGGCATTCCCCAGAGGTCATGGCCTCAAACTTTCTTTTTTTTAGAGGACAGTGTCACTGGCCCTCTGTGGGACCTGAACCGGGGCCGCTGGCTTCCCAAGCCAGCGCTTAACCACTGCGCCACTTGGTCGGCCCAATGGCCTCAAACTTGATGCCACTGAATTCCCAGTTCCTAGAAAAGAATCTGGCTAATAAAAAGTAAAAGTGTTTATTAATTCACTATTTGTCTAACTCTAATTAGCATTTGACACCTAACACACATTTTCTCGCATTGGAGATTGTCTATAAATGTCTTTGCACAGTACAATAATATACAAAAGTATAAATAAGACCAATTTTATAGATAATAATTCTTTTCAACTTTCAGTTTTTATATTTTTTGGAATAACTTGAACATCAGTCACTTTGATTATCACAGGAAGTTTTTTTCAAACTAATATTTTATCTTTTGGATGAAAAAAAATCGAGGCAAAAATAAATATAACCAAGGGAAACAATGAAAACTTGTATTATATTAAACTGTAGAATTCACTTATGCTTAAAATTTGTTTTTGAGAGGAATGAAATTGTATAGCAGTATTCCAAGTCAAAGAAAGAAGGGTGTATCTTTTTTCATGTCTAGAATGTGTTAAGTATAAAAAGTGTCCTATCTCAAAATGCTTCTCTTCCTGATGGATCCAGAAATAGACACATAAGATCCAAATGTGCAATGTACCAACTTCCTTAGGGCCTTCTCCCTCATTAGCTTCAGCTGAACCGAGCTCGCTCAGAGTCACTAATAACTATGTGCCCATGTATATTTAGAAGCCACCATGCAGAGAGGCATTTGTGTTTACCACTAAGTGTAGCATTGCAATAGCATTTGTTGCTGTTCCTGACATATCACAAAAGCCCCGTCTTTGTAAAATTAAGTACTTTTTAAAAAATAATGGATTTTCATTTGGTAAGGGATGACAAAAGCATTTGGTACTGTTTCTTTATATGTTATGCAATAAAAGTACATTTGCTAAAGATTTTTAAAACAATTTATACAAATATATGGATAAAATGTAATAAGGGAAAAATAGCTTCAGTTCTTCTTTGTGAAATTTGGGGTTACGTTGACAAATGGGAAGATTTGATTGAATCCTAACACATCCTGAGCCTATATAGAAGTGGTGTGATACAAGGGATCAACACCATCTCCCCATCGGTGTTCTACCACACCTCAAAAGTCAACAGTGGTATTAGCAGCAAAGGTTTTCCTACCATGCAAACATTTTAACCGTATTAAGTCACTCTGTTAATTTTATCTATGAATTTATTACTACTCCTGTCATCTAGAGGAAACCTTGGCCCTGAAGAAATGACACATGTAGCAGGTAGGTTTTTATGGAGAAAAAGTTCTGCTAGAGAAAAAGGCCTACCTCTTGATATATCAAAGTAGGGCTCCAACATAGCCGGGAATGAATGCTTCACCATCTTTCTCTACAGCTAGTTCTGATTACAAAAAACAGTGACTTTGAGTTGGGAAAGAGGTAAATAAATTTATCAGTGTCAGTCAAACCTCACACATTTGTCTTGCTAAGTGATGATTCTAAGAGACAAATCTCAAAAGTTCCCACCCATAGCACAAAAGAGGCAATGATTTAGTTCAGATCTAAAGTGTACTACAATGTTATAACTACATGACATTAAGTAAATTAACAAAACATTTCATAAATTTCTGAGTTAGGATGGAAGATCAAACAAAGGCATTCATTTCACTCTTTTTCCCAATACCACCCAAACTCAAAAAGTACAGGGGAAACAGATAACAGCATCAAGTATTTGGAAGCTGAAAACAAAATAAACCAATGGTAACTGACTTAGATTCAAGAAACCTGAATCCCAGGACAACAGGAAAACTGAAAACCAACTCAATTTATTCTACAGGATCTTCACAAGACTTGGAAAGTGCCAACAACATGAACTTCTGGAACTTGCAATGAGCAAGACTACAGCAAAAGCAGTTTGACCTCCCCTCTTCAAGTGGGAAGCAATTACTCTTCCTCAAGCTTTGTGGTAGATCAGGCATTTATTCTCTGAAGAAAGTAAAACTTAAGGTCGCTAAACTATGAAAGTACCTGACACAAATGAGGGGATAGGTCTCGTAACCCAAATAGTGGATTTATCAACTTCATGCATATTGAAAGCTTATTGCAGAGACCCCCATCTGTTTCCCCTCACTCAGTGCCCCAAATGCTAGCAACCAAGCACTTAAACCCTTGGCAGGAGATTGGGCATCATTTTCCTGATGAATCTAACTCAACCGCGAAACTTGCCCACCCAAGTTATCCTACAGTGAAGTATGTATAAGTCACTTTCACCACATTCAATGAGTTTGTAAGTCCCTCATGCTTATTCATGGGAATAAGTCCCCATGCTTAACTGTAGGGTTATAGAACCAAGGATTACCAGTTATTGAGGGAATCTTCTAAGGTGAAAGATACAGATAAATGCAAACAGAAAACAGAAACCTGTAAGAATCAAAGCCTATTCAGGAAGAAAATAACTTTAAGAAAAATAAATGTCATTAATATATTTAGAGTTAATAAAACAAACAAACAAACACACAGCACCCACAAAACAAGAACAGAATGTCATAGAACAGGAATTCTCAGAGAACAAGTCTTTAGGAATTAAAAGCTTGTTAGAAGAAGAAAAAGAAAAAAAACAACTTTAAAACATGGGTTAGAAGATAAAGTTGAAGAAAGCATCCCTGAAAGTAGAACAGGAAAAAAAAAAGAAAGGAAAGAAAATGAAAAAAAAATGAGGTGGAAAATAAAAGAAAAGAGATAAGAAAATAGAAAAAAAAACAACAACCCAGAAAAAGAACAAATGGAAATTATCAAAATAATTCAAGAAAGAGTACCAGACTTTAAGAACTTGAGTTTCAAGATTAAAAGAAGTGCCAAGGAAAACCGATGAAAATGGATTCATAACAAGTCACTCATTGTGAACTTCAGAACACCAGGAAAAATAAATGCCTCTACTAGCTTTCAGGAAATAAAAGTAAACAGGTTGGTTACACACAAAGGATAAAGAAACACAACAGCTTTGGACTTCTTAACAGCAGCACTGGAAGCAAGAAGATAGGCTTTCAAGAAGCAAGAGAATTACATTAAAAATTCTGAACAAAATGATCTCCAACCTAGAATCCTAGCCTCAAAAGTTATCAATCAAGAAGGAGGATGGAACAAATATATTTTAAGACATTCAAGGTCTCAAGACATTTATTTCCCATGTATCTTTTCTTAAGCACCTGGAAGATGTCCTTTACCAATATGGGAGAATAAACCAAAAAAGAGGAAAAAATGTAATACAGGGAATTAGAGATCTAACAGAGGGGAAAGGAAACAGATGACAGCTGTGCCTCCATAGGAGGTTAACCAATCCAGGTGAGGGTAACCAATCAAGAATCAGGCGCGGGGGCCGGCTGAGTGGAATGGTGGTTAAACGCTGGCTTGGGAAGCCTAGCAGCCCCGGTTTGGGTCCCACATATGAGGGCCAGTGACACTGCCCTCAAAAAAAAAAAAAGAATCAGACGCGGTCAGCACTGTCACCACCAAGATCCCCTTTGCCATTATATCCTCTTTTCGCCTGAGGATAGAGTAACTGCATGAGCCTGACCCAGGTACTTACCTGTGTTTGGCTTGTCTTGACCACGTATTGATGAAGTCCTGCTCTCCTCTTCACCTGAGGACAGTCGTTTTACCCCAAAAAAATTCTGGCTTGACTTACTCCTAAGACCTAGAGGTAGGCCATAGGAGTTCAAAGTAGAAACTGAAGAGCAGCCCTCTCAGTCTAACCAACTTCAGCTGTGTGACCAGGACCTGGTCCACACTACATCCATGTCAGATGGGTGGATGCTAATAAGCTCTGCTTCCCAGGATTTTCTAAGGAGGAAATCTCTGATAAACTCTCAGAGGAGCTGAAGCCAGACTATGACCCAGAGACACCATTCATCATATTTTTTCCTGATAGCATTCAACAAGTGATGACAATATTGCCTTTTCCTTATACAACTAGGTTTGTGATTGCTGCTCTAGTTTTCAAAACTAAATAATATATTCTTCAGGGACATACATGTATACACAGATGGCAGGGCTCTGGGGAAAGCCAATGAATGAAGGACACAAAATCAAAATAACAGTTGCCTCTTGGCAGAAAGAGGGAGATGTGATAGGGAGGGGCACACAGATCACTGGCATTGGTGATGCTATTTCTTTACCCAGGTGGTGTGTACACAACTTTATCGTGATTATTTAAAACTATGTATACATGGTTTATACACGGTTCCATATAAGTGGAAATGACATTGTATTGTTTAACTGCATTTTATTAAAAGATTAAACTTCTATTTTATAACCAACTTTGATTTCAGATCTTAATCAAATCTGAGTATTTATAAAACTTCATCTCTCCTGGTGCAACTATTTGTTTCAAATAAAGAATTTTGAGGGCTGGCCAAGTGGCGCGGCGGTTAAGCGCTGCCTTGGGACGCCAGCGGCCCCGGTTCGGGTCCCACTTATGAGGGCCAGTAACACTGGCCTCAAAAAAAAGAGAAGAAAATTTTTGACAAAAAAAAAAAAGAAAAACCTAATTTCTCCCATATTTATGGAACATTCCAATCAAAAGGAAATTAAATGATATAATATAAAACTAAATGATATATAGAAAACAGAAAGCAGTTTTCTTCCAAATAAGCAAAGTGGGACATGCTTTGTACTGTGTAAGTTTTCTTTACGCCTGACTGGCGATATATTTTGTTATACTACAACTATGAAAAATTAGGAATATTTGCTCAATATTTGTGATAATTCTACAAGTGGTTCTATAAGCTATTCAAATAAATAACAAATAAATTAATAACATTCTTTAATTAGTTAATTTATCTAAAGTATATTAAAATCATAAAATCTAATGTTGCCAATGATATACCAATCTTAAGTACTATTTATTCTTTTTAAAACACTGAAGTACATATTCAGAAAGAGTTATTTATTAAATCAATTGTGGGATCTTAAGTGAATCTGCTCATCTTTGGTTTTGAGACTAGCTGATGAAATACAGTGATATTTTGATATCCCTGTTTTGGATTTTGGTTTGTTTTATTTTTTAATCCCTGTATCATTGCTGAGGTCATGTAAAGGAACTTTACATGGGTTCAGAAAACAGGCAAATATTTTTCTAGCTTGAATAACTATTGGCTATAGTTAAGAAAATTTTACTTTTCCTCTGGACACATTGCTTCAGGCTAATATCTACTTTTACTTATGCCCAGGGATTGTCTGATTCATCATTTATTGAAACTGCAATTCACCTTACACCTGAAAAATGCTAGCTACAAATTTTTCTAATTTGTACTGTACTTGCAAAGCAAGTGTCAATCTAAAACTAAAAATAAGCCAATTGCTCTAGTTATCAATAGCCTAAGAACTTTCATATAAATGCCCTTACAGTAAAAAAGTGAGGTCTTGGGGCGGCGGATTACCTCAGTTGGTTAGAACACAGTGCTCATAACACTAAGGTTGCCACTTCGATCCCCACGTGGGCCAAGGAGTTGTGCCCTCCACAACTAGATTGAAGCAACTATTTTACTTGGAGCTGATGGGTCCTGGAAAAACACACTGTTCCCCAATAAAATTTACTAAAAAAAAAAAAAAAAAAAAAAAAGTATGGTCTTGCTATTTAAATAATTAATTAAACAAAACTTCATTGAGTACCAACTATGTGCCAAGCACTGTACTAGGTGCTTTTGATACACACTGTATAAACAGGCAAAATCCTTGACCTCACAGATCTTATTTCTAATGGGGGGACAGAAAATAGAAAAATTCTAGGTACATTATATATAGCATATAAGACGGTAAGAAGAAATGTGAAGGACAATACAGGAGGCAAGGAATGTGTATGTCATTCCTCTCTGAGAAAATGGTATTTGAGCAAAAAGTTAGGTAATAAGAACATGAGACATGAGGAGATCTGGGAAGAGCATTTTAGCACAGGGAACAGCAAGTGCAAAGGTCCTGAGGTGGGAGCATGCCTGGTGAGTTTGGAAAGAAAGCCAGTGTGAGTACAATGGAATGAATGAAGATTGTTGTAGATGAGATCAGAAAATCAAGGGGCCAGATCACACATGGCCTTGTAGGCCATTCTGAAGAGTGTGGTGGAAAGCCATTGGAGGATCTTGAGCAGAGAGGATGGACATGGTTGGCATAAATTTTTAAAGAGTTGGTCTGGCTGCTGGATTGAGAATAGGCTGAAAGTAAGGCAAAAGCCAAAGTACCAGGGCCAATTAGAAGAATCCCGGTAAGAGATGATGACTGCTTTGACCAGGGTGGTAGCAGTGGAAGGGCTGAGAAGTGGTCAGATCTGAATATAATGTACTTTGAAGGTAGAGCTGATAGGGTTTGGATGTGGAATGTGAATAAAAGAGAGGAGTTGAGGACAATCCTAAAGTGAGCTGGAAGAATTCATTTGCCATTACTGAGATGGGGAAGACCCCATTCTATCATGAATACGAGCCTCTGGGTTTATAATTGTTGTGATTATATTTCTAAATAATGTTCCATTACTTATCAAAAAATTTTAGGGTGAGAGATAATTATTTATAGCTGAAAAGCAACTTGAATCAGAGTGTGATTTTTTTTTTTTATTCCGGAGGATCTGATAAATGAAAAACATTCACAATTGTTCTGTTAAAAAGCACTTCTATAATTAAGTGTGACTTATAATCTTTGCTCTAGTTGAGCTGCTTAAGTCCTTGTTATCTTATTCTGGTGATGCATGCTGGTACTGTCTATATAGGACTTGAATTGTAGGAATTATCTTTTAGCCTCCCCATCTTATGATTTTTAATTATCTTTAGAGAGTATTATATATAGAATTTCCACCATAATTACCCACTGTCCTACATTGGTAACTCCTAAGTCTGTTCATTATGATGTAAATAGAATGAGACCATGCTTTCCACTCCACTTCATGGGGTATATTTCACTGTAGAATCCTTTTCACAAATATTTTTTATATTTGGATTATTTTACAAAAAATCAATTTCTTTTTTGTTTCTTGAAAACTAAAATTCTTTGTTTTCAGAGCTCTACTCTTATTTTTACAATGATTACTATGCTTGCATTTTATGCAGGTATTCTTTAGTGGAAATGTATTGTTTAGTTCTATAAAGTGGGTTTCTTTTGTTTTTAAGATTCAGAATTCTGTTTTTACTGCCATGATAAATAAGGTCTGTTATATATTCTTTTTAACCTTAGAATTGATATGTAATCACATTTTAGAGTTGGTTGGAAACTTAGAAGTAATCTGATTCGACTTAATAGCTAATTAAGCAGGTACCCAGGCCATTTATTTTAACCATTTCAAATATTGGGGCGTCAACTACAACACATAGCTGTCCGTTTCATTGTTGAAGAGCTCTAATTGCCAGAAAGTTCTTTCTCACAACTAATTAAAGTTGACCTTTCTATAAATAATTCCATGGAGCTACAAAAAGCACAACTGCCTTGATTCAAACATTCAATTATCTTCTCAGGTCAGCCAGTGACTAGCCATGTGACATTAGGTCAGAATCATAACCACTCTAAGCCTCACTCTTCTGATCTGTAAAATGAGGGGTTTGGACTACTGAATACCTCCTCTAACTCTCAAGTTCCAGGTTTCTCGTAGTTCTTCCATAGGAGCTTATGATACCTGAAAGTAGCTATCAAATTCCTCCCTAAATTTACTTTTTCCACACTAATGCACTGAGTTCAATCAATGAATCGTTGTGAGACAGTTCCTAGCTTTCACAACCCTTATCACCCTTCTCTGGATACACTTAGATTGTCAATATTAAAGATAGCACCCAGAGCTGAAGAAAATAAATGTTCTTGATGTGGTATGGGTACTGAGTTCTTTGGTACTGGTATTTCATTGTTCTTGTGTTAGTTATCTATTCCTACATAACACATTACCCCAAAATTTAAGTTTAAAACAGCAACAGGGCCAGCCGAGTGGCGTACTGGTTCAGAGTTGGCTTGGGACACCAGCTCTGAGCAGCAGGGCCCCGGTTCGGATCCCACATATGAGGGCCAGAAACGCTGCCCTCTACAGCTAAGATGGTGAACAACAGCTCCACCTGGAGCTGGGCTACTGTGAGTCCCAAGGATGGCATAGCTGCAGCCCCTGCTGCAGTGGGCTGCCGTGAGCTACTGTGAATGGCTGGCAGCTGGTGTGAGCTGACAATAGCCACAGTGAGCAGCTGTCCAATGGCTGGTGAACGACTCCCTCACCCGGGAAAAGCACAATGACGATACCAACATGGGCCAGTGAAGCAAAGTCCTCCGCAACTAGACTGAAGGATAAAAGGACAGCAACTTGTCTGTTCCTCTCCCCCAATTCTCCAATAAAATCTTAAAAAAAAAAAAAAACAGCAACAGACATTTATTAACTCACAATTTTGTGGATCAGGAATTCAGAAAGTGCTTAGCTGAGTGATTCTGGCTCAGGGTCTCTCATGAAGTTGCAGTAAAGTCATCGGCCAGGGCTGTAGTCATCTCAAGTCTCAACTGGGGTTGAATGATCTCTTTTAAACTCATTCATGTGGTTGTTGGCAGGCTTAACTTTCTCATGGGATATTGAATTTAGGGCCTCAATTCATTATCACACCATGAGGGCCTCTCCGTAGGACTGCTCCCATCCTGATGCATCTTGACAGTTTTTGTTCACTATACAACAAGTGATTCAACAGACGGGAGAAGGAAGGAAAGACAGAGAGGTGCCAAATTTTATTTTATAATATAATCCCAGAAGAAGTATCCCATCACTTCTGCCATATTCTATTTATTAGAATTCTATTTATTAGAATTGAGTCACCAGGTCCAACTCACAGGACTACACATAAACATTGAATGTCAGGAGGCAAGAGGCATTGAGAGGCTATCTTAGAGGCTGCCTAGTTCAATTGTGAACACCATCTTTCTATAGATACAGCCTAAGATTGAATGATGGTTTTGTACCAATGGTCCATGTTGCACTTTTAGTCAATTAAAACAAAAATTTTGTTTTACAAAGCCATTGATTTTGCACTTAGTCCTTGGAACCTGAGGCAGGAATTATCTCTGACATTTTATTTATCTGTTATACATTTTTTTAAAATTACCACCTCCTTTATCTTATAATTTAAAGGGGAGCTAAAGGCCCTTTCAACCTGATTACCTAAGCCCTGCAGGAACTGAATAGAGTTAATGTCTATTCTACTTTCTATTTCTCTGAGTACTTAAAGTCACCATTATTTCTAACAACAAAAAAAAAACTTATTTTTCTAAGTCAGCTTAAATAAAGTTAATATTAGAGATAGTCTCCATTTGGAGATTTAACCTCTACTTGTTTGGTTTCTAATTAAAGTGTTAGTATACAAAGAGGATATACAAATTAAAAATTATGACACAATCAATAATTTTTAGACTAAAAAGGCAGCACAATTCATTACATTTTAAAATCAACAATATAAAAAAATTTTAGTACTACAAATCTTGTCTACTTCAGTTTCTAAATAATTTCTTTTCCTTTTATAGAGGGAAAAGAAAACCTAAAAAATAAATATGAATAAAGTGACATCTTTAAGTGTTGTTTATGTGTTGTAGTACTGGGTTTGCAAAATATAAAACGAACATCTTTTGAATGGCTATTTTTAGCAGCACAGTACAGTTGTTTACTGTAAATTAAGGAAGTGCATTTCAAATTAAGAATCACTGATCTGACTCAGAATTCCAATCAAAATAAAATTGTATGGGTTTTTGATAAGTGGGAGAAGTAGACGTTTCAAAAACTTTTCCCCTTTTCAACAGGAAGAGCCATTTTACTGAATCAGAAGACCAGGCTCTGGACATGGTACTACCTCTATGGTAGGACCTTACTTAAACCAGTCATCAATTCCTCTTTATCTTGGTTACTGGTCTAAAAAAGGAAGTGGTTGAACCCAGGTTTATTTCAGATTTCAAAGTTTCTGATTCTATGAATTTCCTACAGTTCTCTCTCTCTTCCCTGATCATTTCAATCTAAAATTTTAAGGAATTGTAGCAAAGGGAAGCATAGGCAAAATTAAACGTGCATCTGGGTCCTGGTCTATAGCTATTCTTGGGAATTTTCATTCCTTTACTTTTTCTTTTAAAGACTTAATTTTTTTAGAACAGTTTTAGGCTTATAATACAATTGAGAGGAAAGTACAGAGATTTCCATATACCCCTGCCCTCACATATATACATAGCCTCCTCCATTATTAACATCACTCACAGGAATTGTTTTCCAAGGATGAACCTACATTAATACATCATAATAACCCAAAGTCCATAGGTTACCTTAAGTCTTGGTATTACACATTCTATGTGTTTGGACAAAAGTATAATGACATACGAGTATATGTATCACCAAAGTATCATACAGAGTATTTTCACTGCCCTAAAATCATTAATATTTTAAAAAAGAAATATTCTTTGTGGATTATGAAATGCATAGTCTTTATAAGAAATGCAAATATTTCAGAAAGTGTAATTTAGAAATAAAAGTATATAACAACCACTCCTACCAGAAATTTCTGATAATTTTTGCATAAACCTCTAGATTTTAAGTGCACATTTTAACCTAGATATTAATTAATTCTAACCTAACCTAATTAGTTCTAACCTAACCTATTATGTATTTGAATTATATAAAATCATATATTGACTTTACAAAAATGCAATATGATTCATCCAATACATCCTTTTCAAACCACTTTCTTTTTTCACTTAATGAGGAATTAGAATAATAATGAGGAAACAAAATATGGTATTCTGTTGCCACATTAATGGATTATCGGGTTGTTTCCAATTTTCATTTCATTGAATAAACTTTCAGTAGCTATTCTTGTGCTTTAATCTTTGTACCCTTGTAAAAATATTTCCTTTGAAAAGGGATTAATGAATCAAAGGGTATACATATTTAAAGTTATAATCAACGTTGCAAATTACTATCCAAACCAATCATATCTTTTTATTCTTACACTGAGATGAGAGTGCTTATTTCCAAACATTCTCTTCCACACTGAATATTCTCAATCTTTTAAATCTTTCTCAATCTGGAAGGAGTAAAACAATTTGTTGTTGTTATATTAATGTATACTTCCTTAATTTTCTTCCTAATCTTTTCATAGATTAATTTGTATTTCTTCCATGATCCATTTACTATGGAATTCTCATCTATATTTACTAAGAAATTTTCATCTATATTTACTAAGGAACGGTAACAAACTTAATAAATGGCAAATTTAATTGGAATCTAAACGCTCTTAAAATGACTCCCTTTTTTAACAGTCTTACTGAAATAGAAGACAGAGACTGCATTCTTTGGATGATAGCTTACACTTGGTTTCTTTTTGAAATCTCTTTGAGGGTTTGGAAATAAATTGGTTTCAGCAGATAAAAATGAGAGTTAACTTCAACTCTCTCCCCAGTCAGTGGCAATAGATGGGCTATTACTTGAATTGAACCCTTCACCTCCTAAGGGCATTTCGAGAAATTTCTAGCGGTAGTTAAGTTGTTATATCAACGCAGAGCACAGTACTTCAGGGGAAACAAATGTGTGTAAATCATGGGGAAAATATTTGAGAGAGTAAAATGTGAATTTGGATGATTCATCGTTGTAGACTATTAATATATTTCTATGTACTTCTTACCTGGATTCTATTGAATATATTCAAATATATTCTACCTTGAATATATTTCTGTAAGTAAAAGTTTTGTTAAATAACAGAACTATAGGTAGAAAATCAAATTGTTTTTATATTGAGATACTATATAATTTACGTATCATTCAATTCACCCTTTTAGTAATTTTTAGTATATTCAGAGTTATGCACCATTATCTAATTTTAGGATATTTCCATTACCCCAAAAAGAACCAACTTCTGCCTTCCCCCAACTCCTGGTAAGATTAAGGTGCTGGCAAATTTGGCTCTTGGTGACGGCCTTCTTGCTGGCTTATAGATGGCCACCTTCTCACCGTCCTCATAGAGCAGAGAGAGAAGCTCTGGTGTCTCTTCCCTTTCTTAAAAGGGCACCAATCCCATCATGGCGTCTCCACTCCCATGACCTCACCACAACCTAATTACTTCTCAAAGGCTCTACCTCCTAATATCATCACATTGGAGTAAGGGCTTCAACATATGAATTTGTGGGGAATACACTTAATCCATAACAGGACTAGTGATATTCCATTGTATGGATATACCACATTTTGTTTATCCATTCCTTAGTTAACAGGCATTTGGGCTGTTTCCAATTTTTGGCTATTATGAATAACGCTACTACAAACCATTGGGACCAAATTTTGTGTGGACACATGTTTGCAGTTCCCTTTGTTTATACTATTAGTGGAATTGCTAGCTCATATAGTTAACTCGCTCTTTAACTACTTGAGGAACTGCCAATCTGATTTCCTAAATGGTTGCATCATTTTACAATCCTACCATCAATATATGAGGGTTCCAATTTCTCCAAATCCTCACCAATATTTATTGTTGTCCGTCTTTTTTATTATAACCAACCATCCTAGGGGGTGGAAGTGGTATCTCATTGTGGTTTTTATTTCCTTTTCCCTTGTGACTAATGATGTTGATCATCTTTATGTTTTATTGGTCATCTATATCTTTGGAGAAATGTCTAGTTGAATCCTTGGCCCATTTTTAATTGGGTTATTTGTCTTTTTATTGTTAAGTGTAAGAGCTCTTTATATATTCTGGGTACATGTCTATTATCAGATATATGATTTGCAAATATTTTCTCCCATTCCTTGGGTTGTCTTTTTACTTCCTTTAAAGCACAAGTTTTAAAATTTTGATGATAAATTTGCCTTTTAAACAAGACTTTGGAGATCTGGATCAAGAATAATGTTTTCCTAACACAAAATGAATAGTTTCTTAGAATTTTATAGCAGGTAGTAAAGTAATTCTGGAGTATATTACAAGAAGAACAAAAAAAAACTAATTGATAGTTAAAAGGAAAAGTATTTTGATGGGTAGGAAATTAAATTTCACATAGTTAATACATAAGAATAAAGGCTCTCTAATATATTTTGACTTCTTTTCATACGTGTAAATGCACATAAAGCAGATTGCATGAAGTTATTTTACAAACACAAGACATAGAAAAATCTGTGATTACCCCTAAAACTGACTAAATTGACCTGAATGGAAAACAGAGTTGATTACTCAGGTTAATGGGGTGTTGTCTATAAATGACAAATGGCTATATTAAAGAAGTTATTAACTTAATATAGTGAACTATCGCTAATGATATTTTAATTAAATAACAGTCACTCTTGAAATAAATCTTTTGGGTTAATTTTTCCTCTCTTGTTGGAATCTATGGTAGTTAAACAAAAAAAAATTAATTCAATATGCATCTGAAACTTTTACAACAGTTCATGCAGAGCACAAAGTTAACAGCTTATAAATTCTCCTTAGCTCAAGAAAGAAAACAAGCATAAGAAAGTACGAACCACTATTGTGGCCACTCCTGCTGAAATACTTCTCCAATGTACTCTGGGCTAGTGTTTCCTTTTTGTAAATACTTTTCATGATGCTGTAAGTAAACATGAAGACATGGAAAGTCAGAGAAGGAATGGATCAGGAATTCAGGTAGACAGGTGAAGTTTAAACAACGAGGGACCTCTTGAAGGAAAGCTTGGAAGTAGCCTCTTCAATTTGTGTCAATAACATAGGCAAGACGAGCAATATGGAATCAGAAACCTATTCAAGCATTCCAGTCAGAAAAGTTCAGAATTTCAGCAAACTAACAGAAATAGGTACCAGCAGTAATCAGGATCTTTTATATGCTTCCTGTTAAAAAAAGAATTAAATTCTCAAACCTGGCCTGAGTCTGCAATGGAGGTCAGTGGCTACGGGGAGAGAATAGTAGCTTCTGACAGACATAAACTAATCCTAACAAGATACTGAGGGCTAGGTACCTGGGAGAGTTTCTAAAATTTTGAAGCCATTTATATTCTCTAGAGAGTACTCTACACCGAAAATACAGGAGGAGTTGAAGAAAGCATTTTACAGCATCTAGGGATAATCAGGGTCACCAGGTGACACTAACATTCACTAGATCAGTTAGAATGCAGTAGCTGTAAATAATTAATGAAACTCAATAATACTCAAGCAATAAGGAAATTTATTGTCATATAACAAGGAAGTTCAGAAGCAGGGCAGGCCTGATAGATGCAGTTGCATAACACTGTCATGTAGGATCCACGGTTCTTCCATCCTTTTATTCTGTCATCCTTCAGACAGAGCTTCATCCAGGTAACAGTTTCATCCTTAGGCACTAGAGAGATTAGCAGAAATCCTTGGCATCATAATCCAGGCGGGTCAACATCCAGAGAAAGAAGACAACTCTTATGAGTGAGGAAGTATTTCCAAGAACCCTGGCACAATTGGTCACATGCCTAATTTGGGACCAATTACTGGCAAGGGAATAAGACAGGGCCCGGGCACATTCAGGCGTGCATTGCGGAGGTCCTGGAATGAGGCCCGGGAATGTCCAGTTGTGTGCAGGCTGACATAGGGACCCTGACCCCGACCCCTGGCCTTGACTTCGGAGCCTGCTGTGCAGGCACCGGGCTCCGGTTATATAAGCCCTTTCGGTAAACATGCCTTACACTTGCGGGAGGGAGCATGCCTACTCCCATGTACTCTCCTCCCCCAAAACCTCTATATAATGGTTGCTGTTGCTGATTAAAGACCCTGGTTCCTCCTCATGTCAACTCTGAGTGCCTTTTTTACATCGGGCATTTCACCACCGAAAGCACAGCCCCTAAGCCCCAGTGAGGACAGAATAGAATAATTGTGATTGCTTTAGACTAGCCATCTGAGATGGATTAAACGTCAGAGTCAATTATTTACACTCAGTAAGGTTTTTGCTTTGTTGGGATTTCCTTAGTTTTCCCTAAATTACCTATAAATGGCTGTAAATTATAATTATTGAGTGATATCACTAAAGAAATATCAGTTCTTATTTTTGCTCATTTTTTTTGGTAAATAACTCCCTCGCCCCATCCCAACCCCCACGAGCCATGAAGCCGTAACTGAGGTGCTATTGTTCTTTTGTGGTAAGCAGATATATCTGAGTACTTGGCTTATAAACCAAACTTGTAGAGTGATGAAAAATGTTTGAGAGACAAATGAATTCATATTAATTATGGCATACATATATGAAACAGTTTAATCACATGTAATTTAGTGATTAAGGTTCAGAATTAATGGTATAAATACTTGCTATTGAACTCCAGGGAGCAGGGGGTATGAGAGTGGCACTGTGACCTGTTGTGGTCCCAGAAAGACATTTAAATTATAGAGTGACACTTCAGCTACCACAAGGACCAGGCAATTCACGAGTGATGAGTAGTCGTTCACCGTCTCTAGATTACAACTGGTGGTCTTTCTGGTGAAGAGTCTCAGTTTGCCTGTCCATCAGCAGGCGTGGGTGAATCCTGACATGGGGAAGGCCTAAACCTTTCACTCTTGAAAGAGGCAAAGAGGTTAAAGAAGTTCAAATCCCACCAAAGATCACTATTTCCAGACACCTAACCTCTCCAGCAGATTTGTCTTCATTCCTGGCAAGCCAAAGAAAGGGTGTTGATAGACCCGTGAACTATGAAATAGTGCAAAATTCCTGAATGAAAGCACCCAAAAGAATTTTTTAAGGGAAGTTATTTTTCATATGTGTTAAAGGGAAAAAATCTCCGAGTGTACAAATTATAAAGTAAAACAACAAAAAATAAGGAAATGTAAGGATTTTTTCCTCATGAAAATCCTGATTTCATTAGATATATATTTGTAACAGTGGTTTTCAAACTTTTCTGATCACAACCCACAGTGAGAAATGCATCTCACATGATGACTCAACACACATGCACACAGCTTTTAAAAACTGAAACAAAAAAAGACAAATAGAAGAGCAAGAAAAAAAAAACTGAAACAAAAGCTCAAAAAACAATAAACTTTCTAAGTACATGATAGTTTTTATCCTACCTCGTTTAAAAACAAGTGCTGATTGACACCCCCAATTTGATTTCATGACCTACTGATGGGGCTGACCTGCAGACTGAAAAATGTCGTTCTGAGGTAAATGGATAAGGAATCCCTGTCTCCCTTAATACAAATCATGTCTCCTTAACAGATAGTGGAGGGAAGAGAACCATCCTGTGGACAATGAGAAGTGGCTGGACTAGTTAATCCCCAATTTTGATATCCTGAGTTTTACCTTCCCTTTAGAAGCTCACAATTAAAGCTTCCACTGCCCAAACTGGCCTCAAGGGGGCCTACTCCCCAGAATTTTTTTGCCTCTGGTCTAAGTTGCACAGAGCTTTTTTTTTTTTTTTTTCGTAAACTTCGTATGGCCTAGTTAAATCAGGTTGAAACATTTAAATAAGATTTTACCAGAGGTCGAGGGATAACAAGAGGAAAATGAACAAAAAGAGTAACATGAACCTAGATACTCTTTTGTTAAGATAAGGCTCATTCATCTTCAGCTTTGGTGCCTAGGCCTGTCTGTCACTGGGCTATAGAGGTCAGCTTTTCTTTTTCTTCCAGGAGAGCCTTGTAATGAACTCTCAAGAAAATGACAGAATGAGTCACAGCCAAATACCTGCAGTTCCCCCTCCTGGCCCTTTAGCTCTGGTTTCCTGTTTCAGTTCACCTCTTTTGATACTTAGCACAGTAAAAGTCCAACTCTTTGATGGAGGCCCTCACCCCCTATTTCAGGAGTGTGACCTACTCTATGGCTTTCTCCTTCTCAGACTATAGTGCAACAACTTAACATTCTTAGAAGAAATGTACATAAATAAGTCTTTTTGTAAGTCCCCAAAGGGCTGATTAAAATAAATATGTTCAAACATCCAGAAAACAGTAAGCTTACCCTGGCCCTTCTGAAAGAAAAACTATGATAAGCTCAGATGGAATAGAGAATGATTAGAGCAGCAAAAACACCATGCTTCTCAATTTGAACTCCTCCCCACCCCCACCTCCTTTTTCCTTAAGAGCACAGGCTTTGGAGACAGGTATGAAGTCCAACTCCGCTTACCTTAAAGGACAAGCTTCTTCTCATTGAACCGTTTATTCATCCATAAATGGACCTAAATAGTAGTCATCTCACAGGGTTGTAAAAAAGGATTAAGTGAGCTGATCAGAAAAAATGCGCAAGTCACTCGGCCTTCTTCTCATTGAACCGTTTATTCATCCATAAACCGACCTAAATAGTAGTCATCTCACAGGGTTGTAAAAAAGGATTAAGTGAGCTGATCAGAAAAAATGCATAAGTCACTCGGCAAATGATCAGTAAATGATAGCTGCTGCTTATCTTAGGCCAGTTAAGAGATAGACTAAGAAATTAAATACTGTAAACCCCTTGCTTAGCAAAAAAAAAAAAAAAAATACTGTATCTAGATATTCCTGTATCTAGAAGAATATTCCTGTATCTAGAAGTAGCAAAAAAAATACATTCCTGTATCTAGATATTCCTGTAACTAGAAGAATATTCCTATATCTAGAAGAATACTGGTATATATAATATCTTCTGGTATGATTGTAGGTGCAGTGGATATAAAAGAAGACAAAAGGGGCCAGCCAAGTGGCACGGTGGTTAAGAGCTGCTTGGGAAGCCAGTGGCCCCGGTTTAGTCCCACATGTGAGGGCCAGTGACACTGCCCTCAAAAAAAAAAAAAAAAGAAAATAGAAAGATTAAAAAAAAAAAAAGAGTGTGAGCTGAGCTCTGAGCAACAGCAGTTCGATGCCCAGCCCTAGCGGAGCTGCTGCTGAGCTGCCAACAGGTGGCAGGATGGCTCAGCTAAAAAAAATAAAAGAAGACAAAAGGGCAAATACAGTCTTTCATATGTTTCTTTCCATTCCTACAATGCCCAGTTTAAGACCTCAAGGGGCTTAGACCATTACAAGAGATCTGCCTCCAGTTCATCTCTCTCAGGTTAAACTCGTGATGCCAGATGAATTTCCCAAAACAGAGTTCTGATTGTGTCCCTTCACTGTTCAGTAATTTAATTTACCATGACTCCTCACAACGTACCAAAGGACTCTGAGCTATATATTTCGGTATCTGACATACCATATGTAGTAAAAGTCTCTACCTTGCTTTCAAAAGAAAAAAAAAATTAAAAATCCATTTTTATTGAAGTCAGTTTGCTTTTTTTTTTTTGTATTCAGAAAGGTCTATTTCTTAAATTGGACGGGTTGCTGCTATTATTATTATTTGTAAAATACAAATAAAATTCACCATTAGTGTCATTTAGTATATTTACAATGTTGTACAACCATCCCCACTATCTAATTCCTGAACATTTTCATCATCTCAAAAAAAAAAAAAATCCTGCCATTTAACTAACTGTTACTCCTCATTTCTCCCTACACCCAGCCCTAGGGAACTACTAACCTGTTTCCCATCTTTAAGGATTTGGCAAATCTGGTTATTTCAATAAATAGAATCATACAATATGTGGCCTTTGGTATCTGGATTGGTTTTCAGTTAGCATGATTGCAAGGGGTATCTATGTTGCAACATGTGCCATTCTTTTTTTTTCCGGATGAATAATATTCCTCTGTATGGATATGCCACCTTTTGTTAATTCATTTATCTATTATTGGGTTATTTGGATTACTTCTACCTTTTGTGAATAGTGCTGCTATGAGAATTTGTAAGCAAGCTTTTGTTTGAACACATGTTTTCAATTCTTTTTTTTTAATTTATTGGGGTGACAATGGTCAAAAAAACTACATAGGTTTCAAGTGTACAATTCTATAATACATCATCTGTATATTGTATTATATGTTCACCACCCAGAATCAGTTCTACTTTCATTACCATATATTTGACTCCCTTTACTCTCTTCTACCATTCTCCCGCCTCCCTGACCCTCTGGTAACCACTAACTGTTGTCTGGTCTATGAGTTTTTGTTTCTTTATTTGCTTGTCTTGTTCCTTTGTTACTTTCAGTTTTATATCCCACATATGAGTGAAGTCATATGGTTCTCAACTTTTTCTGTCTGACTTACTGAACTTAGCATAATAATCTCATGATCCATCCATGTTGTTTTCAATTCTTCAGGTTGTATACCCAGCAGTGGAACTGCCAGGTCACATGGAAACCCTAGGTCTAACATTTTGTAAAACTGCCCATCTGTTTTACAGTCACTGCACTATTTTTCATACCCACCAGCAGTGTTATATCTTCATATCCTCACCAACATTTGTGATTATCTGACTTTTTGATTATAGCCATCTGAGTGGGTATATCATATCATAATTTTGATTTGCATTTCCCTAATGACTATTGATGGCATTCAGCTATACATGTGTTTGCTGACCATTTGTATCTCTCTCTCTTTCTTTTTTTTTTTTTTGAGAAATGTCCACTCAGATCTTTTGCCCATTCTAATTCGATTATGTCTTTTATTATTGAGTTATTTATATATTCAAGATACAAATCCCTTATAAAATATATGATGTGCAAATATTTTCTCCCATTCTATGGATTCATCTTTTCACTTTATTGATAGTGTCACTGAAAGCAAAGTTTTAAATTTTGATGAAGCAGAATTTATCTTTTTTTTTTTTTTTTTTTTTGCTTGTGCTTTTGTTGTCACATCGAAGAACCAATTAACAAATTTGAGGTCAAGTAGATTTAACTCTATATTTTTCCAAGTGTTTAATAATTTTAGCTGTGTAATGTAGGTCTTTGGTCCATTTTGAGTTCATTTTTGTATATGGTGTGAGGTAAGAATCCAGCTTTATTCTTTTGCATGTGGCTATCCAGTTGTCCAGGCATCATTTGTTGAAAAGACTGTTTTTTCCTCATTGAATGTTTTTTCCTCTTGGCACACTTGTTGAAAATTAGTTGACTATAGACACATGAGTTTATTTCTATTTATGTATTTATTTTGTACTTCCTTTATCAAATTTATCCCTAAATATTGTATTCTTTTTGATGCTATAATAGAATTTTTTTTTTTTTTATTTTTTTTTTAGAGGGTAGTGTCACCGGCCCTCATATGTGGGATCTGAACCGGGGCTGCTGGCGTCCCAAGCCAGCTCTTAACCACCGCGCCACTCGGCCGGCCCTAAAATAGAATTTTCTTAATTTCATTTTCTGATTATTGCCAGTGTATAAAACACATAATGAACTTTTGTATACAGACCCTGAATCTTGCAAACTTTCTGTACCAGTTTATGAGCTCTCATAATTTTGGGTGGATTTCTCTTAATTTTCCAAATACAAGCTCATATAATCTGTGAATATAATTTTACTTCTTTCCCATCTAGATGCATTTTAGTTTTTTTCTTTCTTGCCCAATTTCCCTGCTAGACCCTCTGTATAATGTTGAATGGTAGTAGTGAGAGTGGAGATCCTTGTCTTATTTCTGATGTTAGGGAGAAATCACCCAGTCTTTTACCATTAAATATACTGCTAGCTGTGGAGTTTCGTAAATGCTCTTTATCAGGTTGAGGAAGTTTCCTGCTATTCTTAGTTTGTTGTGTTTTTATCATTAAATTATTTTGGATTTGTCAATGCTTTTTCTGCATCTATTAAGATGATCATGTGGTTTTTGCTTTTGTGTTGATGTGGTGTATTACATTTATTGATTTTTGGATTTTATTCCAATCTCACTTTCCTGAAATATATCCCACTTGATTATGGTGTATAATTTTTACATGTTGTTGAATTTGATTTGCTAGTAGTTTGTTGAGGATTTTGCTTCAGATCCATGAGATACTGGATTTTAGTTTTCTTTTTTTGTGATATCTTTGTCTAGTTTTGTTGTCACAGTAATATTTACTCTATAGAATGAGTTGGGAAGTGTTTCCTCATCTTCCTTTTTTTTTTTTCAAGAGTTTGTGATGAATTCATATTAATTCTTCTTTAAAATGTTTGGTAGAATTCACCAGTGAAGCTCTCTCTGGACCTTGGCTTTTTTTGTGGGTGGATAGATTTTTTTACAACCAATATATTTTTTTATGGGTCTATTAAGATTGTCTGTCTTCTTGAGTCAGTTTTGGTAGTACATTCAGTCTTTATAGGAATCTGTCCATTTCATATAAATTATCTAATTTTTTGGCATACAGTTGTTCATAGTAATCCTTTATAATACTTTTTATTTCTGTAAAGTCAGCAATATGTCCTCTATTTCATTTCTGATTCTAATAATATGAGTCTTTTTTATTTTTTCTTGGTCAACCTAGCTAAATGTTTGTCAGTTCTGTTGACTGTGTCAAAGTTTAATTATTTTCTCTATTGTTTTTCTATTCTCTATTTCATTTCCTCTCTAATTTTATTATTTCCTTCCTTATGATTGCTTAAGATTTAGTTTGCTCTTCTTTTTCCATTGTCATAAGGAGGAAGGTTAAGTTACTGATTAAAGATCATTCTTCTTTCTTTTTTTTTTTTTGAGGGCCGTGTCACTGGCCCTCATATGTGGGACCCGAACTGGGGCCGCTGGCTTCTCAAGCCAGCGCTTAACCACTCGGCCGGCCCAATCGTTCTTCTTTTTTAATGTAGGCATTTTCAGCTATAAATTACCTTATAAACACTGCTTTAGCTGCATTGTATAAGTTTTGGCATGTTGTACTTTCATTTTAATTCATCTTGAAGTATTTTCTAATTCCTCTTTTGCTTTCTTCTTAGGAATGTGCTAATTTCAATATACTTCTGAATTTCCTCAAATTCTTTCTGTTGTTTTTAATTTCATTCCGCTCTTATTAGAGAACACACTTTGTATTATTCTATCTTCTTAAGTGTATTGAGGTTTGTGTCATGGCTTTAGCATGGGGTCTATCCTGGAGAATCTCCCATGTACACTTGAGAAGATTGTGTATTCTGCTGTTGGGTAGCATCCTTTTTGATGTCCATTAGGTCTAGTTGGTTTACAGCATTATTCAAGTCTTCTGTTTCCTTATTGGTCATCTATCAAGTTGTTCTATCCATTTTCAAAGTGGAGTACTGAAGTATCCACCTTTTATTGTAGAACTATTTATTTCTCCCTTCATTTCTCTGTTTTTGCTTGAAGCATTTTCATGATCTATTAAATGTTTACAATTGTTATAGCTTCGTGATAGATTGATTGACCCTTCCTCATTATGAAATATCCCTCTACCTCCAATGGCATTTTTTGTTAAGACTTTAAGTATATTTTGTCTGATATTAGTACTGTCACTCTAGTTTTCTTTTGTTTGCATGATATACCCTTTTCCATTCTCTTACATTCTTTTTTATCTTTGAATCTAAAGTTTAGACTATATATGGTAGTTGGCTTTTTTTTTAATACAAATATCTGCCTTTTGATTGGCTTGGTTTATCTATTCACATATGCTATTGAATTGGATTTACAATTGCCATTTTAATTTTTGCTTTTCATATGTCTCATGTGTTTTTTTGTTCCTCTAATTTTTTTTTTAACTTATTCTTTTAGTGCACAAAAAAGGAGTGTGTGTGTTTCAAGAGTGGTAACCTGAGTTGTTCCCTAGCCAGTATATTCTGTGTTTCCAACCCAATGTCTAATGCAGTATTACAGATACTAGATGATAATTACACCAGTCTTGCCCAGTATTTCTTAAAACATGAAACCCAGACTAGCAGAACCCACACCATCTGGGAATGTTAGAGAAAAGTTAATCTCTGTGATCAAACTTGAGTTTGAATCCCAGCTCCTCCCCTACAGCTCTGTGATTTGGGGCAAATCTCTAAGCCACTGAGTCTTGTATTCTCATTTAATAATCCTATCCTATAGCACTGTTGTGAGGAATAAAGAGATTAAGTGAGATACTGTGAATAATTCTACTACTAGATCAGGACTTCCATGACATTTTCTTTAGCATTGCCATAATATAAGTTTGTATTTTTTTCTCAGTATTTTTTTTTTTTTTAAAGATTTTATTGGGGATTTGGTGGAGGGGAACATCGTTGGGGAATCGGGGAAGGGGAACAGACAAGTTGCTGTCTTCTTGTTCTTCAGTTTAGTTGCGGAGAATGTTGCTTCACTGTTGGTATCGTCATTGCGCTCTTCCTGGATGAGGCAGATCGGTCGCTGGCCTCTGGATGTCGCTCATCGCGGCTATTGGCAGCTCACGCTTGGCTGCCAGCCGCTCACGCTGGCTGCGGGCCACTCACTGTAGCCTATGGCAGCCCACTGCAGCAGGAGCTGCAGCCCACACCATCACCGGGGCTCGCACAGCCCAGCTCCAGGTGGAGCTGTTGTTAGCTGTAGAGGGCAGTGTCACTGGCCCTCATGCAGGATCCGAACCGGGGCCGCTGGCATCCCAAAACCAGCGCTTAACCAATGCGCCACTCGGCCGGCCCTTTCTCAGTATTTTCAGTGTAACTACTAGGGACTTAAATACTGAAACCACTTCTCATTTCAACAATTATTAGAAAGAAAAAAATGCAGACAAAGAAATAGGAATAGAAAACATGAGGTAATTTGGTAGTTTAGCAGAGAGAAAGAGAAATGCAGTACAAGCTCATCTTTCAAGGAGCTCAGAAAAATTAGGTGACAGTTTAAATATTACCCTGGATGCTGGTGTATGCCACAGGCCCAAAGTACAGCAGTTTTTGTTTTTTAAAATCACTGTTCTGTGTATTTTTTACTGAGAGAATTGCAGTAATCCTGTGAGGTAGATAGGGCAGGCACTGCTATCTCCATTTTACAGGGACCTATGGCTCAGAGGGATTGATTTGTCAGTGATTACAAAACTAGTTGGTGGGGAAGCTGGGAATGAAACCATGTCAATTAATTGCAAATTACCCATACCTAGTATCAAAGTTTCTGAGAAGCTCTCAAAATAAAAAACCTTTGTCTTTATGTATCTAAATAACACTATTGAATAAATAAATATCTGATTTGCAAGTAAAAATCTGCTGCAATGAATACCATTGCAGAGATCCTATTTAAGAGGATCTCCATGCTATTTAAGAAGAGACTCTATGCTATTTGCAATAATAGATTTTGGGAGCAGAGGGTAGGAAGTGTGTATGTGGATATTTTTTCTGACCAAAAGTTTAAATAACATGCACAATGTTTTTGAATACTTTGTAATTTGACTTGATTATGCATGGACTTCATGGTAGTACATACATTGCTGTTTTCTGTACTATTTGAAGGTGTTACTGAGTAGAATCCATATATAGATTAGGCAATGTGTAAGTGTAGAGGCCTGTATTACTTAATCTCCTTAGCATGCTAAGATTCTCGAAGGCACAGCCTATGTGTTTCCCCCATTTTATAGTGCCTACCACTAATGAATGAATACATTAATAAATGAATGCATTTTCTTTAAAATCATTCTTTGTTTACTCCCCATCTTGTCAAAAACACTTTTCTCTATATCTGACCCTTGTGGTTATTCTTTCCTGTTAATCAAAAATATTGCCACCCAAGCCCAGACTAAATTCCCTCCAGAACCAAGATCCTTTCTTCTCCAGACCACTAATTTATCCCCTAAGTGACAGATCAAACTGACTCTCATGGTCATTTGGACGCTGACTACTGGGATCTCTGGAACTGCTCACAGAAATTTGCTTATAGTCATTTCCCTTATTATACTCAGTTCTTATAAACTAAGCTTCTGATCTAAATCAGCACACTCAAGGTTCTTTCTGGTGCTTCCCTTGTCCAACCTTTTTATTTCTGCAGTCATGTATTCATTATAGTGCTCCACTTTTTTTTTTTTTTTTTTTTTTAAGAAAGGTAGACTGCCACATGCAATGCCTCATTTGGATATGTCTGGAGTTTTGGAAGCTTGACTATCCTATGTTCTTCTATAAATGGACCTTGAGAGCTTGTTTGGAGGGTCTGCAACAAAAGGTGCCACTTGACACAAGATAAGGAGCTTAAGCCAGAATGAAAATCAGCATACTTAACAGGCAAAGTTTTACTGGAGAAAAAAAGCCAACTGAACTAAACAGTATTTAGTTTCATAATTGATTTCATTCTGTTAAAAAGCTCCTTAGCTCATTACCAAATGATAACAGTTTGTTGACCTGTAACTGTCCTCATGACTATGCTTTGGGAAGCACTAGGGTAGAGTACATTTCAATAATCCCATTTTTAATACCTCTACAATAGAATTCATTATTATATGCTATTTTTACTTTGTAAATAGAAAAGCAAGAATCAAAGCTATATCTCCAAAGAAAGTGGGTAATCTGCTATAAAGTAATAATATTAATTAGGATTCATCCATCCATTTATTCATTCACTCAAGACTAGCATACAAAGAAAGATATTTAGAACAGAGTCTGCCTATGCGTAGAGGGGGTAGGGTAGGTAAGCACCAATTTAAAAAAAATCATTTTAATACCTATGATTATCCTTGATGCCTCTTCTTCTTCCCACACAATTCATGAACAAATTCTGTTGGTTCTTATCTTCCAAATACTACCAGAATTCTCACTGGATCCCTCTACCCAGGGCAACTACATCTCACAACTCCAGAGGATATAATTTGCATCTTACTCTCCTTGAATGGTGTCCTGTTTCCACTTCTACCTCCCTACACCATGCTACCACCATCTCTGTAACTTCTTGATTCTACTCTTTCTCTACTACATTGTATTCACCACCTCGCAGCCAGGGTTGTCACTCTGCTGCTCAAAATCTTCCAATGGCTTCTCATCCCACACAGAAAAATATCCAGAGTCCTTACGGTGACCTGAAAGCCCCACATTATTTGAAGTAGGAAACAAGGTCATTTTCTAAACATGACAAGGGGTAGGACTGAGGTGGGGCTGGGAAGA
Organism: Aselliscus stoliczkanus; assembly: GCA_033961575.1. Classification (NCBI taxonomy): domain Eukaryota; kingdom Metazoa; phylum Chordata; class Mammalia; order Chiroptera; family Hipposideridae; genus Aselliscus; species Aselliscus stoliczkanus. Next base: position 42,915,145 of record CM066735.1, on the reverse strand, counting down.
ACATGTGAGGGATTGAACAGTCAGTCACTGAGAGGCAGAGGAAGAGTTGCTGACAAGTAAAAGGGCTGACAACGGTCCCAAAATGTAACTGAGATGTGATACTATTTATTTCTAATACTTCCAGTCAGAAATGTGAACTTTTTTCTAATCATGCTATGAATAAAAGGTAATGATAGAGAAAATGTATGTTTTTGCTGCAAACTCTTCCAACATTTAATGACTTAAAACAACAAACATTATATCTCATGATTCTATATGTTAGCTGGGTAGTTCTGTCCCGGGCAAATTCATCTGGATTAAATGGTCTAGGATGGCCTTATTCAAATAACTACCTGATAGTTGGTAGACTGGTTGTTCTGGAGAGACCTCAGCTCCATCTACTTATTCTGCTTCAAATGATCTCTCGTTCTTCAGCAGGCTAGCTCAGGTTTCTCAAGTTAGCGAGCTCACTGTTCTAAGGAGCAGAAAGAGAGAGCAAGCCCTGTATGTGTCAGCATTTTTTAAGCCACTGCTCAAGTCATAGTTGTTAATGTCCCTTGACCAAAGCAAGTCACATGAACGAGCCCATAGTCAGTGTGGAAGGGGACTGCACAGGGTCATAAATACAGGGAAGAATGAAAAAACAGGGGGAAATAGTACCATAGAAGGTAGATTGCATATTGAACTGGGCTTAAGGTTTTCAGAGCAGGGTTGAAGATAAGGCTGCAAGGAAGTACAGAGTTTTGATGGGAAAACCATGGGCTGCAGCTGAGAAGAACAGGAAATGAGATTAGGAGGTATTTATAGACTAGGAGAAAATGATGTTAATTTTGGAAACCATTTCAATGTGTGTGTGAGTGTGTTTCCAAATCAACAAACAATTCTTACACTATCTATTCCCACAGGTTAAGAGTTCAGTCCTACTAGACTGCTGCTCCCCTGTAGATGCCAATCTCAAGTACAGGTTATCACCCATACTTCTGATTGACCAGCTATAGTGGAGGTCCCAATGACACCCCTCCTTGGGTTCAACTAATTTTCTAGAGCCATTCACAGAACTCAGAGAAACATTTTACTTACCAGATGACTGACTTATTATAAAAGGATATATATTGGGTTGTCGGAAAAGTCATGACGTATTTTGTCTATTTTTCAAAGGTCATTTATTTATATAAAAAACAAAAACCAGGCTGGCCGAGTGGCGCAGTGGTTAAGTGCTGGCTTGGGAAGCCAGCGGCCCCAGTTCAGTCCCACATATGAGGCCGGTGACACTGCCCTCAAAAAAAAAAAAAACACAAAACAAAAACCAATGATATATTGCCCAGTTTGTTCAATAACCTTTTGCCATCTTTCAGTGAACTTTATAATTCCTCGTTCATAGAAGGACCTGTCTTCATTTGTGAAAAACTGAACAAGATGCTGATTTACAGTCTCATCTGAACTGAACGTTATATCACTCAAGGAGTTTTGAGGAGAGCGAAACAAGTGGAAGTCTGACAGCACAAGGTCAGGCGAGTATGGTGGGTGGAGCAACACGTCCCATCCAAGCTCCAGTAATTTCTGATGGGTGATCAAACTTGTGTGTGGTTTGCATTGTCACAATGGAACACAATGCCTTTACGATGAACAAACTCTGGACATTTCTGGATGATGGATTTGTTCAAACTGTCCAATTGCCGACAGTACACATTCGAATTGTTTGGTTCCTTGGTAGGGACTCAAAAAACACACCTTAAAAATCCCACCACACCAAGAGTGTAAACTTCCTCTGATGAATGTCTGTTTTTGATGTTGTTTTAGGCGAATCATCATGTACGGACCAAGGCCATTTGTTCACCACGTTGTTGTAAATAATCCACTTCTCATCACCAGTTACCAGTCGCTTCAAAAAAGGATCATTTTCCTCACATTTAATGAACATATCACAGCTGTTTATACGCACCATCAAATGAACTTCTTTGAGTTTATGAGGAGCCCAAATATCAAGCTTGCTTACATATCCCAGCTTCCTCAGGTGGTTGTGAGTGCTTGAATGATAGATGTTCAATGTTTCTACAATCTCTTGTATCATGTAATGTAGGTTTGACTCAATCAATGTCTTTATTTTGTCATCATTAACTTTGGTGAGTCTCCCTGGCAAGGAGCATCGTTGAGATCAAAATCACAATCAGGGAATTTTGTGAACCATTGTTGGCAGTGACGTTCTTATAGAGCACTGTCACCATAAACTTTATGCAACTTTTCACAAATTGATGCGCGTTCTTCCCTTTTAGGAAGTAAAACCATAAAATATGGCAAAAATGCAGTTTGGTCTTCCATCTTCAACTTGTTGTAAAATCTCCAAAACTCAATCAAATAGCTCAATTTTTTGAAGCGGGCTAGAACTGTCAGCTGTCAAATGACATAGCAATAACATAGATGCAAATGACTTGAGTACTTCCAAAAATGAACTAGTGCCATCTGTTGCAAACATGTGTCATGACTTTTCCGACAATCCAATAATGAAGTAACAGCCAGATGGAAGACGTGCATAAGGCAAAGATGGAGAAGGGGCTTGGAGCTTCTAACCCTTTTTGTTTGTTTTTGTTGTTTGTTTGTCTTAGCTGAACCATCCTGCCACCTGTTGGTAGCTCAGCTCGGGCTAGCATCGAACCGCCGTTGCTCAGAGCTACCAACTGAGCCACTCAGCCAGCCCAAACCCTTTACGCACACCACTCTCTCAGCATCTCCTTCTGTTCACCAACCCCGAATTACAGCTGGGTTGGAACCTCCTGGGTTTTCCAGGAAGCGTAAAGCCAAAAGCTCAATTAAATGCCTGTAGGATTCTAGCAAGATATACATATTCTTTTTGGAAGAGAGTATCTTCATCCTAGGCCTCAAACACAATGACCATTACACAAATATAACTAGGGACTCAATATAACTAGACTTTCATGAGGGAGAACCAGCACAAAAATAAGACAATAGAAAGATTGGAAGAGACTTCAGATACTGGAAGTATTATTATACAGTGTCTGTAAAGCAATTATGCTTACTGGGTTCAAATCTATATTAAAGATGCCTGCAAAGAATAACTACAAAATGATATAAATGGAAAAAGAACTAAATGGAACTTTTAGAAATAAAAAACACAGTAATCAAAATTCTAAAATCATTTAATGTATTCAATAGTCACAGATGAAAAGAAAATTAATGAAATATTGACAAACCATACTGTTTGATATATTCTGACCTTTTTATATTCTGTTTTATTCTACCTTAATTTTGAAATTATCAGATGGTTAAAAACCTTTACACCACGGTGCCGTCTTTTATTCAATATAATTAAATTAAAGCTGATGATTGCTCCACTCAATATAACAGTGTTAGGGAAATTTAATTTTCTTTTTATAAAAGCTTTTATTACAAAACAAAGCTAGGAATCGATATACGGACCTTGGATAAATCCCTTAGGTGCTGATGTTGCTAGAATGAACTAGATGCAGCTGACTTCATTAATGCCTCCCGCGTGGCATTAATTTTCATTCTTGGGCAAAAACAAAGAAACAGACCAACAAGAAGGAAAATTTGTGTTTTATTCTGCAGTAGGTATCCTGGGAGTCTATAACATTTTCCACTGGGAAAGTTTTAAATCAGTGAACTGCCTGCCCCCTATGAAGTAAACTTAGTCAAGGTTACTATAGGTATAAAATGAACACAGAGTTTATTAGACTCAATATTACATTTGGAAGGACTCCTTAATTCCCTTGGTCACTAGTTTTCATGTCTGCAATCAGATAACGAAAAAAATGTAGAGTTGTTCATAAAGTTGATTTAAAGGTTGGTCCTTTTAAATAAATAAATGTTCTTTATTTTTTATTTTTTTTGGGGGGGTCAAAATAATAATTTTAAAATGAAATAATGCTGATAGTAAATGGCAGTTGTTTTTTGGGTTTGTTTTATTTTTATTTATTTATTCCCCCACCCTTCGGGTTTGTTTTATAACTTGGTGAAATTTAACTTTTAGGCCTGTTGGTTCCCAAAATGATGATGAAAATCTGGATTGATCCATAAAGCTGAAAAACTGGGAACGCCATTGATATCATCAATGTCGTATTTGTTCATCCAGCAAATATTCTGAGGGCCTACTGTGTGCTAAGTGATGGGGCACAGATAGGAACATGACTGCACTGTGTGCCCCGGCACTCACGGTGAAAAAGGGACACATTTAATCAATAGTCACTAAGAGGTCAGTTAAGTAGTGCTAGGTGCCCTGCGAGCAGGTCTGAGCGAAAGCCTGTTTGTCTGCAATCAACCTCTCACCAAAAGGAAAAACCTGAAGCTGATCCATCCTGAGAATGCACAGGTGTTGGCCTGCTGATGAGGGGAAAGCAATAAAGACAAGAGAAAACCATTTTGTTCGGGGAATTTTAAATAGTTCTGAATGGCTGGAGTTGGAGTACCTGGTAAAGGTGAAGATGGTGAGGATGAAAAAGCATAAAAAGTAAGCAGGGCCTGATAAAAGAGCTTTTGTAGGCTTGGCTAAGGACTTTTTTTTTTTAATTGTAGTAAAAAAAAAATCTAACATAAAATGTACCCTCTTACCCATGTTTAAGTGTAAGCTCAGTAGCGTTAAGTGGTTCCATATTGCTGTGAAAGGACTTCCGATGTATCCTATAGGCAACTGAGATTAATGGATTTATTGAACGATGTTAGGATAAGATTAGGAATTGAGGAATACTGTTTGAGGAGGTGTGGGTAGTAGGAGGTGGGCGATGGAGGCTGGAAGAAGCGGTAGGGATTATAGGATTTAAAGGCTTGTGGGGGGCCGGCTGAGTGGTGCATTGGTTAAGAGCTGGTTTTGGGATGCCAGCGGCCCCAGTTCGGATCCCACATATGAGGGCCAGTGACACTGCCCTCTACAGCTAACAACAGCTCCACCTGGAGCTGGGCTGCGAGCCCCGGCAATGGTGTGGGCTGCAGCCCCTGCTGCAGTGGGCTGCCATAGGCTACAGTGAGTGGCTGGCAGCCAGCGTGAGCTGCCATTAGCCGCGCTGAGTGACATCCAGAGGCCGGCGACCGATCTGCCTCATCCAGGAAGAACGCAATGACGATACCAACATGGGCCAGTGAAGCAACGTCCTCTGCCACTAGACTGAAGAACAAAGAGACAGCAACTTGTCTGATCCCCTTCCCCGATTCCCCAATAAAAAAATGTTTAAAAAAAAAAAAGAAAAAAAAAAAAGAAAAAAAAAAAAGGGCTTGCGGGGCGTTGGGAGCGGGAGTCTCGGGCTTGCTCACAGGGTTTCTGGCCAGAGGGGAAGTTAGGAAAAGGGACCCGACATGCCACTGGCGGAGCGCCGAGCCCGAGTGGGCAGCTGCCAGAGGCCACACTGGAAGCTAGGGGGCCACATCTACACAGGATGTATGTTGTTAAACCCCCTACAATTTAAAAAAAATAAATTCTTTTTTTGGATTAGTTGCAAAAATTGAAAAATGTGGGGATTTCACACACACAAAAAATGTCCAACGTTTCTTGAAAACACCTGGGAACACTGGAACCACAGTCCCGCAGGGAAACAGTCGGAAGAGTTCAATCCACTTAAAAACAAAAAACAAACACAAAAAAACCTTATATATGAGAAACCTATAATAAAGTATACCAATAAGTGTATATAGCTTGATCGGTGTTCACCGAGTGAACATACCCCAGTTAACCAGCACCCATGTCAACAAGCAGACTATTACTAGTATCTCCAAAGTAATACTTATTAAATCCTATTAATCTCATGAGGTAGTTTCTATTACTATCTCTATGTTAACTATGATGAAACTGACGTAGACAGGTCACAGGCTAACTACTGTTGAAAGTGGCATTTGGACCTGGATCTCTTGATTCCAAATCCCATGCTTTCGAGAGAAGAAACAGGTTTAAAGGTGAGATGGCGAGTTCAACTTTAAAAAACGCTGAGTGGGGACCTCCTTCCACGGAAACTTACTGCAGGGGGTCAGAGCCACGGAAACCACGCGAAACCCGAAACCTACACCTCTCAGGCCGCCAGCGTCCCCGCCACGGGAGCGCAGCCTCCCACAAAGCAGCCTCCCAACACTTGAGGGCGCTGTCGCAGCTCCCGTCTCTCTGTTGTCGCGATGTTCTTGAGGCCGAGAAAACGCGGAAGGTCAAAGGTTACGTAGACGGCGCTGCCCCGCCCCGTACGCCTAAGTTCTCGCGCGACTTGTACTTCCGCCCTTTTGGCTCTGTGAGCTGCACCATGGCGGTCGGCAAAAATAAGCGCCTTACGAAAGGCGGCAAGAAGGGAGCCAAGAAAAAAGTGTAAGTGGCGACTCGCGTGGCCTCCCGCTTTTTGGAGCCCTGCTGGAGTCGGCGGGCGGGTTCTGGGTCACGGCGTGGGCCGGATGGTGAGGATGCCGGTCGGATTGCGCTGTCCGTGTCGGGCTGGTCAACTCCGAGCCGCTGCCTGGCGCACCTGGGTGCTGCGTCTCGGCGCGCCGGCTGCGGTTCCCCGGGCCTTCTGAGCCGGGTGTGCTCTTTTAGAGCTGGATCGCCGCCTCCCCTCGCGGCCGGCGTGTGTCTGTATGATGGGTTCACGGGCCTCGCAGGTTGCACGGGTCATCGATGCCCCTATTAGAGCCGGGGTTTGAGGAAGGCACCCTGTTTGTCCACCAAGCACCCCGCAACCCCCAGCTTGGACCGGGTGGAACCCGAGGGCCCCAAGCAGGTGCGCGGGCGTCCCTCTGAAGGGTCCCCATTACCAGTATGTGGCTTCACGTATCAGTCAAGTTCAAGAGACGTGCATGCTATTTGGAGGCGGTGTAATCGAAGCACCGATTGGCGTGGGGAATGTGTTCTTTTGTGGCTTCCCTTTGAGCGTGTCCGGCCCGTACAGTGAAACCGTTACAGCGGGGAGAGCTAATTTACAGATGCGCCCGAATTCACTGCAGTGTCTATATGCCATTTAGCCCTTTGAAGTCATGAGATTGAGGAAAGTTAAAAAGTCAGTAAGAATTAAGTGATCTGTAAAACTTAGCCATTTTTTTTTTTTTTAAATCCAGGGTTGACCCATTTTCCAAGAAAGATTGGTACGATGTCAAAGCACCAGCTATGTTCAATATAAGAAACATTGGGAAAACACTAGTCACAAGAACTCAAGGAACCAGTGAGTATTTTATCATCATCATCGTTGTTATTATTTTTAATTGGGATGTGCATGTATCCTGGTCTACGAATGGTCCTGTGGTGGGAGACTTCAAGGAAATATCGGGCCCTGATTGCAGCTTTGGCCCCTTTGATGCTTGTTTCTGGTACAACACTTGTAGAAGCAAGATGGTCCTTTTATCAGAAAATGTGCATAGGTAGCTTTGAGCTTCTAATAGGCATTGTCAGGCATTGGTATCCCCATGGATTTGGTTAACAAAAGTAAAGGTCTTTAAATTTACCATTAACTTAATAACAAAGCTCAACTTCATGCATGAATATTGTTTTGTTGGCTTGCTTTTGCTTCTGTGGTCTAATGAGACAATTCATTTCTTGTTTTATAGAAATTGCATCTGATGGTCTCAAGGGTCGTGTTTTTGAAGTGAGTCTCGCTGATCTGCAGAATGATGAAGTTGCATTTAGAAAATTCAAGTTAATTACTGAGGATGTTCAAGGCAAAAACTGCCTGACTAATTTCCATGGCATGGATCTTACCCGTGACAAAATGTGCTCCATGGTCAAAAAATGGCAGGTGAGATCAAGGTTTCTTGGCATGCATGCTTGACCAAGGTGTAATGCCATGTCCTACTGTAATGACAAGGAGCATATCATGCAATTGAGGTTTAGATTTCATTTTAAATCCTTGATGTTTTTGTGCTATTATTGAGTGCTGATTCTGGGAATGGCACTCTTTGCACTTGAGCAACAGCGGTGAGCAAGCCATGATCCTCCTATTTATTTAAATTATTCAAGGTTCAATATTGGGTTATCGTCAAAGTTAGTTTTTGCTGCATCGATTAGTGGCTGATTGAAGAATGTCTAGATAGAGGTTTGCAGTTTTGCCTGTCTTCAAAATATTTGGACCTCAAAATCTAGTGAATTTTAAAGTGAAACAGTGGTTTGGGCTAATCTTGATGATAGGATAATAGGAATAGCAGAGCTTTGCTGTGAAGTTGAAATTTGGCTCCATTTCCGAATTGTGTTCTGGCGAGTAACTTAAACCAAAGCTTGCTAAGCTTTGGTTTCTATCTGTAAAATACAGGTAAGAGTTATCATCTTGTGGAGTTATGAGGTTGAAATAAAAGATCCATGTAAACATGCTTAGCACAGAGCTTGACACACAAAATATTCAGTAAACATTACTAGGACTATTGTGGGAAATATTGGTTCAGGTGTGTCTGGCTAATCTTCCAGTTTTTGGTATTTTGTTTATGGTAGTGAATGATGATAAAAATGTTTCAGTCCCAGATGATATATACTGATTATATTGTGACATTTCTGACATTTCTCCTAAGGTTTTATGGTTGCATTTCTGGGACTATGTTAAGGTCCTTTTGCTATAATTATACTAATTTTTTTTAACTAAGGTACAAAATTTAGAAAATATATGAGGCATTCAGTTTTTGTTTGCTAACTTAGTTTTTTTTTTTAAGGCAGTTAATGACTAGTTATGGTTTTTTTCAGTATACGTACTGCTGAAGCGAGCAGATGGGTTTTTCAAATTACATTTTAGCTATAAAATGGAATATTTAATCCTCAGCATGGCTTTAGTTTGGAATATAAAGGACATTTAAAAGTACATGCCTTTAATGTTATAACAATATCTCACCTATTCAGAACACAGTTTTTAAAAAGATGGGAGTAAAAGTAGATGTGTCCATAGTGTAGTCTCAGAGAACTTGTTTTCCTCTTGTAGGTGTACAGTAGGTTGGGGGAGGGGCAGGTTGGTAGAGGCGGACATGCATATGTAAGAGGTGTGGGTGGGTGCTGTTGCCAGCCATAATGGGGGTAGAGGAGTGACCTAGAGTAGGAAGGGGGACTGTTGAAATGATTTAACTTAATTGGATATGAAGGATAGTGTTGATTTGGGATAACTTATTGCTAAGTTCACTTCAAGGAAGTTAATTTTATAAATTAGACATGTAATTTATTTTATACTTGTGAAATGAGTACTTGACCATCTAGCTTTTTTTCATATTAAAATTTGAGGGATAAAAATTGTTAACATTAAGACCTGGTATATCTGACAGTATCTTTTTCACTAGACCATGATTGAAGCTCATGTGGATGTCAAGACTACCGATGGTTATTTGCTTCGTCTATTCTGTGTTGGTTTCACTAAAAAACGCAACAATCAGATTCGGAAGACCTCTTATGCTCAGCATCAACAGGTCCGCCAAATCCGGAAGAAGATGATGGAAATCATGACCCGCGAGGTGCAGACAAATGACTTGAAAGAAGTGGTCAATAAATTGTAAGTGTTTCTTTGCCCTCATACAACACAACCCTGAATCTCTGTTTATCCCTCAGATGAGGGAAAGCATATGAGATGGGGTGGGATCAGACCCGTGCTTAAATGACGTCTGAAACCATCTGGCTACACCCCTTGAAATGAAAGCATGCTGAGTGCACAGGAAATGTTGATTTGGCTGCTTTATCCTTTTTTTTGGACGAAGCTATCTCATGGCTCTTAGTGAGACTTGAAGCACAGGAAGTGCCTTTGCTTTAATTAGAAAATGAACTGAATGGACAAAACCCTCCACAATCAATAATATGTGGGAATAAGTGATGACAAAATGTTTCGGTCCCATATGATGTCCAGTGATAAAAGTGTAAACATTTTTCTGATATTCCCATGCAATTGGCTAAGAGGGTATATATATAATGGAAAAGGCATATAAAGGTTGGACTCAGAAGGCTCAAATGCAAACTTCGCTACTAATTAGCTGTATATATCAGATCATTTCACCTTCACCTGTAAAGGGGTAATGGTAGGCTGTCTTAACATGAGATTTATGGGGTTTTATATGTGTAGATTTATTCTAATCATTATTGGTTTGCAGGATTCCAGATAGCATTGGAAAAGACATAGAAAAGGCTTGCCAATCTATTTATCCGCTCCATGATGTCTTTGTTAGAAAAGTCAAAATGCTGAAGAAGCCCAAGTTTGAATGTAAGTGAAAAAAAAAATCACAGGATTCCTGAAAGAAAATATTGTGTGGCCAAATACATTATTTGGTGTTTGTTTTAGGGGAGGCAGATGATTTTTTTATGTCCTGCCTATGTAGTATTGAAGACCATTGTTTCAAGATACTGTATGCCATAACAGTGTTTTCTTTTTTTAGTGGGAAAACTCATGGAACTTCATGGTGAAGGTAGCAGTTCTGGAAAAGCTACTGGGGATGAGACAGGTGCTAAAGTTGAGCGAGCTGATGGATATGAACCCCCAGTCCAAGAATCTGTTTAAAATTCAGACTTTTCATGGTGACCAATAAAATCCATTGATGTTTTATTTCTGATTACTTAAAAAAGAAATCTGACAGCTTGGTGAAGCGGATATTCTGAATTGATTGTAGTGTGAACTTTTTTGGTTTGTATGGATTTTATCCATTGCTCTAAGTAGTTGAGCAAGGGTCGTGATTAATCTGTAGTGATCCAGAGGTATTATAGCCAATGAAACACTTTCTCAACATGGTTTAAGTTTTTAGATGGCTCTTGAAACACCTAGAAGGCGTGTTAAAACAGACTGCAGGGCCCTGCCCACAGAATTTCTGATTTAGTAATTCAAAGGCAAGTCCTGAAATTGAGTATTTTTAACAAGTTTTCAGTTGATACTGATGCCCAGGGATCATACTTTGAGAACCACTGTACTAGACTGAATAATGGAAAAGGAAAGAGCCCAATGACTTAGATTTTTGTTTTCAAAACCAAATACTGCCTTACTAGCTGTAAAATGCTCCACTGTGTGCCTGCACTGAAAAACAACTTCGTTCTGGAAACTGGTTATTGGTCTGTTGATAAGTGGACATTTGATGCTATTCACTATCCAGTACTTCCTCCTCTACTCTCTTTTCTTATACCCTTTCTCTCCTCAAACCTTTTATTCTCAGCTGATGCCCTTGCTTAATATAATCATTAACAAACTTGAAAGTAGACAAGATCCTCACAAATTCCCATGACTTCCATTCTTCCATCTATACATGTGTTTGTTTTCTGCCTGCCTTGTCACTGGATGAATTGTACTGGATGAATTGTTCTAGGACATCATGCCCCTTTGAGCCCTGGATGCCCTGCTTCTGCCTAATCAAGCTCATGGTTCCAGCAATTACCTTTTATCAGTATTCTACCTCAGATCCCTACAGCAAAGCCTAGAGTTCGCCATATTTTTTATGTCTAGTTTTACTTGAATTTGCTGCAACTGGACTCAGCACCACTAAGGAAGCTGTCATGCTCTAGATTACCAGTGGCTTTGTTAGCAAGTCCCAACTGTCTGTACTAGGCCTTCATTTACCTCACATGAGTGACATTTGACAGATGAGTTCCTCCTGTTTTTTTCAGCTGAGCCATCCTGCCACCTGTTCGGGCTGGCATCGAACTGCTATTGCTCAGAGCTCAGCTCACACTCTTGAGCAAGCTCTTAACCAACTGAACCACTCAGCTGGCCCCGAGTTCCTCCTGTTTAACTGTCCTCAAATCTCATCTCAGTTTTCCTCCCACATCACTGGCTTTGCTAGTTCATCCTAAGACCATAGTAGTGGACAGCCCTAGGGCTCAGGCCTTAAGACACTGACCAGTGCTCACCTGAAGTAACTTATGCAGCTTTTATGTCGGGAGAGGGGCTCATGAGATGCTTCCTTGGGCCGGCTGAGTGGCGCGGTGGTTAAGCGCTGGCCTAGGAAGCCAGCGGCCCCGGTTCGGTCCCACATATGAGGGCCAGTGATACTGCCCTCAAAAAAAAAAAGTAATGAGATGCCTCCTTTTCAGATGGGTTGCTTTAGCCCGTCCGTTGCCCATCTAGTTGACAGTGACACCAAGTAGATAAGCAGGTCCGTTTAAACCCATTTGCACAAGTTGTAATGAATAATATAGTCTGGCTTTAGACGTGGAGGCTGCTAGGTCCCACCCCAACTTAATTGGCCTAGTCCAGGAACCCGAAGAGAATGATGTTAATACTACAGGTTGGCATCTGCTTTTGAGTCTCAAGGATAATATCCTTAAATGTGGGAGATTCTGACCTCAGATTAATTACTGTGGCTGATGGAGTCAACGTAAAAATTCTAGTGGGCTAAGAATGTCAGGCCAAGGAGTGAATTGTGAGAAGCAGCTGGCTATAGTCTTGAGTATCCAGGCAAGCTTTTGTTTGGTATGCCAAGAGTACAATTCTGACTGCTCTATCTGGGTCATTTCTCAGGGTTGTGTGCATCCTTGAGCGAAACCTTGAGATCTGTAATGTCTCCCTGAAAAGCAGTCTTGTTTCCACTTAACTTTAATAGTAGTTAAGTCCTAGTGTTCCTCTTCTGTAATGCAACCCACTGTGTGATGGCCCTTTACATCACTTGTGGCATTTGGGAGGCAAGGGAAGCTGACACAGAAGACACCCAAAGAGTCTCATGTCTTTACGAGGCCAGCATCCATGCAACTGGCAGGCTAAGTTGGTTAAAATGTCAAATATGGCACAGTTCCTGACATTTTCTTCCCCAATTACTTTGAAACATTTCAGATAGCAACTGTCAAAACTTTCATCACATTTCTAAAATTATTCCTTAAAAATAACAATCGGGCTGGCCGAGTGGCGCATTCGTTAAGAGCTGGTTTTGGGATGCCAGCGGCCCCAAATGGTTTGGATCCCACATATGAGGGCCAGTGATACTGCCCTCTACAGCTAAGATGGTGAACAACAGCTCCACCTGGAGCTGGGCTGCGTGAGTCCCCGGGATGGCATAGCTGCAGCCCCTGCTGCAGTGGGCTGCCAATAGCCTCGGTGAGCAACCATCCAGAGGCCAGTGACCAATCTGCCTCATCCGGGAAGAACGCAATGACGATACCAACATGGGTCAGTGAAGCAACGTCCTCCACAACTAAAGAGCAAAAAACCAGCAACTTGTCTGTTCCCCTTTCCCGGTTCCCCAGCGCTGTTCACCTCCCCCAATTCATTCATATATATATATATATATATATATATATATATATAGACAACCACAGTGCTGTTAATATACCTCTAGATTTCTATAAGTGCTTAATATTAAATATTCAGTCACCAATTCAGTGGGTAATTCTGTTGGGTATAATGTGATCGATCAGCAATGCATATGTGAAAGCAATAAAGGGGAGTGAGCTTCCATTTGCTAAGACCATGAAGTCAAGGTATTGCAGGTTTCAGTTCTTAGGAATCTGCAATACTGTAATTGTTTTGTGTCAAAATATTACACATTGGCAGAAACTGACATTACGAATAGACTTGATAAAACCAAATGGTAAAGATGTGGAGTAACGTACTCGAAAACACTAGTGGAGTGTAAAATGGTACAACCACTTCGGAAAAGAGGTAGCTTTTATAAAATTAAAACATTTACCACTGAATTTTACTCTCAGGTACTTACCCAAGAGAAATGAAATCTTATGTGCACAAAAAAGCTTGTTTAAGAATATTCATACCAGTCAATTCTATCTGAAAGCTGAAAAAAAAAAATGGTCACACTGGATAAAACCCAATAGAATGGATAAACAAATGGTGGAATATTCATATAATCAAATACCACTGAATAAAAGGGAATGAACTGTTATAACATGGATAAATCCCCAAAATTTATGTTGAGCAAAAGAAGCCAGAAAAGTAGATACTATGCTTTCCATTGTTATGAAATTCCAGAACAGGTAAAAATGAAACTATAATGCTAGAAATCAATCCTGATTGCCTCTGCCGGGGGAAAAGGGGAGGGGAGTAGAGGAGGATGTAACTGACTGGAAAGAGGTATGAGGAACTTTCTGAGGTGGTAGAAATACTTTATAAGTTGATGGTTATATGAGAATATAATTGTCAAAACTCAGAATTAGCTACCTTTTATGCAAATCACACCCCAGTTTAAAAAATGTGGGTCTAGTCAGCCAGGTCTTGAACTTGCATTTTTCTGTCTTGTAATCGGGTATGCCCATGAACTCAGCCCTTCATACCTTTTCAAGTCTGGAACCAAACCTAAATTTTTTTTTTTTTTGGTCTGTCATGGGCTTCTTGGTTACCATGGTATTCAAGTCCTTGGCTCCACGTATGGTTCCACATTCACCTCCAGGAACCGAATGGCCAGATCACGATGCCCCACTCCCATGTTCAGGGTCAATATTCTGGGCATCTCTGGCCTGATGGTAATGACCCTCATTGCCCAATCCTAAAGAAAATCTTTCTACAGTTGGGTACCAGCTGAAGTGATTTAGCTGCTGATTTTGGGGGCAACAGTATGTGGGTTCTTCTCAGCAGCCCTCTTGGTGAATGTGATCCTGATTCTTATTCCCCCCCCCCCCGCTTCTATGGTCTCATCATTACCCTTACTCTCTTTACAAGTAGCTCCTCCTTGTGTCCATCCAGGAGAAAATGATAAAGAGGCCATCCATCTCCACCCAGCAGGAATGAATAGCCCATCACACCTGCATAGGGGCAGTCATCCCACCTGGTAATTAGTTTTATAGATGCACAGTGTCTTAATGCCCTAGTTTCTTTTGCTCTCTGACCTTGCCCCCAACTCCCTCACTGCAGTGGACAACTAGGCCTTCTCATAACCCAACCAAGGCCCTCTGACCAGCAAAGATGCAGCCTCTGCGTGCTCCCCCACACTCTTCCCCTAGAGTGCTCTGTATGTACAAATGAATTGGGTAATTTTTAAAATCACTGCGTATTTATCTTTTAATAGCTTTGACATTTCATATATCAAAAGAATACACCACTGTCTCCCTAGTACAGTATAATCTTACGTATAGTACTGCACTGAACGATTATCCACATGCTCAGCAATTTTTTGGAAGCAACAATTCTCTTCAAGCTGTTGGCCAGTTGCGGGCCTGGAGAACAATGTGGTGGGCTGCAGTGACCCTTTGAGTCAGCTCTATCCAATAAACTTGGATATGATTGGAGAAATGTAGTTCCTTTTATGTTAACTCTAAAGAACGAAATATGGGTTGATATTTTGGTATTAAAGCTTGTCAGTCAATTTCTGTTAAAACAAGATAGCCAGCAGATAACTCTCCTTTTTGAATTATGAATTTGAATACTGAGAAATATTTCACTGAGTTATTGCTTAACTTTCAGTATTTGAAGATAAATAGGCAATGTACAATATACATACAATGAAGATTTTTAAAAATCCAGAATGTGTTCAGACTCTGAAATATAATACGAATTTATTAGCATTACATTGCTTCATTTACTATATTAGACTCCAAAATACTACTAAACTGTTTGTGCTACATGTGTATGAAAAACTAAGTTTAGGATTGCTCTGCAGTTATCAAAAGCACATCCCTACTGACATGCCTTTCCAAGATCTGCTGTTCTAAGCAAATATCCCCTATTAAACAGAAAAATCCCTAGTGATGGATTAGTTCACGTTCGAATTTCTAGGTAACATCAATATATAGTCTACATAAAACTGAGAAGTTGAGCAGGAATTTTCTCAGAAGAAATAAATTCAAGACTTTATTCTTTGCAATTTGTTCTAAACCTAAGTTACAACTTTTACAGGCCAATAAAAAATATCAATTCTACTTGTTTACTAAAGAGAAATGTATCACTTTAGTACAACAAATGGAAGAAGCACTGAATTGGGAATAAGTAGAGTGAGGTTTTGCTTTAGGCTCTGCCATACTTGTATGGCCTTAGGCAAATCATTTAATCTCTGCAGGTAGAACTCTGGTCTGCACTCCTCTGTAGTTGAACAAAGATGAGTTTGCCATTAGGTGAAAGGCCCCTAGATGGTGCTGCTGTTCTGTTTGTATTTTTTTCCCTTTATAATTACAGTGAAATAAAAAGGCATAGATTAGAAAATGATTCCCTATTAGTTCAGAAAAAAATTCACTGTTAAGAGTTCATTCAATGGCATTGAATTATGAATTATATGGCCAATGTGGATTTGCCATTAATGAAAAGAATAAACCAGTAATGATTATACCAAATATCTCTTTATGACTATACATCCATGAATATTTCTCTAGATATATTTAAGTTCAAGAAACTAAATAAAAACTAAACAATTACTGTTAAGAGTACTGATGTATATAATAAACCCTATAGAAAAAGGATATTTTTGTTTTTTTTTCAAATGCCAGTTCTAACAATAAATGTTGATAAATGTACTGATTTTTTTTTTTCATTTGAAATGTTTCGGACTATTCAAAATGTGATTTCCATGAGCACAATGAAAGATATAGTACATTATCCCTCCAGCCATGTAAACAAGGGCATCTTGTAATGAAATCTGCTGTCACTTGGTGTTCAAAAGCGTAATCAAAAGGGTAAGAACAATATATTAAATGACTTCTCTGGTTTTAACCCACCAAAGGAAAAGGATTCCAAGATTCCACTATGAGGAGGCTTGGATGAACAATATCAGATTTTCACCTAACATTCCTGACAGGAAAAAGAATACATTCCTATTTCTCCTCTATGAAATTCACTGAGTATAAAAATTGTGCTCTTGGGATAGTGGGCTACGCGCACCCGGAACTAAGATTGAACATGGCACCTTGAGCTGAGCAGCCGAAGGGTGGCCGGGGTGGTGACTGGACTTGGGAGGTGAGCTAGGTGCGCCCTCTACAACCAAGAGTGAAGAACAACAACTTGGCTGTTCCCCTTCCCCAATTCCCCCAAAAGAAAAAAAAAAAAAATGCTTAATCAATATACAGAGCAAGAAAAGTACCTATGAAAATCCATACCAACCTACATTTTGGCTTCTTGTCTGTTGAGTGGATAATACATGACAAGCCAAAAATGTAGCATGACGAAGTGAAGTGACAAAAATTGCAAATTTTGTTTCAATGAAGATTTCTGTCAACAAATGAAGGAAGATACTAATTTTTGTGGATCCAAGATGGTACTGCTTCTATATGTCATCATCCATCCATGCATCCATCCATCCATCCATCCATCCATCCATCCATCCATCCATCCATCCATTCATCCATCCTTTATTGAATCTATATAGTGGAAAGGGCTGGAGATATAAAGATACCATTTCCATTCACAAAAAACTCAGTCTAATAGAAAAAGACTGAAAAGTTCGGTTCAGTTTATTACAGTGTCAAGTAGATTTATAACTATTGCACTTATGCTGCTGACAGAAGACCAAGATTTAAGAGGAATACTTTTCTCCAATAAAGCTAGGTTTTTCATGATCTTCGATATAAGATGTTCAAATTACACAAAGAAAGATACCTCATGTTCTATTCCAGACACACACCCTGCTTCCTATTGTACAACTTGCTGCAAATGGGAATTTAGTTGGGACAATGCTTTAAGTCATCCTATTTCTCATGAAATTACTCGAGTAAAATTTAATGTTTCCTTTATACTGTCTTCTTTACACAAAACATGTAAATAATCAGCCCCTATATCAATTATAACCATATAACTGAGAGATGACCTTTAATCAAAGACTGAGTAAATATATCTTCCCTGATAGAACCCCATGTGGTGTTCACATAATGGTTTGACCACTGGCTGTCTCACTTTTGGGACAATGGGAAACAATAAAAGCTAAAATGTGGCCCTGTAAATGAATCTCTTCTCAAAAATAGAAGAAACTCATGAACATTGTTGGGAAAGTTTTACATTTCCAATGAAACTCTATTCCATGGATTTGTTTGGAAGATTGTCTTCGACCTACTTGGCTTTTTTAGCCCATAAACTGTAATTGATTCAGTCCTATAAAGAACCACTTTTATTTTAAGCGTGGCATGCATAACAATGGATACAGCAGGGTTTTTTTTATTTGTTTTGTTTTGTTTCGTTTGATGAGCTGGGGGAAAAACCCAAGAAAGTATCAGCCTTAGCCTTCAGTCTTAAATTATTTTCAGTTCTGATTATATTGGGAAGAAATGAGATGTGGGAGTTTGTATTGTTTCCATCTTCAGTTGCTCTGTATTCTGAGATATATGTGATTCATAATGTACCACTTTAACAAGACACAGCTTTTATATATTACCGGGGTAACGCAAAGAAAATGAATTTTTCTTTGGGTACCAGTAATTGTCAAAAGAATGATTGCAGATTCATAAAATGTGCTTTATAATAACCCTGTTAACATAAAGTATAAATGGAGACAAGAAATACATACAGCAGGTATGAGAAAGGGTTAGTCATATTAGCAAGGCAGCTCAGGATGGTTTTGGTTCTTTCGACTAAGATACGTCGATTTTAACCCCCTTCAAATCCTTGGGCAAAGGGGAAACAGGAACACAGGAGCACTTGGTGAGTATCAGCTGTCTCACCACACTCTTACAAAGGCTCCGACTAGTCAGAAACTCCCCCTCCTGAAGCAAGATTTGCCCTGGTAACAAGGATGATGCGCTCAAGCTGTTAGAATTAATTTGAGTATCAAAAATGAAATTTAGATTACTAACCATGTTCTGACAGTTACAGCATGTAGAATATCAAACGTCCTCTTTTTAAACTAAAGTAAAAAGTTGAAGAAGCACGGTTAATTTACTTTTGCTGATGAAAATAGATGTCTAAGTGCAACTTTTATTTGTAAGCTTCCCTGTACTTCCTGGGGGGGGAAGTATTTATCTGCCTTGCTAATTCTGCTTGATGTTTTCCTTAGTAGATACTTGCTCATGAGTTTCCACATGCACATTTCTACTGTGAATGAAAGCTAACAATGAAATCTAGACATTTTCTGCTTTCAGAAAAGTCTAGAGCACAATGTACAGCATAGATATTTCTTTCAGTTTAAAAAAATAGTGCAAAAATGCATCTGATAGTCATAGTGATAGTTCAAGTGAGTTCTTGTGCCAAAGAACACAGTCAAGCTTCACCTTTAGCTGACTTGTAAAACCTGAACGTAGTTTTTGGGAAATATTCCAGATTTTCCCGTTAGTTCTCCATTCATCCAATCATCATCTACAGATTCCAGCTCTGTTATTATATCTCCAGCCTGTAAGAAAACAGGAATTAGAAAGAATTATTAGTTTCTGTTATATAAGCGTGGTAGGCAGCCCATCTGGAGAGGCAGGTATAATCTATTCTGTAACTTATGATTTGCTGAGAGGATTAAATGATACACCACAAAGATGATCTACACCTGATGATGCCATTTACTTGTATGCCTCTTTTCCTCAAAGCCCATTCCTTTGCCAGTGTCACTCTTGTTGCACTTTTATTTTCCTGATTGGATTTTATGCCCCCCAAATTCACCATTCCTAATCTAAAATTCTTCTTTAACAGTAACAATACCAGCTATTTTATTTACACTTACACACACACACACACGGTGCCAAAAAATGTATAGGCATTTTAAGAAAGGAAAAATACCTGTATTAAAATTGTAATACTCGGTAACAAAAGATGAATACAAGTCGTGTGTATACATTTTTTGGCATGCCCGGGGCGTGTGTGTGTGCGTGTGTGCGTGTGTGTGTGTGTGTATATACTATACAGAGGGTGCCAAAAAAATGTATACACATTTTAAGAAAGGAGAAAACTATTCAAGTTAAGCTGATGGTAACCACTTTGAGCACCTCTTGCACAAGTCAAACATGACTTGTATGCATCTTTTGTTATCGGTATATAATATTACAGTTAGACGTATAGTATATACTATATGTCTGTGTGTGTGCATGTGTGTGTGCCTGTGTGCATCCTCCCGATCTAACAGTGATTACTGAATGCCCACTATGTGTCAGACACTATTGTTCAGGTCATTATGGATACAGCAATGAATAACAATCTCATTCTAGAGAAAGGAGACAAATAAATATGACGGCAGAGAGTGACAGAAAGTGGGGGGTTGCCATCTCATTAGGGTGGTCAGGGAAGGCCCCACTGAAGGTGACATTTAAGCAAAGACTTGGAGATGAGTGAGCCCTGTGCTTACTGTAAGGCTTGTCCTATTCTATGTACTTTATAGGAATTAATTCATTGAAAAACACAGCAATCCTAGAGGTGGGTACTATTATTCTCCCCATTTTAGAAATAAGTGTACAGATTTCCTTATTTTAAAGAAAAGGAAATTGAGGCTCAGAAGAGAGACTAAAAAAAAAGAAGAGAGACTAAGTAACCTGCTCAGAGTCACATGTCGAGGTAGTGGTAGGGACAGGATTCGAATCTAGTGATCTCAGGGCCCGTATTTCTAACCATTAGGCTATGTGGCCACCCCATTTTTAGAGTGGACCTCTTTATTTACAACGGTTTTACTAGAATTGCCTTTTCTCAACATCCTGAACATTTTGAACTATGCATTTATTCTTTCAAATAATGGTATTCTCCTCTACCATATGGTTTATTCCTTTCCTCCCTGGACTTGATATCAAATTTGCATTTTTTCCATTCTTAAAGAACTTCACTCTGACTCAGAATACAGATTTATCCTCATCAGGTTAGTCAAAGGGACTGTATATGAATAAAAATTCCTCACAAGATGATATAAGTTTTGAAATTATCTCCTGAAACCATTTTGTTCTTTATTGTTTCTAACAATTTCTTAGAATCTGGGTTTAGGATTCCATAATGGTCCATAATGACCGTAACTACTTTTAAGAATATCTTTATTAAGCTAAATGGATTTATCTGCAGCCCTAGTACATAGCCCTCTGGAAAAAATGGTTTGATTTAAGGCCTTTCTTATGGAAAATGGAAAGGAAAAATGCTGACTATCAAATGTCATTAATTTACTCTGCCAAAATCTGTAAAATTTCTGGCTATTCAAAGTTTCTATAAGTAAGTTCCTTCTGGTATCTACATTATAACATAATGGTTAACTAAAACTCTTTTTCTCAGCTCCTATGCACATAGCATGACAGTTTTCTGGGGGCTAGGACAATTTTTAAATAAGTTTTATCTAATATTCTGTGGATATTTAACAAAATATTAATAATCAACAATACTGAAAGTACAGAATCCTTTAAAAACATTCTAGAACCATCCTGCTTACAGTCAGTCATTTGTAAAATGAAGACCACCTATTTTCTAGAGGACATTGAATTCTAACTTAAATGAAGGCCAATATAATATCCATAAGTTTGAATCCACATTGTTCACTTGAAGTAACAGTCTATATATATAAAGATAAAAGGAATGAATTTTGAGACAGTAACTCCCAAAAGACTAAACAGGACAGTTTAGTCTTGGGGTGACAGTTTCCAAACATTTGGATTTTAGGTACCAAGAATTAAAAAAGAATTAAAAAAGAAAGTGCTATATGGTTACCAAATCATAATTTTCCATAAGAAATATCTATCATGTACTAACAACAATCATTTATTTATTTTTTTAAATTCTATTACATTTATTGGGGTGACATTGGTTAATATTATAGGTTTCGAGTGCACAATTCTATAACTCATCATCTGTATATGGCATTGTGAGCTCACTAATATTTTATAATAGAAATTACATTGTAATATGAAAAAGATAAAGGAAATTCTCAGAAGAAATAAAAACTCCATCACAAAATAGGAAAGTTAGCAGCCTTGTAACTGACATATCTCTCAGCATGCGCCCTTACTCCATGACTCCCCTAAAGCCTGCGTGTACCCAATATCACCTTGTTTTCTCATTTTGTTGTGAACAGGTGAAAACCTTGTTTGGTACCCACCTTTTTAAGTCTCCTCTTGTCTAGTCACTCCTCGATGCTTTCCTTCTCCCTATGGCATTCCTGCCTCTGGCTATGTCCAAATGATGGAGAGTTTACTGCTGTCTACACAGACTCTCCGCGAGCAACGCCTACTGAAACCACCCCCCTTCCTCTGACATAGTCTCAAAGTACTGCCCTGAGTGCTTTCCTCTGACCATGGGCCAGCTCTGCACTGGGGAAACAGGATCATGGAATTTTGCCTTTGTTACTTTAAAAAAAGAAAAAAAGAGGCACTTCTTCAATGAAGTAAGATTAAGATTAAATTTTAGACACTAAAAACCCTTTGCAAAGTAGCTTCACTTTTGGGGTCAGTTCCCCACAGCCTAGTCAGGATCTATGGACAAGATTCCTGTGTCACAAGGCACTGCTGCAGTGGCCAATTGTAATAGGTACCAACTGATTTCTCCACTGCTTTCAAAGACAGGATAACAGTAGGCTGCAAGGGCCATGGAAGGGGCCATCCTTTACTAGGGCCACCAATGAAATCTCCAGTATTACGGAGGTCTGATGTTAAAAAGCCTGGGAAAAAGGAATTAGGGGATTGTGGGGCTATCAAGCCAATAAGGTTTCTTTAAGTACCTAAATGCCTTGCTGATAATTTACATTTGCCCTGTTTCTTTAATATTGTCCTTTAGAATTACAGTGTGAGATATGTTCCTTCTTGACTAATACAGTTACAAAAAGATACACATTCTGGGTCAGCTGAGTGGCTCAGTTGGTTAAGAGAGCAAGCTCTGAGCAACAGGGTCCCTGGTTCAATTCCCACATGGGCCAGTGAGCTGCACCCGACCCAAGCTGAGATGCTGCTGAGCTGCCAACAGGTGGCAAGATGGTTCAGCTGGTGAGAGCATGTTCTTCTAACAGCAAGGTTTCAGTTCGACTCCCTCATGGAATGGTGGCTATGCCCACCCACAACTAAGATTGAGCACAGCACCTTGAGCTGAGCAGCTGCAAGCTGCTGACAGGCAGCCGGTTGAAGACTACTTGGAGCTGAGTTAGCTGCACCCTCCACAACTAACACTGAAGGACAACAGCTTGGCTGTTCCCCTTCCCCAATTCCCCAATAAAATCTTTAAAAACAAGAAACAAAAAAAGATACACATTCTGACCTTGAAAGAAAGCTCATCTTCATTTTCCCCATGGAAATCATATAAGGCTTTGGCCTTCCTCCCCTTCAGTGCTACAGCAGACATCCTTTTTGCCTCAGCTGTGAAGATACAAAAATTCAAATATATAGAAAGGCATTGGATTAAAATACAAATCACACATTTTAAGAAACCCCCTTGTCATTCCCAGGGCAAAATATTTTCAATTAATTTCGAATGTATATAATTTACAAAAAGATGAAAGATGTTTTCTTAGTAGGAAAACGATAGAAAATATATTTAGTAGACAAAATTAGCCATTATCAAGTGAAGGCATTTTTATCTTTTTTTCCCCATAACTCCAAGAAAGTATGAGTAAGAGAGTTTACAAAACTGTATGATTCAACTCTTTCAAATGAGGCAAACAACTTAAACTGAGCGTGGCCAGAAGGAAACCAAATATATATCATTTTCAAGGTTTTGGGCTCCCCCTAAGAGAGTGCGAGTCATTTCCTGTAGTTGTCATACCTGGGCAGGGCCGCACAAAGACTGCTGGGAAGATCCCCTCCCTGCCCCGCAGTCTGCCCTGGTACCAATCCGAGTCCAGGCGCTCAAGGATCAGGATCCGGTCTCCCCTCTGGAAGGATAAGTCTTCGCTGGTCTCTGCCGTAAAACTGTGAAGAGCTTCGCACCATTCTCCAGAAAGACTGCTATCCTGTTACAAATCAGAAATTTGATAACAAATGTGAGATTTTATTTGAAATTAATTTCTACAAAGGTTAAAAAAATGGTAGGAAAAAAGTAAGGAGCCGTAAGATTTCAAAGCCTGAAGGCTTCTTTAAATCACCCAATACTTTATGTTGCTATCAAGTTTTAGAAATGAAAGTTTCCAATAACTTTTTTCCTCAAAATTTAAGTCTATATGACAGATGTGGTAGAATTTGTGGCTCTTCTGCTTTTAAAAGATATACAATATTTAAGCAAAACCCTTTTTCTAATTATGTCTATGACAGTTATATTTTAAAAACTAGGTAAAAGCATACAATATTTATGTATAGTATTTATGACACTATGAAAAAATTCTAGTAATATAATTTCCAGTGAAGCTCCCCTAAATTATGAAGGATCAGATGGGCATGCTATTAATTCCCAGGTCTTTACCTGATTCGGAGGCTATCAGATCCATGGTACAGGGCTTCATTAATCTACACTTTTAATTTTATGAGGCAGTTAGCTCTAAGGCTGGCAGAATAACCACCCAAATGTTGTGGGCTAGTTTGAGGAAACGCTCCAGCAAGAATGCTTTAACCCCAAAGATATCAGAGGAAGGTCCTGCTCGGTGAAGAGGTGTTTCTGCCAAGTTAGGATGGGAGCCCTATGTTCAAAACGCTCAAGTAGGGAGGAGAGGATAATTCTGAAGGCAAAGGCTTGGAGCCAGACAGGCCTGGGTTCCAGGCCCAGCTCTGCCACATCTTAGCTGACATTGGGCAAGATGAGTCTCTTCTCTGAGCCTCAGCTACATGTTAGGGTTGCTGTGAGGATTAAATGAGATAATGCATGTAGAACACTTAGCACAGTGCCGGGCATAATCTTAAATTCTCAACAACTGATGGCTTAGAAAACAAAAATAAAAACCCAAGCAAACAAAACCTCCTAACCCTATCCCTCTTGCTCCTGCTCTAGGGTAGCCAACCCTGAAGAATGGTACTTATCACTCCCAAGAAATTCAGGCAACGATGCATTTCTTTTGGAAATCTGTTGTCACTTTCTTCCCTGTTAGACTTGATCAGTAGGTGGGGATGAAACAATTAAGAGACACACAGCCCAATTACATTCTGACAATGACCCCAGAAAGCTCACTCTTTTAAAACTGTCACAAAACACAATGGAAGTCACATTCCTATTCAGTTTAAACACTTCTCAAGTCATGTTATACATGTAAAAATTTTAATCCAGTTTTTTCTCTTTTCTATTATAAAAAATGCAAATGTTCTCTAAATATTTGGCAAATGAATGAAGAAGTGGGAAAAATACCTACTAATCTATCATCTTATCACATAGGGGCAACTGAATGTTAATAAATATATTTCCTTCTAGTCTTTTTATGCTATATATTCAATTTCCTGTATGTTTTCCTCCCATGACATTTATTTTATAAATCTAGTTTTCTATGGCGTCAGAACATTCTACCAACCAATAATAATCATATTTAGGTTGTCTCCAATTTTTTCCTATTATAATAATGCCATTATGACTATCTTTGTGACTAAAACCTCGTCTCATTTTTAGCTTTTCATAGGGTCAGAAAAAAAATCACGTCATTTCTCTTTTTTAACACTCATATAATTACTTATTTAGTGTTGAGTTGTATTGAACTTTGTTAACTGGGTAAGTTAAATGGTATTTTATTGCTGCTTTACAAGGCATTTTCTTGATTACTGTAAGGTTAATTATCTTCGTAATATCAGCCACTTACACTATCTCTTTTATTCTCCAATCATGTCTTTTTCCTTGTTTTCTATCAGGGTTTGCATGTCTTTCTAATCCATTTGTATGAGTTCTAAATGCAAGATAGATATTAACCATCTAACTATTTATTCCAAACATTCACTATATGAATTGAAAGTGATTTCCTAACATTTTCTCTTGAAAGTTATGATTTTAATATTCCTCCCAGAGTTAAAAACCTGGCTTTCACTACAGTTATCTATTCAAGGAGCTTACCTGCGAACTTGCTCCACAATTTTCCTTTCTGGTCTTCAATGGTACATTTGTGCCTATGTTAAAAAAAAGTGAAAACTTTAGATGCAAAGACCATACAGTATTGGAGGAAAGCTGTAGGAGAGAATGAAAAGTCTGGGATTCCAGACCAGTCTCCTCATATTTTGGCTTTGTAACTTTGACCAGGCACAACCTTCTCTGAGCTTATTTCCTTTTACTGTAAAGTGAAGGAGGATATCCATTGGTTATACTCTATCGTCCTTTTCTGTTTAAAAGTCTATGATTCTTCACGTGTCATTTCTGATATGAAGCTATTACTAGTTACCTAAAACACCAAAAACAGCTCTTTGAGACGGTACCATAATAATGTCTATCCTACACAAATGACCACTGTCAAATCATTTCTTTCTCCCTTAAAAAATAAATATGGCAATTGGATTATTATGCAGCTTAAGTATTATCCTGTTATTTGGTTTACTTGAATGAATCAAAAATGATATTCTCTATACTCACTTAAAACATTTGTACCAGAGGCGTGGTGTTCCTCAACGAGATCCACAAAGTGAAGGGGGAAAACCCCAGTTTTGTCTCGAAGTTCTCCTCTGGCCCATTCTTCACCCACATACTCTTTAAGAGTAATAGTTTCTCCTTCCAAGAAACTTAACTCATCCTTCTGGTGTCCAATATATTCAAACCGAGCAACACATCTTGGGCTTCTGAACAAAGATGACATTTGTGAGTTACACTAGAGACTATAAATGTTAAGAATGTGTTAAATTCTTCATTCAGCTTTTCAATAAGTATTTATTCTGTTTACTATGGAACAAGGTATACTGGGAATAATTTAAACTTTTCCCTGAAAAAGACTAAGCTACATTTCTAAACTATAGTCCTTACGTTTTAGATCTGAACCTAATTACTCAGAAAGGCTGAAAGTCAATGTCACAGAGATATGTAGAATTCCATAAACTGGTGGTCAGTTTACACTGCCATGTCTTCTGGTCACCTTTTCTTTATCACAGAATCTCCCCAGTCTCCATGTCTTTGTATTCTGGGGTCAGTCTGAACCTTCTGTTATAAATGTACCAAGTTTAGAAGTGCTAAGCCTAGGGCTCTCAGGGCAAGCCAGCCAACTGCCACGGGAGGATGTGAGGGTATCAGCTGGGCAGTGTAGATGCTCAGTGTATGTTGAATCTGTCAGTGAGTTGTATATAGAGATGGTCTTCAAAACTAAAAGGTTTGAAGAAAACCAACTCAGCATATTATCTTACAACACTTAGTCTTAGACGTAACACCGTTGTTTTAAAAATGATTTTTGCATCTTCTTTTAAAAGCTTCATTTCTGAGAATTAGAACAATCCTTAAATGATCTGCGATTTTGACTGAAATTAACATAAAAGCAGAGATAAAACTATGTCTCTAGCAGACATAATTTAATATCAGACCTTCAATTTGGGGCTTTAGAAAGGAAGTTTCAGTAGCAGCGGGCTAACGAGATGGAACTGCCTGAAGAGAAAAGGTTGGTACTGGCTCCAATCAAATTCTGATTTCAGTCAGGTCAATGGATCAAAGGCTGTGAAAGACCACTTTAAATTCAACCTGCTGAATTTAACATTAAATGCTGCTGTAAAATAGGAGGAAAATTGAAATAGTTCAAATAGAATCCAACTATTGTGGCATCTGAAGTTTTCTTATTTGTGGTAACCTTTGCATTTATTTTCTAAAGTCCTCAGGGAGCATCTCCTTATGTCTGACCTATTCAAAGACAGGTTTATAGTCTTCAGCACGTAGCGAATTCTATTAATTTCCTCATTTAACTGAAATATAAAGTTGCATTGAGGCAGTGTTTTAAATCAAGGAGCTCCAATGATGCATAAAAAGGTACATAAATTGATAGAAAGGTGTTCAGATACGAAGGCGACCCTCCACCTTAACTCTTCCTTTACTTTCCTCTAGTTCCTGTTAAAAACAACACACTACAAAATATCTAGCAGTCTTTGTAGGGTTCTTATTTCTACAAGGTTGACATATTTTCTGTGACAAAAATATCTGAACCTCCTAAAAATTTGTTAGTAGATAAACACCAGAAGGTCAAAATAAAATACAATGGCTGACAAAACCATATGTGCTCAAGCTGAGGCCAGGCTGTGGGAGACATCAGGCCCCACTGTTTGTGGCTGTCTATATGTCCTGAATTGAAATAGAGAATTGCCTATGTCAGCTTCCATCAGCATGTTGCATTTTCATCAGAACTTCAATCCACTATGGCTTTTAAACAAGTAAAGTTTTCCTTGTAATTAAAAAAGACACAGTGAGAGTCAATGATCACACATTTAAAGTGGTAATTCTTTATGATATAAATGCTTGCTTCCTTTGTATTTTGTGCACAAAACACAAATAAAACTTACTTAATACAATGAGATGAAACCGATTCTGTTTTCCCATTTTCTCCTTCTGGAATGTCAATCTAGTAAAGACAATAGTATATTTTCAGATTTTTGGTAAAAAATTTAAGGCTAGGTAATTAGGCAATGCATGATTGAAATTAACCAGTTTAGCTAGGTGGTAAATTGATTAAATGGTACCCTACGGGCTAAAAGGTTAGAAATCCAGAATTTGGATTTTGTGGAAAAAAAAAAAAAGAAGTATAACTTGTGTTACAGTCTTCCTTTAACGGCCAATCCATTCTTCTCTTATTTGCTGGAATAAGCACATTAATACCATTCTACCTCTGAGTTTTCTCTATTCCATACTCTCTAAGTTGAAAACTTCAGATGAGGTGAACTTATGATAGAAACTAGGCATCCGGCATTCGGGCACTATCATTATTCAATGATATTCTGCAATACTTTCTTGACCCCCAAATAAAACATTTTAATAATCCCACTTCTGGATTCTCTCCATTTTCATAACTCTGGAACTTTTTCTTTTTCCTTCAATGTGAATAGGGAAGAAAGGAATTAATACTTTGTATAATGCCTCATTTACAAAGGTTCAGTGGGGCTGGGTTATAATAAAATATCTGACCATAATGCATTCAGTCTGAAAACTATTAAAGGCATTGAGGTTTATATTAAATAAATCAATGCCCTTCTTAATGAATTCTAAATGCTCAAACTTGTTTTGGTTTTTTTTTCTAAAGATTTTATCGGGGAGTTGGGGGAGGGGAACAGCCAAGTTGTTCTTCAATCTTCATTGTGGAGGGTGCCTGTCGCCATCTGGCTTCTCGTCAGCAGCACGTGGCCTCTAAGCTCAAGGTGCTGTGTTCAATCTTAGTTGCGGGTAGGCATAGCCACCATCCCATGCAGGAGTCGAACCAGCAGCCTTGGTCTTAAGAGTGCATGCCCTATCCTCTGAGCCATCCGAGCGGCAGCTCAGCTCAAGGTGCTGAGTTCAGTCTTAGTTGCGGGTGGGCATAGCCACCATCCCATGTGGGAGTTGAACCCAGTAGCCTTGTTGTTAAGAGCACACTCCCTATCCACTGAGCCATTCGGGCAGTGGCTCATCTCAAGGTGCTGAGTTCAATCTTTAGTTGCTGGTGGGCGTAGCCCACCATTGAACAGGCAATTTTGTTTTTACACCAGCTAAGCCACCCTGCCACCTGTTGGCAGCTCAGTGACAGCTCAGTTAGGGCGCAGTGTTCACTGGCCCATGTGGGAATCTAACCAGCGGCCCTGTTGCTCAGAGCATGCGCTCTAAGCCAACTCTTATCCAACTGAGCCACTTGGCCAGCCCCTAAATGCTCAAAGTTTTAAAACAGTTTTTTTAAACTTGTAGGCTTAGAAGTAATTCTTATACCAATAAGGTGGCAGATTCAGTGTAATTGATTTCAGTATGGTAATTGTGCTTTTCAAGTACTGCTACATTGGGCAGAAGAAAAATGAGGAAGAGTGCTAAAACTAACATTATTCTTAATATTAATTTAGAGAATGTGGCTGGATTTCTCCAAAGAATCAGGGCATATAAATACTGGATAACTGTTAAGGGCTACATTTTGTAATTCAAGAGAATCAAACTCATTTATACTTGAAAAATACAGGTTCTCTTGTTACATTTGTTTCCTAAGTTTCTGATACAATAGAAAATCATTTACTTCCCTCCTCCCCCAAATAGCTGTTAATGCTCAACTGTTTAAGCTGGTTTTATTGCTATTTTGCAATATCAGTAAGCTGTATGAGAGAGTGCCACACTCTTCCTATTGATATAAAGGAGCCATCTGACTTTTATCCCCATGTGTCATAGCCACCTGGGCCTAGCACTTAGGGTTGGTCCATACAGGTCCGCTTTTACAAGGTAGGCTGTGAAAGTGTATAAAATTCTGACAATATATTTTTTCCTAATCAGTTGTGAAATTATCATGTGGAAAAAATCATTAATGTACCACTACCTCCAATAAAAGTACTTTAGTGTTCCTAAATCTATTTTTTTTTTAAGATGGAAATAAATGGGGATGGAAAAAATAAAAGAAACCAAAAATAAAATGTACTTCACAGAAAAGGAGAAGTAGTACTATAGCCTTAGAAAACATTCCTTCAGGATAATCTAGTACCATTTCAGTCTTGTTTACTCAATGTTTCAAAGAATTAACATATATCCTTAAGTGCTTATCAACCCTCCAAGAATGCTGATTCACAAGTTGACCAGTGATGTTTTCTTACCTTAGGATTTCAGATAGCATTTAGGAATTATGTTCTAATAGTTCATAATATAAGTAACCATTATTTAATTGAATAAACCTTTATTGTTTGAACTTTCAAAATACCAAATGAATCAGTGGAAGAGGGATAACTAGAAACCAAGAATCTAGGTTACTTTTTCCCAACTGCAAGTTATGTAGAACTGAACACATGACCAATTTAAACAAGCAAGACCTACTTACAATCACTTTGACATAGTTGGCAGGAAATATGCCTGTCTGGTTTCTGCATTTCCCTCTGTACCAGTTTGTACCTATTTTTTCCAGAAGATAAACAATTTCTCCAGAAGTGAGGTTCAAATCATCAACTTGATCTGTAACATAAAATTATAATTATAGATGATAAATTCTTCTGGTTGCAGATTTGATTAAAGCAGAGCACAAAGTAGCCCTTAGTTCTGTCCATTAAGGCAGAATGTTCCACTGATTCTGAAAACAGATTATACTAATCAAATTGCCTTAAAAAATATATCTTTGTTTTGATATTGCTGTTATGATCTTCCTCTTTTAAATTAGATACATTTACCATGCACTGACAGATGGAAAACGGTTAAAAAAAACAACAACATTGTGCTGGCCCATGATTCCTACTGTGCCAATATAAACCTTATGCTAAATATATGTTTAACAATAAAAGGGTTTTATAGATATGGTATAATATTTTTATTACTCTCAGTCATGCTTAAACATCATTTCTATTTCAAAATACTAAGAGAATGCTACAGATCTTTAACAAGTAAATTTACTCACCCTAAAATAAAAATCAGTCTACCAAGAGGATAAAATGAGGTTATAAATAAATCAGGAGTTTATCTGTAGCCTTGGATATAAAAGGTATTTAAAAATTGATTATATAAAAATTTATCTTCTCATTTCATAAGTAATAGCTGAGCTATGTGTATAGGTTTTACAATTCTTAGGAGAAAAGAACTTCACTTGGACAGCTGTTTTGAAAGAGTTAAAAAGTTTGCCACTGGTAGGTAATGTGCTATTTGTTCACTGGTAAGGGGAACATGCCCTTCCATTCCCGAGCAGTTTCAAAGGCAAGGGTATGCAGCTCAGCTCTCTGGAATGGTTGGGAACACTGGACCTTTCCTGAAAGTGGGAGATTGATAAGGTGACCTCTCCATTCCAGGGATACTGCACAGAGAGTGAAGAAAGATGTCCTTGAGAGATTAACCAAGGAGGAGGCCTGCTCCTGGATCCTACCCCTTTATTATTATTTATGTCCTTACCTGCTGGAAAATCATGAAGAACGACAGCATGAGGAACGCTACTGTCAACAGGCTGCAGCGCGTGGCTTGGATCCTTAGGGGGGAAAACATGACTGTAAATGAAGTACGCAGGATGGTGCTAGATTTATATCCACTCTGAGACCAATTTTTTTTTCTCATTAGAGTCCTCTTGACATTATGAGGACAAGATGCAAACTTGCGCCAAATAAGAGAATCATTATCAAGTTGAAAAGGCATGTGTCCTTGCCAAGAGAGGACAGAAATAACTATCAATTATAATATCCTCAAGCATTTTTTAACCAAAGAAGGAAAATGAAAGAGAATTACTTAATCTTTTTTTTTTTTTTTAACCATATCCTGAAGTAGGGGTTTATGACCTCTTCACCTTTCAAGGGTAGTTTTCCCTAAAACTGTGATCAGGATTAATTCTTAAGAACAGAAATTTAAAAGTTGTGTCTTCATTAAGATGAGCAAAGAAGGAAGTTCTGCAATTTATGCTCTTGCCTTTCATAATAAAAAGAGCCAATGACTGCCACAAAAGTATAATTCACAAAAAGTAAAATCCATTTCATTTATTGCCACTTAACTGAATGTTTTCTCTAATTTAAAGCCAACACTACTTCCTCCTATGCATGGCCTGGATTTTCTATTTAAACTCAACGGTTTATTCAACACCAATTCTAAGTAAATCAGCAAACAGAATTCAATATTCTCTCCCCATGTAGCTAACTGCCAAAGATTGGCTAGAGGGGAGGGGGAAGTTGAAGAGTGACCTTTTCTTATTAACAAGCAGTTGTTATTCTTAGTTTCTTTTTATGAACAGACAGGCTAATCCACATCATCATCATCATCGTCAAATCTGACTGAAGGATAATATGTGGAGTTACAATTTAAAACTCTTCAACACTGGCAAACCTGTGAAATAAATCAAGGCTGATTTTTGTGCCTCTTCTTACCTCTTCACATCCTTCAACGACTCTTGTCCCCTCAGGGGTATCCCCCCACTTCCATTCCTCTGCCCCTCCCCTGGCCATCCATGATGCGGCCAGATGATCAGACTGCAATGTGGATAACGTATACCCTTCTCCATTTCCACCCTGCAGCACTTCTGCTAAGATCTATTCTGAATTTCACCTGCTCTTTCAACCAAAATGTATCTGTGGAGGCATGCTGCACACGCTCAAGTTAGGTGAACGGAAATATCAATTTAGGTCAAGACAGTAATGGCTAATGGCCAAAGTAACACTGACATTTTCTTAGGGGATGCTAATTGCTTTTCCTTAAATAAATGAGCATCATGAGAATTTCAGGGACTGTGGAAAGGAACTGTGAAAAATATTTTAAGTCTGGAGGGACTTTTAAAAATGATCATTTACATAATTTAATATATGTAATATATGTGTGGTTTTCTTTTTTTTTCCTTATTTACATCTGTGGAAAAAGGAAAGACTTCAATAAACGGTGTTAGGGTAGATGGTTATCCATTTGTTAGAGGCCTACCCCACACCAAACTCAAACATGAATCTGCAAATGGACCAACAATCTAAACATAACCAAGCCTGAGAAGGCAGGAGAGGTAGGGTGAGAGCTTGTGCCGCCCTATGAGCTTCCCCTCTGCCTTCAGTGTAGGCATAACCCTGGCAATGCTGCTTGTCGGCCTGGCCTGGCAGGCGAAGGGCAAGGAGAAAAGGCTCAACAGGGCTGGCCACAAGGGGTCAGTACAACTCAGACCACACCATTGGGGGTGGTATCTAGATAAATCTAATACATTTCAAAGCTCTTCCTAATATGACTCCAGTTGCTAATACAAATGAGTAATGGTAATAGCTAATAGTCACTGTTCACTCACTGTATGCTACTGTGTTAAACACCTTATATCCACTGACTAGCTTGTTCAATTTTTAAACATCTTTGAGACATACATAATTCACATAACATAAAGTTTACCAATTTAAAGCATACAGTTTTACTATACTCACAGAATGGTGCAACCATCACCGCAATCTAAGGTTAGGACTTTTTTTTTATCACCCCCCACCCCAAGAAATCCCCTACCCATTAGCAGTCCATCCCCATTTACCACCCTCTCTCTCACCTCCAAGCCCGAAGGAACCACTTTCTTTTTTTTTTTTTTTTTTACTGAGTAAATTAATCAGTTTATTGTGGGTAGTTGACAATTTGCCTAGCACATGGTGAGGGCAGGATAGACATTTCTGCCCTCCAGTAACTTGGAGAAGCAAGCTTCATGAGGAATATGTTAGATAATCAGGAGTTTTGTGCTAGGAGTCAGGTGTCAAATTCTGTGAGAGGAGTTGGTAGCTTGAGGTGGTAATACAAGGTTTGGCATGTGGCCATGCTGATCTTTTTGCCTCTACCCAGGCATGAACAAAGGAGGGGTACTGGCTGGGGTCATTGGAGCCCGGAAACCACACTATGACATCTGGGGCAATACAGTCAACGTAGCCAGCAGAATGGAGTCCACCGGGGTCATGGGCAACATTCAGGTATGTCCAGCAAGAGCCGGGCATGTGCCCAGAGCCAGGCAATGGCAAAACTGGAATACTGCTGCTTTGCTGTGTACGACTGTCTCATTTCTGTTGGGCCGGAATATTAAATCGGCAGTGCTTTCTCAGAGAGAAAGGGCAAGAGTGGGAAAAGATGCCTCTACCCTTAGCCTCAGTAGGAGGCAGAAAATGCTTCAACCCCACCTGTAAAATTTATGTTTAAGTTCTAGGTAATAATATCCTGCCTCTTGACATGAACTTTCTGACATCCTGTGCCCCTAGTAACTCCCCCTGATATCTGTCAGCTGGGTCTGGCAGGAAAAGGGCAGAGGGGGCCTAAGAGCGAGGAGGAAAAGCTCCCAACAGTCATGCTGCCACACAGGCGAAGCGGGGCTGTGAGGAGAGAGACCAGACCAGCTTTGGGAGAAGGGAGGCAACCACCCGAAGGAACCACTTTCGACTTTCAGAATTTATCTATTCTAGACTTTTATAGAAACAGAATCATAAAATATATCAATTCTAAAAACACCTGTGTGAGGAATTACAATACCTATTTCAAACACTTAAAAAATGAAGTGTAGAGAAGTTAAGTGACTGCCTACGGTGTGGAAAGGGCACTGATACTCAGCTCCAGGAAGCCCACACCTGTGCCTGCAGCCGCTAACCATCTTCTATTTTCCCATGATCTGCAGATTCAGCCTCCACTGATAACGTTCAATATTTTCTGTTTACTATGGTAGCGGAAAGTATAACATATTTTTAGAAATCTTTACCTTAAAAGTAGGCTTTCAAATAAGGTAAGTTTTATTTTTCTAAAACAATGTAATCTAACCTAAAAGAGGCTTCATTTTAGTGTCACCAGTAGTTGGCCATCAGAGGTCAACTCTGCAAGTCTATGGTACACAGTGAGGAAGGTCATCACGTTTAAAGTGGACAAAGCTTTCAACTGTTGAAAAAGAATAAACTTCCAAAAAAATTTAAAAAGTAAATAAATAACAGGAGCGCCCAGTTAGTTCGGTTGATTAGAGCATGGTGCCGGTTCAATCCCAGCATGGGCCACTGTGTGCTGCGCCCTTCCTGAAAGGGTTAACTATGCCATTGTAGCATGAAAGCAACGTGTAACCAATGACCAAAACAAAAATTAAAACAAAAATTAAAAATGAATAAATAAAAAGATAAAGAACTTCTAATTTTTGTGGCTTCTGTTTTTCATACATAAAAGCTTTTGGCAGTCCAACTCTCCTGGTCGCCCATCAGTGTGTTCTGAGAGGCAGGACAGCTGTGACAGGTAATGCTATATAAAAACAAAGAGAAAAATGAGGATAGAAGACCTTGCCCCGTGTGAACTACACTAAGAATTTTCAGTATCCCAGCTGCAACTAGCCTAACACGTATCTCCTCTGCTCTCCCAACATACAAATTTTCAGTTTCTCAGCAAATTTCAAAAGATAAGCTGCCTTATAAGAAGAAAGAATTGGACTAGATTATGAAAACAAGGATGAATGATAAACCAAATACCTTACTTGGGTTGAATGATT
Source organism: Aselliscus stoliczkanus (assembly GCA_033961575.1). Taxonomy (NCBI): domain Eukaryota; kingdom Metazoa; phylum Chordata; class Mammalia; order Chiroptera; family Hipposideridae; genus Aselliscus; species Aselliscus stoliczkanus. The sequence continues at coordinate 42,879,577 of CM066735.1, read as the reverse complement.
GGTGGGTATAATTTTTCATGTTTGCTACATTCACTGATAGTGAAAATTTAACTGGATAACTTAAGGAACTCTTTGTAAAATACACCTCTATACCTTGTTCAACGGCATTTTTCTTGCTCAACAAATGACCTTCAATGATCACTGTATCCAATGATCACTAACAAATTGGTTAGGCCTAAACTATGACTCCAGGTTGTTGGATTACGTTTCATTTCATTATTTTATGTGCTATAATCAGAGAAATGAGGTTTATACCAAGCTTAAATCTTAAAGGGAAGTGCTTTTTTACGTCAGACTTAGCATTTATAGGGCCCTGTTTAAAGTAATTATCCATTCTGCTTGGAAACTAATCTGGCACTTTACTAAACATCTTTGCATTATTTCAAAAATAAATGGCCCTCACCGTTGAAAATTAATGACGGAATGCTCTGGTTGCTGTAAGTCAGCATGATATGAAAAAGCAAAACACATGGTAGTCACTGTATATCAAGGTGATTAGTAAGGCAGTGGCAAGTCTCTTAGAGGTAATTTATTCTTAAAATGGAATGAAAAGGCTACTGTAATTTTTACTCTGGTTAAAATCAACGCGCTAATAAAAACCTGAGGAGGAGGTATAATTAATAGTTCTATGAATGTGCTGCCATGGCTGATCTGAGGGCTGTACAATAGGAATTTCTTACGTTTGCTCTGCTTCTCAGATGTTCGTCAAGTGGCGTGACAATCTTCATCTGAGACAGGTGAACCCTGCCCGTGTCTTCTCCCTTCTGGCATTCCAAGTAATTGTTTTCCACCTGCTTCAACATCACGAGTACGTCCCCACGCTGTAAGGTACAATACCCCTCTCTGAAGCAATTATTATTTAATAAAACATTATTACTTTTTCCACATTTTAATCTTTGGAGCCTAAAGCATTTAATAATGTGTGAAGCAGTAATAGAGGCCAGTGGTTTTTTTTACATTCCTTAGTAAAGAAAGAGCTCTATTTTACCTTACAAGACAGTTCGCCGGGGTTTGGGGAGACAATGTCTTCACTGGCAATTCCGTGAGGCACAGGCAGCTTAAACATAACCAAGAAGATTATTCGCAATCAAAAACCTCCTCATAAATTGCTGGTCACTTGGGAATTTGGCACGAGAGCCAGCCCTAAGTACAACTTCTCCAGCAAACTCTTCCCCTGACTTCCTCATGCCCTAGAGCCAGCGGGGCCTGCCATTTCTCATGGATACTAAGAGTAGTTGGGGGTGTGGAGTAGAGCCCACAGAACCACAGTGGTTGAATGTGCCTAAAGTTCTAACAACCAGAACCTGGGAATTCTATTCTATAGGACAAGGTCCACTAAGCCCGCTGGTTATCTGAAGGGTGTGTATACTCAGCACCTGACCTCACAGCCCGTCAAGGCCTGCCTTTAATTCTGAGTTTTCACTGGCAGTCTTCTGAAGGCTGACAGGGGAACCGTGCCTCCTCGCCTCCTCCATAGTGCTTGACTGATTGCTTCTATTTGCCCTGAATCTCACCTTCCAGTCTCTGCTACCAAGTGCCTACTTAAACCTGCTTCACTGCCTAACCCCAATCACTTACTGGTCCACTCAGCTCTGTCTGATCTTAGAATGCTTTTTTACATCTGTTTTACATCTGTATCCTACCCTGGCCAGGGGACTCTGTTCCCTGCCGTGGTAAATTTTAGATAATGAGTACAAGTCAGAGGGACTTCACAATACAAAGGCATGCCCAGGAAATGTGATTACACAAGCTCACTTCCAACAAGCAAAGGGGGGCTGCTTGGGCCCTTCCATCACCCAGGAGCAGAGATGGAGAGTGCAAGGATGTGACCCTATAAGGCTGGGTTGGGCAGTGCTACTTCCCAGCATCTCTGTGGGAGTCCGGGGGCTTACAAAGTACCAGGTTCCTGGTTAGCATTTAATGGGAGGGTAGCCATGGGAAAAGGGGGGGATTTAAGGAATTATTTTGTAATGAGACATACTACTCTAATATACCATTATTTTGAATTTATTGATTTGAGTTCTTCAAATACTTTATTGACATTACACAGCTATGCTAAGAACCACAGGCAAAATTTGGTTTCTCCTAAATGAGGCTCTTAACATGGAATGGCCAAAACAAGTACAGACTTTAGAACTAGTACCGCTATTTTCATAGGATGGCATAATGGTTAAGAGCATAGGGCTGAGAGTCTGTTGATCTGTGTTCAAATCCTGGCTCCACCATTCATTGGTTTGTTACCCTGGAAAAGTTACTTAGTTTCTCTGTGTCTTATTATTTTCCTCATCTGTATAATACAGATAATAATAGTACCTACCTAACAGGGTTGGAGAGAGGAATAAATGAGTCATTTAATATATATAAATTGCTTTGAACAATGCCTGTCCTATAATAAGTACTCAATATATCAGCTACTATTTTTATTATTTTTAAATAACCTGTCTTAAAGAATACTCCTGGGTCTTAGCAATTAAAAATTTTATAAGTAGAAATGATCATGAATATATATATAAATAACCTCTTTCTTATTTGTCTATACCCTTCTCTTAGGAGGATTTTGAAAAATCCTAAATGGCTTAAAGTCAAAACAATTCCTGGCTCAATGATGGAAAAATAGCACAATGTAAAATTATTAATTGCTGTTCTTTTTAAGAGCTACTGTTATACAATTGTTTAAAAAGTACAAACAGTCCTGCTCTCCTTATCATTTTTATTGTTCTAGATTTTGTCAGGTTAACCTGACCAAAGTAGAGAGAGCACATCAACTCTGTTTTTAAGTGTGGGACATGGAGACAAAGGTTTAAGGGCAAATGATAAGAAAAACATTCAAGAGAACAAAATTAGTATCTCAACTATCTCAATTATTGGTGAAAACTTCTAACTGGTCACTATTAAATGGACAGTGATAATTAGGTTTACAAAAGGGGAAAATGAGGGAGAAACCATCCATCTAGTATTAATAAGACCTTTCTTTTTACTTCATTTAAAATTTTACTCTGTGGGGAAGGGATATAAACTATAACATCTGTCAGAGTTACTCCCGTCAGTCTAATCTTCTGGGTCAGGTGTTGTAGAGTTTCTGTTTGGTTAATCCCTGTCTGCATTGCTTCCTTTTCCTATATTTCTCCTAATAAATGGTTTTAAGGACCTAGGTTTTATTATGGCCTACTTATCTAAAGCACTCTTTAGGGTCAAGGATCAAGGCTGCATTTGTCTCATCATCTTTTTCTAAGGAATAATGAATGGATCTTCTCTGTACCGGACGACAGACCTTTTGACCATGAATATTTTTAAAAGCTAAATTTACCATGTATTTCTTGTAGAGAGAGTGTCCTGGTTTAGGGCGAGGGGGTAGCACTGGATTTTGACTTTTAAAAACTTGACTCTTGGCTTTTGAGAGTCCGGATGCCAAGTTGCTCTGTTTTTTCTGAAGATCCATGTCAGAAGATGACCGATTAAAAGGCAGTTTTTTATGTGATGATGTGGTTGTAGAAATTCTGGGGGGAGGTGGTCTCTCAGGGGGCCCCTTGGGAGGAGTCTGTCGAGCTGGTATGACTTTTCCATTTAGAGGTCTGAAAGTTAATAGAGAAGCTGTGAGTCAGTGTTTGATTAATATTAGGTTCTGTTTTGCTTGCACACACAGGCACGAGTGCACACACACACACACACACACACACACAAAGCTTTCTGCTCGTGTAATACAATTTTCTGAAACATGCAGGGTATGCTATTTTTGAGCAAATGGCTGCTGCAATAAACATTATATTATTAGAGGAAATGCCGTGGTGTTCCAGCTTCCTCTTATCTTGCACTAGAGATTCATTAGTTCAGTACAAACAAGCATTTACTATCACGAGCTCTCTAAGGCCCCGTTTACTCTTAAACATGCCATGACTGTTTTAGGAAACTAAACACTTTCCACCAAAGTCTGAGATGAAAAGCGCATAATAGGATATCAGGTCTATGTGATGTGGTCTAGTACATGATTAGAAGAAAAATACGAATTTCCCCTAATAGTCATGTTATAGGAATTATTGTTTCAATTCTAATTGAGATTAATAAAGCTGTTTTAAAAATTGGATAGGATGACCATTACTTTGAAAGCCTTTCCTTAATCCCTGTGATAAAAATAATTTCTAACATCTTCTGATAGCTTCACAGCTTATTGTTCAAGTAGTCCTGGAATTCAGGAGGGCAGCTCACCTCTGAGCTGAAGAGGCAGGTCTCCCTTTGGAATCACCAAAATGGAGGAGAGGGGAAGAGGGAAGGCAAAAGGGAGAGATTTAGAGTTCATTCCAGAAGTGGAGTTCTTTCAGGTTCAGAAAGGAGTCTTCATTTGAGGAAAAGTAACAGAGATCCATGTCCATGCTCTGTGAGTTTTGGGACTGTGTTAAAAGACAGAAGGAGCAGAGATTTCTACAACCAGCTGTCCAAAGCAGACTGTAGGCTAGGGGTCTGGGTGAATTCATGAGTTATTGTATCTCCAAAAGAAGATCTAAGGACAACACTCAGCTTTGATGACAGAGAAGAAAGCCCAATCTCTGAGTCATTAGTTGTTCTCTAACTTACTTTTTGCAAGTTTTCCCACACTTACCTTGGTGGCAGCCTTGGGGGTCCTCGCACAGAACCTCCTGTTTGACCAGCATGGTCGGATTCCTGCAAGTATCAGAGAATGGTTTTGAATTAAGGTTAGTCAGAAACAAAAGCTTGTCAAGAGGAATTTTGGACAACTTTTTGGCTGGATCTGTAAGTGGAAATGTAGCTGATTCACAGAAAATAAAACAAGTTAGAAAGTCAGAGAAAAGAGTTTTTAGTTTTACACATTATTTGTTCCTACCTAAATTGTTCATATCCTAATACAAGGGAAGACGGAGGGAGGGGGGAGTCTGCTATTGTGGACCATGGCCCAACCAACTGCCCTGCATAGCAATACACCCAGCAGATTCATGAGGCATTAAGGATGATATCTGAATCGTAATAGGTTGCTTACACAGTAGCAATGTAAGCAGGCGTTGTAGGGAATTTAAAAAATATATATATATATAGATATATATATTTATATTTATATCTATCTATCTATCTATCTATCTATCTATCTATCTAGCCTTTATTTATCCCATGATGACACACAAGATATGCACTGTTCCTAAGTTTAAAGATATAATAAGTGATTAATTTGTTTTGCTTAGAACAGGCAGATCTCTCATCACTGGATGATTTATACATTATACGGTGGGTCTTGAACTATAATGAAGTGGAAACATAAAAGCTTAAGGGATGGTCTGAAAGGAGGGCATGTGAGGAGGAAGGGAAAAGGCCAAGAAAGCAGAGAGCTTGTAGCAGTACAGCAAAGGGGCTAGACACACTAAGAGCTTTGTAGGAAAGAGTATAGGGGGTAACATGAAAAACAAAAGATAGGCTGAGTCAGCATGTTGTAGCTTAATATAATAGTAGACGAGAGACACTAGATGTGTGGAGATCAACAGGAAGATTTCTCTAGGGGAAGGGATTCAAGCTGTGCTATTTAAATAGCTTTTCTGAACATGTTATAACCCAAAGATTGGGGAATGGGTATAATACATGGAAAGTATTTTCAGATCTTTTGTTGAAGAAGCAGTTAAAGAATTTCAAAACCAAAACTTCTGATTTTCTAGGAAAAAGTTCTCACTAAATTCTTCTAATTCTCACTGAACTCTCTCTCTCTCTCTCTCTTTTACACCTCTTCTACCTTCTAAGCCTATACTGACATCCTGAAAATATTTCTCTAAGACTCCATAAGGGGGAAAATGCCAGCCATTTAAAACTATACTGCCTTTTTTTGTAAAGGAGGACTAATTATAGCTTGGGGGTTTCTTTGGGTTAATTCAAGACTGTTTTCTTTCTCCTCACCTTATAAAAGAGTCAAAATTCGCTTCCATGATTTTTAATTCAAACAGAATATTTGTAACTTTTCCTTAAATACAAAATGATTAATTGCCAATAACTGTGATCATTGAAATATGTTTCAATGTTTTAAAATTCCATTTTTTAAAACAAATTAAGCTTGCCCTTAAAACTTGGTTGCACTAATGAGTTCAGTTAACGTAGTGAGGCAAGTCACCAGCTCATAAACCCTGCAATATTCTAGACTATAACCCATGCCTTTTAAATACACTGCTGCCTATATTTCCCCCTGAGAAATACTGCCATGATGCTTGAAAAATTGATTTACTTCCTTGGCCACTTTTAAATTAAAACAAACAGGAAAACACTCAAGCAGACAGGCAGGAGCTTTTTTTGTTTTTCTCAAAATTATAGTTGTCAGATACCTTAATAATTAGGAGCAATTTAAAAAAAAATAGATGTATACATTTGACATGGAAAATTATAGATGACATGCTATAGTAAACACATGCCATATAATCCTAAATTTGTACCAAATACTAGCTGTAATGTTCTCTGGCGTGGTGTTACTTTATAACAATCTTAAATATTTTTTCTCCATTTTCTACAATAAACAAATTCTAAATGGCGGGGGGAGAAGGGAGACGAAAAACAAAAAGGCAGTATACTCAAATCCCCCAGGAATGTCAGGCTCCTTCTGGAAGGCACCGACATATCTGACACCCTTCAAATCCTGGCGGAGGGGGCTGGTTCCTGCAGAAGACACTGTCTTAGTATGTGCTCAAATTCAGGTTTATGCACTGGTTCTGCCAACTGCCTTTGGAAGACTGCTGATCAGGGATTTCCTCCTCTTCAATATGCCTACATCACTGGGGTCTCCGCATCTGCTTTGTGTAGTTTTGTATTTTTTTCTCTGGCTCTGGCATCCCTGAACGCGGGCTTTTGATTTGTTTGGATAGGCATTTTAGTTCCTGGCAAAGTTGGTTTTTCTACTGTACTGCCCCTGCAGGTGCCATCTTCCTGTTCATCTGTACTGGAATGGTTTCTTACATTCTAATTTCAAAATAATCCCCAGTTTTTTGCTGTATCTTCAAAAGACAGACATTTCTCCCAACACCGTACCCTTGTCTGTTGGAATTACTGAGCAGCCTTTGCAGGTGCGTCTGGTCTTTCTCCAGGAACTGGTAATGCAGCTATGACCTGAATTTGTCAGCTAACTTCTACACGAAAGCTGTGATTCCTTATCCGCACAGGGCGGTGTCTCCTGGCTGTCCTCCTGTACCAGCTGGCAGCCTCCCTGAGGGAGGCCCTGGGAGCCGTGGGTTCCCGGGCTGGCCACAGGGTACACAGAAACATCTGTTCCTGCTGACAGAATGGTCCCAGTGGCTCCGGACGGTTCTCATCCTGAAGTCCTTCATCGTTTCAGTGAAGAAAGTGAGATTCTGCAACTGCAGCCACTTGTCCTGAGATAGAAAATTCTCCAGCACCCGAGGCAGGAGAAATAGAGGGCTTTTGGTCTGTACTTCATCAGAAGACACAGTTGGCAAAGACCAAGCCTATCCCCATGGGTCATTCCACTGGAGAAACAGTCCTTCTGGGGACCCTAACCCACACCTGAGGCCTTTATGGCCTCTGGTTTCAAATCCATTTGGTAATTGTGATTCTCAAACAAAGGAAATTTCTCATAGATTTGACTTCCTGGCCCTGGAAATCTGTGTGACGTCAGCCAAATCATCCAGCTTGTGGTCTGTTTCTCATCTTTTCCTCCTTCAGACCCAGCGTGTCTACTATGATATACATTACAAAGCAGCACAGGATTCTTTGATCCTCCCTTTGCAAACAGTGCAGGGCAGATTCCCTCATGCTGCTCACATGAGACACCCACAATTATGAATATAGTACTTCTCCAGATGGCTTACTGAATTCTAACTTCCCTCTCTTTTCTCAAATGGGAGACTTGCTTTGTGGACTGCCTAGCACCAAATGTAGTAATACCTAATATTTTAATAGTACTTTATGGCTTACAAAGCCCCATTACATGACTTAATGATATGGATGCCTACTCATCATGCCCTCAACTCTCTTTTACAACTCTTTACAGTGATGCCAGTAACCTTCTCAAGTAATTTTTCCTCTGTGCAACTCTGGGATTTTCCTACTCAACAACAGTATGGTAGGGCCCTATCATCCTCTCTTGAGATTTCTTGGCCCAGTTTTAATAAAAATTCATTATCAAGTACTTTGGGAATGCAGGTGATCACTAAATTTTAATTCAGCCCACAGGAAAATCTCATTAACTTGATATCGGCTAATTCAATTTAATGTCTTCTTCAAAGAAATTTCTCTTCAACTAGATGATTAGATGGTTTGCATGTAATATAAGCATAGTTAATGCATAATGTAAAAATATTATAAAATTTGAACTGAAAATTTGGTTAAAGACTTTAAGAATTGGTTTATTTTTAAACAAACCTTAAAGATAATCCATCATATGGAAATTTCAAAACGTATGGGGAAATGGTATTAAGGTTGGGGAAAAAAATATATATAAATAGATAAATATATTTATATTTATATATTTTTATAAATATAAATATATTTATATTTATATATATTTTAAAAATATTTATATATATGTTTTTATATATATATAAAAGCTCTTTAACCACCATCTGTTTACAAATACATGGTAAAGCACTATTTTTTAAATTTAAGAACTAACATTTCCCTAAATTTCAGATTACTGAATGTTTATGGTAATTATCTTAAAATAATGTCACTAATAGCTATTTTAAATAAAAACTGATATCTAAGTTAAATCTATCGCCAAAAATATTACAGATTTTTAGAGATTTTCAATAAATTATTAGTGCCATTTTAAAAACAATATCATTATATTGGTATGGACAAATTATTTTATGATGAAGTATAATGAATTGGCCTAATTATTTCATCCTATAGGGATTTTAAAAATATAGAACATCACAATAAATAAGTACATGGGGCTTAGAAACTGGTTTGTAATAAAGGTTTTGTGGGGTTTTTCTGTTTGTTTTTTGGACATAATCAGAGTATTTAAAATTAGCGCATTCTTGGTCTTCAACCTGAGACAATCTACAATGACCACTTACCAAGTTTTTAGTTCTGTCAACATTACTGAGTTTTCCAGATACTGGACTGTAAGTGTTTCCAATAGGCTTTTCAGTGGGGAGAGGAGGTGGGCTTTGTGGATCCTCATGTAAACCTAGAAAAATAGCAGTGATTCAACAACAATTTTTGGTCTTTGGGGATTCCAAAGGATGAAATGACTGCAGTTTGGTTCCTTAGAAAAACGGCTATCACAAAGAATGGATAGCTAAACAAAAGAGAAAGAACTCCCAGCAAACTTCAGAAAACTGATGGGTTAGTAGATATCAGCTAATTTTCATGAATGTTTTATAGAGAGTAAAAATAATACTAAACAATTACAACAACAGCTCAGTTACCATCCCAAGACTTTCTCTGTGCTGCAGCTTCCTTCTTCTTAACAAGGAAATACTGAATCATTAGAATATAATATTGTCGTGACAAACAACTAAGGGCATGAAGTAGTAACTACGAAAGTAGAGAGGGGAGTGCTGACTGGGAGAAGGGACATAGGGGTTATCCCGTGTGTGGGGGGAGGGGTAGAGAAGTCCAATTGCAAATAACATGGTCAGCAGAGGTCGCAGTGAAAGAAGTGGCATTTGAGCAAAACCTTGAAGGAATGGTGAAGGAGAAGGCCATGCAGATATCTGGGAAAAGAACATTCTAGCCAGAAGAAACAGGTCCCTAGGGCAGGAGCTGACAGGTTCAAAGAAGAGCGAGGAGCCACCAAGCTTGTACCACCAAGCTTTTCTTTGCTTCCCGGGTCCATTCCAAGTTCTTCAGACATGAACGGTCTTACTTGCTTTCCCTCCATATCACATCTGCACTGCTTCGTAACTGTAATACCATTCTGGGGAGCTGGTTTGTGATAGAAATAGAAATAACTCTCTAGGAACTGTCACTTCTGCTCCCTCACATGTATCAGTATAGAATTCAACTTCTAATAGTTGGAGCTTTGTCAGGATAATAAAGATGCTTCCTTAATATATCCTTTTCGGGATTTCAGGGCTATTGATCCAATTTATAAGTGTGCAGAAAAGTGTAAACATAGCTATGGTTAGGTCATACTGATTGCAATAATATACTTCCTATATATATTGGAATAATATACTCTGTATGATAGACACATGCAACTTTATTTCCTACCAGCGGTGCTAAGAAAGATATTACAGTTACTGAGTTTCAGCCTTCCTCTATTCTCTCTATCTAAAGACAGTGCTAAAGAGAAATGAAATCCAAATTTACTGTACTAATTGTCTAAAGAATTGTAAAAACAACTTGCTTTTAAATGTCTTGACTATGAATAATAATAAATGGCCAATTACACAGAACTTGAAAAGCGGACACGGACATCTGCTTCTCCCAGACTCTCGGAGAAGCACAGAAAGGCAGAGGAGTGCTTACACTTTCCTGGTTTGGCTGGAATGCGAATGACAGTGGGCTTCCTGGCGAGTGCTGGTGGACCGGCTCCTTCTTTTGTGGGTTCTGTTTTTGTGGGGAGCTGAAATGGATCTAATGAAAAACACAGTTTATTTTGCATGTTTTAGTTAACATGGACTCAAACAAAAAACCTCATTCATAATGAAAAAGTCCTATTTTTCATGCCCCAGGGAAATCTATTCACGGAGTAAACAAAATCTCAGTTTGCAGAGACAAAAACAAAGTCTGAGCTCATGAAAGAAAATAACTCGGTGCTCTGTAAATAATTCATATGGCTTTTCTTCCCCTCTTATGGGAGAGATCCAGGCCAATCTTGAATTATGTAGAAGTTACTATCTTTCATGGCAGAGCAATCATTTCATAAAAGTCTGCCTGACAATGAGGGGCCACTGAAACAAGGAACCACTTCCACCTGTCCTGTGAGGCCTCTCCCAGACTCCTATGCCCACTGGAAAACCTACCCACGGGGCTACCAAGGGTCATCACCCTACCCAGCGCCGTGCTTGGCACAGGGTGGGTGGCTCAGCAGTCTTGGGTTTGGTACTTTAGTAAAACTACACTTCAGTAACGTGAAAAGGAAAAACGTTTTATCCTGGAAATAGTAAAGACATCTCCCTTCAAATATTTAAACTTGGGGCAAGGATCCACAAGTTGGCATTTCTCCATCTTGACTGATTCATTTAAAATGGGCAGCATACTCTGGTTTCTCTTCAGATCGTATAAATCTTTCGCCTTTTACTAAAATGGGCAGCATATGCTTAGAAAAAATATCCTAAAGCATAACCATCAAATTATTTTTTACTGAAACAAAGTGTTTTTTCCTCTTTAATGTCAATGTTCTTTTTAATAGTTTGGAGAAATGACCATAATTTTTTTTTTTAAAGATGAGAAATCTAAAAATAAATAGCTAAAATAAACTAAAATACTGTACAATGGATACTCCATAGAGCACACAGGATCTCACGGGGCTGCCTTTGCCCTTATTCACAAGAGGCAGGATGAGAACACACTGTAATTCTGCACCTGCTCTGTGGAGCTGGCCTGAGGGAGACACTCCCTGTAAAACAATGCTCCCGTGATGAACAGCATTCATGTTCTGCCTGTTATGAGCTGCAGTTCAATAAGCATCACCTTTTGCTGACCAGCTCTTTGCAGGAGATGTGAAAAGCTGAGCTAAGGATAGGGAGGCCTTTCGGCTCTCTGATACTTCTCCTTCCCTCCCACCCAGTTCTCAGGCAACCCCACCATCATTCACCTACGAAAGGCGTCACTCACGCACTGGCCACTTACTCACATATGTGTGTGTACCATGTGCCAGTAACAGCGCTGGGTGGGGAGATACGACAGTCAAGTACAGTCCTATTTGAAGTTTATTAACTGCCACCTAGGATGGCATGCCAGGTAAAATAATTATTATTAGGCTACTGGGAAAAATGTTAATGACCCCTTTATGGAAACCTATCAGTTTACAAGTGAGGCAAGTCCTATCTAAGTTCAAAAAAAACAACTCTAGATTATCAAAACAATATCGAACTTTAAAAAACGCTCTTGTAATAATATAACTTTCTTTCACTGTAACTTATGTCCCCCAAAACAAATGAAGTTCCTTCTTTTAGATCTAACCAAATCCTTTAATTCCTTATTTTGTTATAACATTATTTTATACTTCCAAAGTAATGTTGATTGTAAAAATGGGAGGCATTAGGGCCGGCCGAGTGGCGCGGTGGTTAAGCGCTGGCTTGGGAAGCCAGTGGCCCCCGGTTCGGTCCCACATATGAGGGCCCGTGACACTGCCCTCAAAAAAAAAAAAATAATGGGAAGCATTAAGAACTATATGACAGAAAATCTCTTACAATCCCATCCCTTCAATAATAATAATGATCTAAAATGTGGTGTATCTATCGATCATATTTTCTATAGCACATGTATTATTATGGAAGTATTTTGCAAAACAAAAACAGGATCATTTTATATCCATTTTTTTGCTGATCTGCTTTTTCACTTTTGTTCATTCAGTACTGGCTGGGTTCCTGCTGCGCATCAAACACTATTCTAGATGCTGCAGGTACTTCAGTAAGGGAGGCAAAGAACTCTGCCCGCGTGGCACTTACACGCGGGGGGAGGGGGGAGAATAAACAAAAAATAGAACAGATACGTAATTCATGCGGTACAGAAGGTGAGGCGTACTGCTGAAAAAAGGAAAAGTAGAGCAAGGTGAGGAGCTTCAGGTGTGGGCAGAAGGACGTAGGTTGCAGCACGAAACGGGTGCATGGGGCGAGGGAGGGGAGGGGGCCACGACCGTCTTTCCAACAACTGGATTTTACATAGTCTAATAGTTCTTCCACCTTGAATAATGTACATCTGATCTTTAGGAAACAGCAGTGTCAATGGATAAAAATGGGTAGGTACACTTGTATTAAAGCCCATTATTGCAAATATTACCCGAATCTGAACTCCCAGAAGGGTTCATCTATTCTGAATAATGCTAGCTAAAATGCAAGAATTTGAAGACCCCCTTATAATCTTGGCATACGTTTCATTCAAACCCAGAAATGCAGTATCTGGCCTCAGTGTTCTCTCTCTCTCCCCTGCCATTGCCTCTGTTCTGCCTCCTTGGCCCTTGTTGGAACCCAGTGACGTTCAGGGAGCCACCTTCCTTCCCCAGCTGTTGCAGACTTGGCTATTCAGGGACTTGTCTGTCCTCCCTTCCCTGAATCTTGGTTGGAATATCCCATTCTCTCAGAGCTCTGCTATCTGCTGGGAAAAGGACCAAAATTTCGAGAAAAGGATTTAGGCTCATAATTGTTCATTGTGGTCTACTTCTCAAGTGGCATTTCTATTTTAAAGGCTGCTTTTGTACCTATATTCTGTTGGTAACTAGTATAGGTTTTTCGTTGACGATTTTTTGGAGGGTGGGTGTGGAGGGGGAAGAAAATCTTGAGCACAGAATGACTTCAATTGTTTGCCAATTCATACCAAATCCTGGGCCAGTATACCACCTACAGTCTTCCTGTCACATTCCAGGAGTGAGGGCCCAAACAAGGGGGACAGGGAAAGGGGCAAAGAGGCCAGCCAGTGCCCTTGAGGAGCTGGGCACAAGGCACATCCAAACGTGCTAGTTGTTGGAGGGCCGGCCTCAGGGAACCCTGCTCAGTCTTGCAGCAGATCTCACCTATTACATTAAAGGGTCCAATCATTTTATTTTACAACCTGAAGGATTTAAATTCAAGTAGCACAGATACAACTTAAATACAAAGTATTACACAAGTGTCCTAGCTACTCATTTTTTCTCTCTCTGTTTCGGTTTTCATTTTAATATCACGTTAGCTGCTCTTTAATACCTGGCACTCAGATCCTGTATAAGTATCCCTCTACAAGTGTCTGGAAAAAAATGTCTTTCTCAATACAGTGAAGCAAGGGAGCCTGCGTGTTCTGGCACTGCGGGCTGTTTGGCAGGAGCGGGTCTGTTTCAACGACCACCCCTGGCTGTGCTCACTGTGTCAGTGAGCTGGGCACCTGCCTCGCTGTCTGCAAGCTGTCCCAGGCGGTGATCCAGGCGAGGGGCGCAGGCTAGCGGGGAGTACAGGCAGCATCGCTTCAGGGAGAAGGCGGAGCCAGAGGCCAGTTTCTCATCTTGAGGGTGGTGTGCGAGTCTCTCCCTAGCCACACAATAGGAACTCTACGTTTCATGTCTTTTCATGACAGGGGTATTTTTTCCAATAGACATGTGAGTGGGCGACATAAAAAGCAAGGATGGCACTCAGGTTTGGGAACTCCAGGCACTGCCAGGTGGGAAATTGGGTCGTTGGAACTATTAGAATGCTTAACCTTCATAACCTTTGCTCCAGTCGTCCCACTTTTGGAAATTTATTCTTCAGAAATAAAAGCACTAGAAGTGAAAATCTTTAGAAGAGTGTTTCCTGCAGCATTTTTTATCATGGCAAAAATAAAATAAAATAAAGGAATTAAAAAACGAAACAACTCGAATGTCCATCAACAGGAGAAACGCGGAACCCGCTATGATGCACCCAGGCAGGCCTAAGGAATCCAGCAGTTTATCTACTGGCCTGAGGAGATGTCCGTAAATCTCACTGTTAGATGAGAAAAGCAAGCTGCTGAGTAATGAGCATAGTATGATACAAAATTTTACAAAATGCAGGAAAAGGTATAATATATGTATATATTTGTCCGCTTTGGTTTGGAATGTCCACACACACAGAAGGCTACATACAGCCTTGTCCATGCTGTGTACTCTGGGGGTTTGGATGGGCTGGAGGGAAACTATTACTACTTTTTTTTTATTTTACTAAGTATTTATACTGTTCCACTTGTTACAGCCCATATATGTTATTTTGTAACTGAAAAAAAAATCTAAAAATGACAAGTGAAAGTTATAAGATAAAGTTGAAATAACACTCCTGTCAAACAAACCAAAACAAAAATAACTTAAAAACAGGTTAAACAGTGAAAATTCTTATGCCTTTTGTTGCTGCCTTTTTTTTTTTTGAGGGCAGTGTCACTGGCCCTCATATGTGGGACCCGAACAGGGGCCGCTGGCTTCTCAAGCCAGCGCTTAACCACCGCGCCACTCAGCCGGCCCATAATAATTAGCTTTTATTTGTACCCTTCAATAATATAACTTTAGAAAAATCATGTTACTTTTTAAAATTTCTGCTCATCATAACACTGAGGATCAGGGCGGGACACAGCTCTCTATCTGAGACAAAAATGACAAGAGGTAATTCTCAGTTTCTTTCATCTTAATTCTGCTATGTTCAGCTATTTGAAAAAACAGATTCCCTCATCCTCTCCTGCCTACTAGTTCCCTCATAAAAGACAACCTCTATTACTAACTCTTTATACATCTTTCCGAAGACACTGCACATTTGTGTGAATATATGTGTTTTAACACCAACAGTAGCTAAAATACCATGAATACTATCTGTACCTTGCATTTTTCACCCAATATCTTGGAGGTTGGTCCACAGTCGGAGATAATAGGTGGTCTACCTCCTTTTAACTTACTGCCCAATACTCCATTGTATGGATGTATCATAATCTAGTTCAGCAGTCCACTGAAGGTTATCGCCAACATTTTGTAGTAGAAGTCCTTAATCTGGGGTCCAGGAACAGGCTCTGGAAATCACCTCCAATGTGCATACATGAGCTCAAGGGATCTTTTCAAGGGAGAGGAAAGGCTCACAGGCTAATCAGATTCTTGGTTCTGTGATCCAGAAAGGGTTAAGCACTGCAGTGCCGTAAGTCTCTCTATCACAGACTGTTGGCTCTCGCTTCATAGCAAAAACCCAAAGCACCTCCAAAGGAATCTCCTATCTAAATGTAAGAAAAGTCAATGGCACTTTCTCTACTTTTATTTGCAGTGTTTATTCTGCTCTCCTTTTAGCCCATCACACACACAACCAATTATTCTCCACCTGCTGCCAAACAAGTAGGCCCCTTTACACCTATTTCCACATGCTCTTCATTAGTGGGCTGAGAAAAACATTGATGATAATGTGGTTTTGTGCCCATTACCTGTCTCTAATAATATGCTTGTCATCATAATTAGTTGCACCATCCTTGGCTTGCCTTTCTGTCATTTCTTTCCCTTGAGCTCTGTTAATAGCAGAAATTGGCTGCTAGACTATTATTCTGGTCTGTGTAATGGGGCTGACAGCGGAAGCAGTCTGCTTTTTTTTTTGACAATTGGGTATGATTTGTAAAGGTGTGAAGAGGAATTGCTAATACCTCTCAGCTCCATTACATTAACCTGGAAGGCATTCTACCCACAAAATGAATCCAATATTATATCACCTGTTTTATGAGTTTTCCTTTAATAATTTTTCTAATCTTTACAATGTTTTCATAGCTTCAGTATTTTCTGATCTCTATTTCCTGAGATTAGTACAGCAACTGCATTTAATGAAAACTATTTTATTAGATTTTCTTTATTTTTGCGGGAAGAGAAAAAGAAGGAAAGACATATTTGTGAATTTGTGTCCTTTCTCCTGTGGTCCTCTCCCAGTTTCTGGCTAATGCCAGGATGATTAAGTAAGGAGAGACCATAATCCTTTATTTACAAAGGCAATCAATGCTACTGATATCCCATCAAAAAGGCACGAAGCCCAAATCAATAAAGAAACAAAAATCCCTGCATGTTGAGGAATTCGGAGGTGACCCTGAGGGCCTCTGGAGGACAATAAGAGGGAAGCAGCAAGGTCCAATGCACACTCTAGCAAAATCGCTTTGACAGACACAACATGGTCGATAATGGGTTTGTGGAAGAAGTAGGGACTCAATGTAGGAGCCACTACAGTAATCTGGGCATCAAGCCCTCAAGTGCAGCAGTAGCAGGAGGGCTGGAACTGAGAGAAAGATTCAGGAACGATTCAGAAGGTAAAACCAGCAGAAGTTGGTAACTGACTGGATGTGAAGTGCAAGAAGTTACAATAAACACCACTTAATGAGCACCTACCATGTTTCAGACGATGTGATAGGGATTTCCTGCATAACCACATGTAATCCTTGCAATACTGCCATGAGGAGTATTATTATAGTGTTTTATAGATGAGGAAACCGAGGCACTTGTGGAGTTAAGTAAATGGCCCAAGGTCATGTACCAATTAAGTGGGAGACCGCAGCCTGTCAGATTCCAAGTCCAAACAACTAGCCACTGTGCTACAGATGGGAAGATGCAAGGGTGATGTCTCGAATTCTTCTCTAGGGAAAGTGGGGTATGTGATGGTGTCGCTATATGAGGTGGACAACATAGGAAGAGAAGCAGGTTTAGAAAGAAGATAAAGTGTTCAGTGAAGTATAACTCCAAGTCAAGAGCAATGGTTAAAGTCAGGTAGGGCACGCAAACTACACATTTTGCTAAAAGACTGCCTCAATAATTACACGTTGTGCAATGAAGCGGTAGAAATCAAGACACAGGAAAGGCTGAGGATGAAGCATGAGGCTGTATTTATGTTGAATGTATACTGTTGACCTTCCTTTTTTGAAGATGACTATAATTATCTGCTTAATAACACAGAATAAATTCTCAGCAGTTATGAACCAAGTTGTCATCCCCATAGAATCTAAGAAGTTCTACAAACAGGTGATATTGCTTCGGCCTGTGCTGCTGCCACAGCTTGCTGTTGTTGGGGTTACTCATCCCTGTCCCACCCTGAGCCTTGTAACACCAAAAAGGTTTGAATAAGAATATGATGTGACAAAGACTGGAAAAGTGTTTAATGTGTTGCTGGGCTTAAGGATTAATGAAAATGTTGGGTAGCAACATGATATAGTGAAAAATAAACTAGCCTTAGAACAAAAAGATTGGGTTTGAATCCTGCCTTGAAAAATTGTGTGTTATGACACTGGGCAAGTTACCCATTTGATACCTCTCAGCCTCATTTTCTTCGTCTGCAAATTGAGGCTCATGGTACCTTGCAGGGGGTTACTGTATTAGCTTAAGTAATGCATGTCAGGGCATCTAGCAGAGGCTTTGGAACACTGCGGAAACCCAATATATTCTAACATTTTTCCACCTCTCCTTATGGACAAGAGGCACACTACAGCCAGTTACCAGGTTGTGTGCATGAAAATATTTAATAATTATGTGTTTGTTATCACTGAAAATACTCATACACCTGTGCTGTGCAGAATCTCATTTTGAATCACAGAGCTTATACCATTTTGATACATGTTAAACATTTATAAGATGACAACTAACCTTTTGAAAACACTATCAAGCTTATATATTCACAAAGTCTACCCAAAGAAGTAAAGAGCAGTAAAAGGAATCTTATTAATGACAAGTACAGCAGTTTAGTTTGATAAATCAAAGGTAAGCTTTATCACACCTTCTATCTGAACAGTGTGAGGAAAGAAAAAATATGCTCTGCCTCTTGGGAAATTTAATTGTCCCTGATGTTGGCGGGAAACTTACAACTGCTATATTTACAAAACTTTGCATTCCCAAGGAAAGAGGTTCTTGAAGATTATGGGGGGAAAAATTTGCAGCACATGGCTAGGTCCTCATTCCTTGCACTGCTCTTCCCAGAGGCCTCCCCAGGGCTGGTCCCCCTCCTGGCACAACCAGCGGGGCTGCTTCAATCCAAGGATCCCCCTCTCGGTCCCTGCATGCCTTCCCACCTATAAGAGGTTTCCCTGCACCTTTGAATACTTCAGTCTCTACCTGCTGGAGAAAGGGAGCCAGCCTCACGTCTAGCTCAGCCCCTAGTCCCAGGCTGCTCCTCCCTGGCTTATATAGTAGTAATCATTGTGTGTCTCCCTCTTTCTCTGTCCCTGTTTCCATCTCCTGTCCAGCTCCATGTTTCTTAAATCTCTGTTTCTCCCCATCTGTATACACACACATACATGTGCACACACATGCACATATACACCTCCATAACTTATGTACTAGAAACTAAAACAACAAGTGCCATTAAAGATACCCTATAATGAATTTAGATTCTGATTTTTACTCACCCAGACCCATCTCTGAACCAACAGAGTCTTCAACCGGGTTCCCAGATGGGGTGGGTAAAACATCATCATCAAAACTGATGAGGTCAATGTCCCCCAGAGGCTTGCTTGGCAGACCTGGAGCCGGGGCGTTGGCTGAGGGTCCTTCGCCCAGTGACCTGAATGCTTTGGCTTGTGATGCCACCGAGAGTCGGGGAGGAACAGTGACTGGTTTCAGCAAAGCTGCAGGGCAGGCGGAGTTTTCTGAAGACACAGATTTCCTGGGGAGCAAAGGCCGAGGAACAGGGGTTGGGACTTTCTTCCCGCCATCGGAGCTCTCGGGCACAGGCCCACCTCCCAGGATCTCAGGATTAGCATTCCGTGTAAGGCCAGAATTTGGCTTCTTTGGCAATTCAGGTTTGGATACTGGGGTGCACCCTGCGTCTTTCCATGGAAAGTGTGAGGCAAGCCCTTCCCGAGAGGCCACTTTGAGTCTGTTCTCACTCCAGGAGTCCAAGTCTCCAGAAGCTCTGTTAGCAGCCGGTTTGGGAGCCACCGAGGGCTTCCCTGAGGAGACAGCAGGCCTTGGGGGGAGCGTACGGGGAGCAATCTCTGGCTTCCTGGGCAGTCCTGAGGTGTCTGTGTTGGCCTGACTATCAAATGCTTTGATCTTTGAAACAACACTATTTTGGCTTTGTTCTGTGTTCATAGTGTTCATCACTGCCTGACTGTCCAAGCCGCTGGCATTGCCCACCAGAGGGTGGGGCCGGCTTGGGGATGGCTCCTCCTCTGTGGCCGCTGGGCCGGTTCTCTGGTGATTCTGCTCTTTAATGTGGGTATCTCTGGCTATTGGTCTGAGGTTGCTTTTTGATCTTGGTTTTGGCACTGGACATCTTGTAGCACTGGAGTTTTCTGGACAAATCTGTTCTTCAGAAATGTCAAAGACTATTAAAGGCGCCACATTTGTTGGAGGATCCTTGGCTGAGGCTGCTGGGGAAGGCTGCAGAGGTTTGAGAGGTGCCTGTAGGGCTAACCAGACCAAAACAAACAAAAAGGAGTGGCAACACTATAATTTAAAAGGAAAACTAATAGAAGACACACAGATTTTTAAAAATATATATGTAGAAGAGCAAGAGATTTTGGTTTCCTTAAGTAGTAAAAAGTAATTCCAAAATCAGCGGGGAAATGTTTATACTCAATTTCCTATAGGAGTTTTCTTCAAGTTATACCTATTCATAACAGAAACATTACTATGTAATATTTTAAAACACCATTAAATTTCTCATTCTAATACTTATCACATGAACCATTTCTCTCATCGTCAAAACTTCAACAATTCTTGCTTTACTTTTCCAAAGTAACTTACTGCCATCTGTTACCCTCATAGAATACTGTTTAACAGCCTAATAGGACAATCACCTTTAGCATCCTATCAAGTAGACATTGCTAAATATAACATCCTTCTCAATGGGAATAATGGGCATCAGGAGCAATACCAACTGCGAGTTTTAAAAGGATGATATTTTTGTGATATGAACTAGGGTGAACCCAAGAGACAGGGGCTGTGGCTTGTGAGAATGAGCTCTTACAATAATCACAGCAAAGCCAAATAAAGCAAACACACACAATCATGCTGACTGGGAAGCGCAGCTCAATGAATTATGTACAAATTGCAAATCATTTTAAAGGCTGGAGTCTACTGATTACTTCCCTAGAACTAGGTCAGATTTAGGAGAGACAAATGACTTGCATTACTTTGAGGCAGATGGTTGTCTATTTCTTCTGAAAAGTCGGTCTGAGTTGCAGAAGTAATAGTGCGCCTTGGACTGGCAGCAGCATTATTATTATTTGTGGTATTAACTTGAACTTGGTTGATTTCTTTTATGACTTGTTCATAAGATGGTGGGAGCTGCAAAATAGAGAATGATTTTAGACATCTATGGGCAATAGCCAACATGTTAATAGTCTCACTGTTCTTATCTTTGAACTTCATTTAAAAAATCAAATGCAAAGAGCTAGCGTGGTATTTATTCACCTCAGCAGGAACCAGCTCACTGGGCCTCCAAGGGCCTGCTGCAGAGGGCGGGAGAAACCCCAGGCCTGGCGGTGGGGCGCCTGGGAACCACGAGCGCCGCCTCAGAGGCTCAGCTGCCACAATGGTGATCTCCGGGCGCCTAGCAGACAGAAGCCTCAGTGAAGATTTGCAGGTTGGCAAATGTTTAAAGATTCATGAAAACAACTACCACTCAACGAAGTTACATAAGAACTGCCATAGCCACAGAAACAACCTGTCTGACCTGGCTGTCTCTAAGAGTACAGCCAAGCAGCCTTTGAGGGATCAAGTGACAGTCATCCTCTACGGTTTTGGCCTCAAAAAGTTAGAGATGTATCCTAGGCACACTTGGCTCTGCCTTGGTTGATAAAAATAAGGACTAGGTAAGGCCCGTGCAATCTCTTCATTCAGGGCTCTGCCTATAGCACAAACATAAATACAGAGGGTGCCAAAAAAATGGATACGCATTTTAAGAAAGGAAAAATGGTATTAAAATTGTAATACTCAATATATACCGATAACAAAAGATGAATACAAGTCATGTGGATACATTTTTTTGGTACCCCTGGTATACTGTAAGGTAGAAAAGTGCACTGGTCAATTAGAATTGTTTAGCTTTCTGTTATTATAAAGTATATACTCTGAAATGATACCATATAAACAGGATATCCTCTTTCTCCTCACTGTACCGCTGTCCCGATTCAAAGTGATCTTGCAGTGTTTAGAGTTTAACATGTTCACTTCTAGGCCCTGAGGTGTGTGTCTGTGTTCCTCGTCAGCTTTGTATACAAATTTGATGATTAATCTTTAATACTGAGGAGTCATAGTGATTTAGGCAGGGCTTATTTCATCATTTTCTGAGCCTGATTCTATAGTTCAATGTATAGTCTTACCCTAAACCTGATTTCCGAACAAACACCAACTGTGTGACTCTGACAAATCAATCAACTGCTCTGAGCCTCAATTTTCTCATCTAACAAATAGGGATCATGATACCCTCTTCCTTTCTCTAGCACTCTATAGAAAACAAAAACAAAAAGCACTGCCATTATCAAATTGTGTGTAAACACACACTCTTGTGCTAGCTTGTGAAACAGTAAAACCTGTTCACTGATTAAATTTGAATGGTGGGCCGGCCGAGTGGCTTAAGCTTGGGACGCCAGCGGCCCCGGTTTGGGTCCCACATATGAGGGCCAGTGACACTACCCTCAAAAAAAAAAAAAAAATTTGAATGGTATTACCTACGAACCTCTGATTATTGTTTTTGTCTAAATAATAAGAGTTACTAGTTAATAAATGTTAACCACTCTACATGCATCGATCCTTATGACCGACCACCTTATGATGAGGTATGGTTAACACCATTTTAAAGATGGGGATACTGGAGCTAAGAAAGGTTGAGTAGCTTGCCTAAGGTCACTTGGTAAGCAAGTAAAGTCAGGATTTGAACTGAGTAATGTCTGACTTTAAAGTCCTTGTTCTTCAGTCACCTATATTATACTTTAAGAAATTTGAAAGCAGGGACCACGTCTTATAAAAATCCATCCATCCATTTATCCACCTGTCCACCTTTCCATCCATTCAACCTTCTATCTGCCTGTCTATTGGTCCTTTCTTCTATCTATCCATGACTCATTCCTTTCTCCTCCCCTCCTTCTCTTTCTCCAGCCACCCATCTAGCCATTTATTCAGTCAGCAATCTAGCCAGTCTGCCTGCATCTTTTCTTTTATCCTTCGATTCAATTTTTCTATCCTGTCATCCATCCATTTATTTACGCATATGTGACATTTACTAAGTAGCTATGAGGTACAAAGCATTTCTTTGAAGCAGTTCCAACAATGCTTTACACATAGCAGCTGCTTAATAAACATTTTAAGATTCCTGTCAGTAAATAATTACTGTCCAAAGAACATTTTTAGGGTTGTACTGCTTTCTCTCTCAAGGAAAGTCTTATCATTCAAACTTAACAGATTAATTCAGGAAATGTATTGATGAGGCAGAATGCTGTGCTATACTGCTTATGAAAGACAAATATTTAATTTGCTAACTGATACCACACTTTTATTTCATTATTAGCAGCATATATGCCCTCTATTATGAATATAACCATACCTCCTATCTCGATGAAGCTCACTCTGAATAGAAGTCCGAGAAGCTATAAAAGAAAGAATAAACTGATATAGTACAAAATTAGTACATTCAATAAAGGTTTAAATTTTGTATAGGGTATATTATTGGAAAAATTAGCTTGTACATGACATCATATAGAATGTATGGATTTTAACATTCATAGTAGAAAAGCAAATCAAAATTATCTTTTCATATGGTGTAAAGTTAATTATAGTTATATATTTGAATTTCATAAGAAAACGTAGATTGCAAAAACTCCCCAAAGCATATTCCACAGTTCTGAAAATAATTTAAAGAATGAACAGAGAAAAGAAGACAGCTTTAAATTGAAATTGCATGATAAGAGCATTATGACAACATGAAATAACAATGGGCAGAAAAATGTTTTTAAAATCTATTCTGAGCTACGGTTATACTTCTATGTTTGTTTATAACTCTATTGTAAAGAGAGTGAAGTTGGTCAAATTTTCATCTATTTTCTAACTTTTTTGGCATTTTACAACTTATAAATAAAGAGATAATGGAAAAAAATGTTCAAATCATTTTTTTTCTTTTTTGAGGGCAGTGTCACTGGCCCTCATATGTGGGACCTGAACCAGGGCTGCTGGCATCACAAGCCAGCGCTTAACCAATGCGCCACTCGGCCAGCCCTCAAATCATTTTTATAAACACGTTTATAGCATATATTATTGTGCATGCAGCACTGACTTTTCCCTCAAGCCTCAAACTCAAAATCTAGATGACTTAAATTTGTTTTTCAAAATTTATTTTAAAATTAAATTATATCTTAATCAGATGACCTGCAAAATATGTCACATCTAGGGTCATCATATTACATATATGTTCAATACAGAATATTATCCCTATTTTCAAGGAGCACATTCCAAAGGTATCTTTTTAAAAACTCTTCAAGGGGGTGGTGGCTGGTTAGCTCAGTTGGTTAGAGGATTATAATAACACCAAGGTTGACTGTTCGATCTCTGCATGGGCCACCGTGAGCTGAAACCTCCTTAAAACTATGCCATTGTAGCATGAAAGCAATTTGTAACAAATGACCATGGTTGTTCCCCAATAAAATTTAAAAGAAAACAAAATCTTCAAATACTATACTATAATGAGTTATGCACAAAGGGGAATTTGTTTCAGATATACACTGTTTCTACCAGTTTCCTTTGTAACACTCCAATTCTCTACTTTTTCAATTCTTCTGATTTGAAAACGTTGAAGGTACAAATATTTTCTTTTCCCCTCCTATTAACTTCTGATTCTCTCTGAACAAGGAGACGAAGAAAGCGAAGGAGGCAGGGATGGAGGTGGAAGGTGGGGATGGAATTTAGGCTGGCATTGGAGCTGTGACGGCTGAATCTACTCTGGGTTGGCAAAGCAAACCCAACATTTGAAACCAAAACCCTTGGGTCTCGATTTGAAGGATGTCCTATGTTCACATTATCAACAGGTTTGACTGTTACATTTTTATCAAGAGTTAAACCAAGCTGAGGTACATTTTGGCTACTGGAGTAAAAGGACAGAGAAGATAAAGTGGTGCGTCTGATTTGTGAGAACAGTTTCATTAAGTCTGAGGCTCAATGAGGGTCTACAATCACATCAGCACCATCGCTAAAGCCAGAATCAGCAGACACAGCGGATGTAAAAGGCATCATGTTATTCATTGTCACACACATACCTCTTCCACGGGGCATTTTTGCTGTGCACTATTCATGAGTGCTAAGGGAAAAAAAGAAGGGGTTATAGAAGAGGAAAGGGAGGAAGAGAGTCGCCTATGCTCTAAAAGGAATTCAGGAGCAAGGCTGTCTCGCCATGCCACTGTTTTTCTCCACTCTGCACACTTCAACAGAAAGGAAAGGCCGATCAACCATCGTTTCAGGGAGTAAAGATGTACGCTGAGGCAAAGACATGTCTTGTCCGTACAGACCAGGATATCCACACACATAACCACAGTTAAAAACAAAAAGAATCTACCTATAGTTCTTAACAACAGTGCAAAAAAGATCTACAAACCATTTTGCAAAATCAATTTGCCACTTCAATAGGAATCAGTTGTAAAGTATGACTGATACTTAAAAGGAAATTCAGCAGTCAATTTTCTTTTAAATTAGTGGCTTTTCACTTGATTCTGCGCCTCCACATTGGTCATTAGTAAGGGCCCCCACCTCACCGCCTCATTAGCAGAGTGGCCTCCCACCCTGAAAGTAGCAGAATGAGGGATGGGAAGGCCTTCCAATCACACCTACAGGTCTCCCCCTCCTTGGAGAAGCACTGCCTTCCTCTTTCCTGCTCTGACTTTTTTTTTCCCCATGTTCACTCATCTATGAAATCTCTTTTTTTTCTTGATCCTTAAAGAATGGCTGACACTTTTTGTCAGTGTTGAACAAGTTTAGCAGCTAGGAACACTTTAGATTTTCATGGCAGATTTTCATGTAGTATCTCACACTCTTCCCGCTAATTTCTTCTGTCTGCTCCATCTCATTCTCATTTTCCCGGGTTAAACAGATTGAACGTAGCTGTTGCCAGGAAATTTGAA
Organism: Aselliscus stoliczkanus; assembly: GCA_033961575.1. Classification (NCBI taxonomy): domain Eukaryota; kingdom Metazoa; phylum Chordata; class Mammalia; order Chiroptera; family Hipposideridae; genus Aselliscus; species Aselliscus stoliczkanus. Next base: position 42,853,948 of record CM066735.1, on the reverse strand, counting down.
TTTGCTACCAATGCCCATACAGACCAACGTGTTCCTTTTAACCCCTGCCACAGGCTGCTTGTCTCTTGTGCACTTTGGAATTAGGCCACAGAATAAAGGCAGTATTTCCAGTTAAAGTTATCATAACATTTCGAAGAATTTTTCAACTTTTCTGGTTTTTATGGTGAAATTCTAAGTACAAAACAAGTTAATATTCAGCCATTTATGAGAGACTGAGACCTGGATTTGCAACATTAGCTCTAATAAAGAATCTTTAAAGTTCCGACAGGATCATAAGCATGAAAGGACCCCCCAGTGATCATCCTACTGTGGCCTTCCAGATAGCGAGACTGAGGTACAGGAAGGCTAAATGATTATCCCAGGACACACCCCCATGACAGGAAGGGCTGGGAGGAGCTTAACTCCTTGTGGATCCAGGAGAGCTGGATGCTTGTCCTAATTCCAAATAATTCAAAAATGTCCATTAAACAATGGTCAGAAGACATAAACACATAGAAAAGTTATTATAAGCATTCTTAGTATAGTCCACCTTACTACCGAAAGTCACAAAAATAGCTCACTAACTACATTTGCTTGAGATAAGGTATGAGTTGGATGTGTTTGACGTGATAACAAGAGCATCTCTGGCATGGGACGCTTATGGCCTTGAGGTCAGGAAGTTTAAGTTCACGTCTCCGCTCTACCTTGTAAAGCCATTGAACCTCTCTGAGGCTCCGTGTCGCTGCCTCTGTAAAATGAGGTCAACACCTACCATGCAGGGCATTATTTCATAACACAGGTGAACAGCTCCTGACTTGCAGTAGGCAATGGATATTAGCTACACCTGAATCTCAAAGAATAATTTTCTTTTAAAAGGTTAATGAAAGGAAAAGCATGAAATCCTAGATATATCCAGTTAGAACACTTTTAAGATCTTTACCCCAAGTAGCCTATGGCTCATTAAGAATAAATGCAAAAAGAAAGACCTCAAGGCTTAACGGGAACCAGGCTCATTAAGAACGAATTTAAAATACAACGCTTTCAGGAAGATTGCTTTAAAATGGTAAAGTCTTTCTCCTTGCTATTGTTAGGTGATTTTAGTCTGGGTTGGTGAAGCAAACTTTTCAATGAGTTGGGGAAGACAAAAGTTGTTTGTAACTTTTTCTTATAGAACAGGCAAGATGGAAAAAGATAAGGGTTGACACAATTATTCTTCTTTCTGTATTTACATGATATCATGTGAGGATCTGTTTGGGCTTTTTGCCTAAACATCAGCAATAAGTACAATCAACAAATATTTCTTTAGTGTATACAAATCATATATATAAGAATTACACTACAACTTGGTTAGCTTTTTAAAAAAAGATTCCTCAAAGCAAGAGTTTTCCCTCCTCCTTCCTCTCCCTTAGGGTTTCTTCGCCAATCTCCTCTTCTCTCTGGGTCAGTCTGATCTCCACGGATTCCCTCCCTGCTGCCCACAAAAGCCGCCAAGCTTCCTCTCTTCTTCAACAGTCTGTGAACATGTTCAAATCCCTTCTCTGCCTGACCCTTGTCCCTTCTCAAGCTACAGCCCTTCCTTTTCCTGTTTACCACCAAATTTCATAAAAGAGTGGCCTACCTCAGCTGTCCCAACGTCACATATTCCACTCATGTTGCAACTGAAGTATGGCTTCCAAGGAGCCTCCGTGCTCTGCTGAACCGGCTCTCCCAGAGGTCAGCACTGGCCTCCAAAGGGCCACGCAGTGACCTATTCTCAGCCGCCTTCTGCCTGACCTTGCTGAGGCAGTAAATGCTATTTCTGCTACTCGTTCTTTTCAAAAACCTTATTTCCCTTGACTTCTAACACGCAGCGGTCTCCTAGTGTGTCTATTACACTGGTCATTCTTTTTCAGCCATTTTTTGCCCTGCCCCCCTTCGCTGCCTTCTCCTTTAGCCTTGCCAGGCACAGGGCAGTGGGGTAAACAAGATCCACCCTGAAGGCTCTATGCGAAGTCAGGTACAGATTACAAGCCCCTACAAAGTTCTGCAACCGGAGAGGAAAGGTGAGAAGCCCGAGAACAAAGGCAGGGCCAGCAGACAAGACTCAGTGACAGGAGGTCCTCCTCGGCAGGGCTGGGTTTTTGGGTCATGCCATCTTTTGCCCAGTGGCACTTTAAAGGCACAGCCTGGCCCCAGACGTCACGGTTCCCCAAGATTCTGTCCTTTGCCATCTTTTTTATCCTCTACACTTTCTCCCTAAATGTCTGACTACTCCCAAGATTTTGCCTATATCTTGGTGACCTCCAAGCTATATCTCCAGGAAGAAATTCTTGCCTAACGTCCAGTCCCTAATTTCCTATTTAAATTCTCTCCCTACCCTTTTTCTCTCTCCACCCCAAGGGCTTTAAGGTATGTAAAACTATCCTGAATTTTTCATTTTCGTATCTCAACTCCCTTCAACATACAATGTGGCATTCCCACATTTTTATAATTTACCACTGACAACAACAAAAATGAAGCGTCCAGAAAGGTGAAATACCTTTCTATAGCACCACCTTACAAATTGTCCACTGAAGTGAATTTAAATGCATGCTCTTCACAATCTGTGGATATCCTAAATTCATACTAAATATTATAAATTATGTTTCTAAAGATAATATGCATTCTCATTAGGATGGTAATCTCAGCTCAAATAATGTAAAACCCCTTCCGTATCTTTTTTATAACAGATAATCCATGTTTGGAAAGGGATCTTTACCAAGCCTTTTATTAAAAAAGGATGTTAAAACCCTATACACCAAGAGCAAGTTTCATAACTTTAACCAAGAGGCAAAGTTAGTAAGTATGAATCCACTATTCTGGAGAGAATTCTATTTCGGCACTTCTATTTATATGTGCAAGTGAGAGCTGATCTCCATAGGCATTTATACAGTTAAATAAAAATACCGTGGAAGCAAATGAATCAAAAAGGACAGGGTTTGATATTTTTTTTAACCCATCAGATGTCGCTACCTATAAAAAATGGTTACATAAAATTTATATTAGTTCATAGCAATCGACTAGATAATTCCCCCAAAATTTTAAACAGCTTAGTTCTGTAAGAGAAAAATATTGTTCTGGCTTATCAATAAATGAAAGTTGAAAAGAAAGTTGGAAAACTAGCTGCATGTCTGAAATGGTTTATTATTCCTTAGGAGCAGCTGCTCTTGCTTGATTCTTTGTAAGAGTCATCAAGTACAATAACTTGTTAGAAATCTAAACCATCATTTAAAATTATCACAGAGGAAAACACAGAGCAGGAAGAAACAAACTTACATCTCTTGATTACCGCTCTAATGGATGACAAGGGTCCTTGGCTAGAAAAAGAAAGAAAGAGAACTTATTAAACATTCATTAATCCTTTTGAAGAAGAATCATTTATCATGCCAGGTCATTTCTGAGACTCAATATAGCATCAAGCAGCAAGTTTGATACATTAATTACTGGTCTATCCTCTTTACAAAACACCAATTAAAAATGTTTTGAAAATTGCCTTTGATATTTAAGATGTTCTGTGGGAGGTTAGGAGGCTGGTGAAGTTTATCTGTAGTGTAAATAAAATTCTGCCTTAAAATTGGTTTTACAGCTGTCTACACACTGCATCTTCCAGTGAATTCTGGGCAATGCTTGAAGTCAGGTAGCAATTACAAGATGCTCAGAATATTTTGACACATCCTCCATCTCTTTTGTGTTTGACACTGGAATTCCTGTATTCTCAGATCAAAACAGGTCATTTTTATAGTCAATTTGACCTAAAGACCAACAGTATTTTCTCCTAAGATTAGAATTAAAAACATCAACACTTAAAAATCTTCTGCTTACTTTAGTTTTTGTTCAATAGCTGGGTCGGTCCTGGTTGCCTCTGACTGTGTGACCTTGGATAAGTCACAGGGCCCTTTCCCAGCCTCTGTTTACTCATTTTTCAAAACCCTCTAGGCTATAAAAGTTTATATTACTAATTTTTGGGGTTGTTTGTTTTTTGTCTTTATTCATACCAGCTAGACTAATTCTTTTTGGAATAATTTAGAAAATATATATAACCATGAAACTTTAATGGCATGATTTAGAAAAAAAACAAAGCTTCGTGTTTATTAAAATTCTTCACTTTTTCTATGAATGGTCTTTTAAAATTTATACTTCTTTTCAATTTATGCTCTTTTAAAATTTGTGCTTGTGGTCATCTATAAATCCTCTTGCAGTTTCTGAGATAGATACAACAGGAAGATACAACAGAACACCAGTTCATTCTATGGGAGGGACACTTTAAGAATACATGATTCTGCCAGACAAGACAAAATAAATTAAGCTCTAGGAGGTCTCCAATACCATAAAGCTAGGACCATAATACAAAAATGTAAGCAATACTGATTTTTTAAAAATGTTCTTGAAGGCTTTCTGTAAATAACTACTTGAAGAAACTAGTATAAGGTCATATAGAAGAGGTAACAGCACTAAAGTGCAAATTGGTTGACTGGAGGTTTTAGGAGACACTTCTTGGTGCGAAGGAGAGAACCTGCATGTTAATATTGAATCTCTTGACTTGGGTACTGTAATTAAAAGACTCAAAATCAGTATTTAGAGGCACAGACAAAAAAGCCAAAGTTCCACGTGAGCCCAGATAGGGCATAAGGGACGTCAGTGAATGTCTACATCATCACCTCCTTGCTTATCACCACGGATTCGGTGTGATGGTATTACTAAAACACACCCTTTGTCACCTTTGTGAAAGAGGAAGGTGTACTGCCTGGGTGGAACATGGTAGGATTTGGGTCAACCCTCCCTCCCCCTCCAAAAAAGGTGTGTTGAACTCTTAACCCCTAGTACCTCCGAGTGTGACCCCATTTGGAAATAGGGTCATTACAGATGTAATTAGTTAGGGTGAGATCATCCTGGAAGAAGGTGGGCCCTAATCCCATATGACTAGCATCCCTAAAAGAAGGCCACGTGAGAACAGAGGCACACAGGGAAAGTGTCATATGACCATGAAGGCACAGTCTGGGGTGAAGCAGCTGTGGATCAAGGAATGCTGAGACCGCCCACAAACCGCTGACGCTAAGGAGAGAGGCAAGGAAGGATTCGCTATGGATTTCAGAGGAAGCACGGCCCTGCTGACACCGACTTCAGACTTGTGGCCCCCAGAACTGCGTGACAGTAAATTTCTATTGTTGTAAGTCACCCAGTTTGTGGTACTGTGTTATGGCAGCCCCAAGAAACTAATATGGGGGGAGGTTCTTCTGGGGTGCTGAGTAGATGTGATAATTCATTGAACTGTGTAACCTTTGTGCATTTTCCTATACGTTATACTTCAATAAAAAGTTGGGGGGCGGGCGTGGTAACCATGGCATAAAATAGAGTTTTGACTGAGGTCATCCCACGTTCTACAATTCTCAAGATTTTCAGTGTCATGTTTAGACTAGATCTATAAACCAAACCAACCATCTTATGTCTAATGCCGCCTTTTCTAAACTCTAAAGTTTAAAGTTCTCCTTCCGAGGTTAAGAGGTTTTATGGTAGGGAAAATAAAAAAGAAGGCCTGTGGTCAAATGCGTCTCCATGAGAAGCAGTTTTGGGAGATGCTGGAGTGGCTAGCGGCCTGGCTGTGCAATGCATACAATTTCTGTATCTCAAATGTAGCTCTGGGTACAAAAAGTATGGTTTTGAAGATATTCTTCATCTGTGTCTTTCTGCAGAGCGAAGGCTATAGGTACCATTCCACAATCTTCAGAGAAAACCTCAGGAGAGCCTCCCGCGGCACGGGCCAGGCTCACGTCTCAGTTGGGAACCTTCAGGAAGGATGCCCACCCTGGACAGTAGACACGGCCTCACGCCCACTGACCAGGGGAGGGGACACTAGAGCTTGCTGGTTCAGAGAGCTAGTTTTGGAGTCCAGCTGTCCCTGTTCCCTCCTGGAGCTTCCACTTGCTGGCTGAGGTGACACTGTGCAAATTACTTAGCTTCTCTAAGACCCCTTGTGTCCTCATGTATAAAAAGCAAGGATAACTCAACTTCCTCATGAGGCTGTTATAAAGAGTACCAAGAGGGAGAATCCATTAAAGCATTGTACACAGTGCATGGAACAAAGTGTGTGTCCAATAAATAGGAGCCATTATTATTAATGTTGGCTCATAATCTTTAGGGCTGTCACAAAACATCTGACAACACATATAACCCTTGACAGAGTCTCCCATTGGGGTCTGATATCATACAGATTATAGGCCCAACAGTTTATGTTTTGAAAAGATGTTTTTCTTGAAGATTTGCTTTGCTCTCCTCTGGTTTCAGCTGAGGGAGCCCGAGCCTAGGCCACTCCCAAGACAAAACAAAGGAGCGCAATCCTGCCGCTTCACTCTGCTCTAAGCGTGTACGGCCCTTGCAGGGTGACTCCGCATCGTCTGCCTTCGCTCCTCAAGCACTGCGGCCCCATTATCAGGTGCTCATGTTCTCTCTCAGTGGGCCAGATAAAACCACTCCTGAGCTGTGACAGTCAAAGACCCTTCCGGGAGGGTCAGGGGAAATGGCTTTCAGATCCTGAGCAGGAGAACCAAAAGCTGGGGTCAAGACAGGACTGTCTCAGGCCTAACTGCCTGATGACTTCTCTTCCCCCAGGACTCTGGGGCTCTCTCGCTGTTCAGAGTCCCATTCTCGCCTTTCATCCACTCTCCTCCAATAAGCCCTTCTCAGGCTACGCAGTAGGACCACTCTCTACCACCGCATCTGCAAATAACCTTCGTTAGCAGTTAGGAAGGTATTTTTAAGAATGGGAATTTTTTAAAAGTTTCTCAACCAAATGAATTTCTAATGGTGACATTTCAGTGAAGATGATGATGATAACCGCTTATTATTATGGATGCCAAACACACGATCCACTTAACAAATGAGGAAAATGAGGCTTAGAGTTTAGGTGTCTGCATTCACACAGTTGGCAAGTGGCAGAGCCAGATGTGAATTTATTACTGTCCAGGACTGGAATCCAGGAGTCTGTCATTCAGGCTCGGGTAGATGGGCAAATGTGGATGCTCCACCAAGTCCAATAGGTAAGCAAGTATCCCCAAATGTAAAGCTGGCCCTCAATATTTCACAATACCATCTCACGCCAGATTCTGCCATTGCAGAAGAAACAACAGTTGCGAGGTATGACTTTTTTTTTTAGGTGTTTTTTTTTAAATTAGCTTCAGGTGTACAATACAGTGCAATAGTTATACTTTTTACCTCTCAAAGTGACAACCCCCCTCCCCCAATTCTCCGCCCCACTCCCCCCCCCATATCATACTATCTATTACAATTCCTTTGACTCCCTTCCACCGTATAATCTACATCCCGTGACTATCTATATATTCAGTTACAGTTGGCATACAATATTATACAACATCAGCTTCAGGTGTACAGTGCAGTGATCAGGCCTCTACTCCATCCATGAAGTGGTCTCCCTAACAAGACATGTGACCATCTGACACCCCACAAAATTTTAACAACATTATATTCCCCGAACTGTCTTTCATATCCCTGTGACAATACTGTAGTTATCTATTTATGCTGTCTAATCCCTTGCGAGGTATGACATTTTGATGTTGTCAGAATAGTAACAATGCAAATCACAATGGTCGCTCTATAGCTCACCTAAGAAAATCCACCTTCTCTTTCTTTTGGATCATGTTTTATTTATCATAGGACAGATTCTAAAATTTTCAAAGCCACGGCTTGTTTCCAAGTTTAAAGTCATTGTTCCACCCCACCCTCTCTCTTTGGTGAGGAAAAAAACTGTTTTCAAGAACCAGTAACTGAAGGTGGATTTGGCTCGTTTGGCACACGAATCAGAAGAATGCTCACAAATGCCCATCGTCATTTTCCTATCTGATTTGGGAGTTCCTTCTGTGTGCAGAGGCAACTGAATACATTAAAAACAAAAACATTCTTTGTAAAAAACAAAACAAACAAACAAAAAACCTTCTCAATAAAGGCCATGGGCATGGGGCAGCCCTTTGGTGAAGCTGAAAAGCCTGCAGGTGAATATAAAGTTGATCCCCTTATGTACAATACATACTATGCACCAAGAATGCTTAGAAAGCACAGACTCTGACCTCAGTATGAAAGACAAATATTTTAAAGTCCTTTCTATTAACAGTATATAGGGTAGGCACAAGGTGCGATGGATGCAGACAACGTATACATTACTAGATCTTGAGTTCTGAGGAAAGACTTCCAAAATGTGACATGTGTCTTGGCTAAGGACTGAAGAGTGCGCCAGAGGAAAGGTTCTGAAGAGGAGGTGTCGGGCAGCATGTGCAAAGGAGCAGGAGTGAGGAGGGAGCAGGACCTGAGCATGTGTGAGCACAGCATATGAAGAAGCCGTGCTAAGAGAACTTGAATGCCATGCCAAAGGATACAGGGGATGTGTGACAGAGGGAAGCGGTGGCACCGGGCATCACCAGCCAGGTTACACACTAAGATTCCATGCGTCAGGGATAGGACAGCCAAGGGCTTCAGAAGCAGTGGGAATTTGTCTAGGACAAGCATGGACACAGCTGGTCTGGATGCACTAGCCATGGTGTTTGTGGCTGCCTGCCTTGTAAAAAAGAATCTACGAAGAAACCCTGAAGCACATTTTTAGGAACTAATATATGGAAAACAAGATTGACACGCTAATATTTTATGAGATAAATGATGAGTGGAGGTAGGAAAGAGAAGACAGGCGTGAGCAAGAGGAGGCTTCTGGAAGCGCCCGAGGGCACTGGAGAAGTCCAGCCTGTCTTCCTCATGCACGTATTTATTCACTTTTGGAGCTCTATGTAGCTGGCATTCTACCCAAGCTAGGGACACTGATATAAATAACATACAATCTCTTCCTTCAAGAAGTATGCAGTCCTGTTGCCAAGATCAACAAATAAACAGATAAAAACATAATGTTAAAGAAATGTTATACAAAGTATTATGGGAGCTCAGAACAGGGATGTCTAAATTTAGCCCCAGGAGAGTTGAAGGAAACATGCAGCTGATGCTTGAGTAGAACTACCGCAGGGTTTTTGTGCTGTTAACATTCATTAAGGGCGGAAAGGAGGAGGTTCTTGTATAAGATAACTAGCAGCATCCTTGGCCTCTGCTTACTAGATACCAAAGACATACTCCCCCCAACCCCCTGCCAGTTGTGACAACCAAAAATGTCACCAGACATTGCTAAATGTTGCCTGGAGGGAAAAATCGCCCTCAGTTGAGAACCACTCAAGCTAGTGGCAACAAACACGGGAAAAGGATGTATATGGATGAAAGCAGCTGGGCTTGCCGTCTCTGGTTGCCAAGCTGATGGCGGCAGAGTGGGATAAAGGTGGGGGCTGGCTGTGAGGGAACAGGACACAGGCAGTGATGAGGAGAGAACTAACAAAAACTTCTAGCACCAAGAACAGTCTTGGAAAAGTAGTACTATGGTGATACCAGGTGAAAAAATGATTCTTTCAATGAAGGAAGTCAGTCATTCCGTGAAAAGAAGCTTTATGAGTCAGGAATTTATAAATCAAGGATTACCAACACTTTTTTAAAATGATACTTATTTCAGGACTACACTAAACAGAAGTGCTTGACTTTTCAGGAAAAAAAAAATCATTACATGTATTTTTATAAACAAACCCTTGGACCAACCCTGATTTCCTTCTCAAATAGAAAGCAGTCAGTCATGTTACAGAATGTAACACACAAGTATTTTCATCTTGTGTGTTTATCAGTCAAATTTTTACCACCCATCATTACCTACTAAATTGAGGCAATAGTATGTAATGGGAGAACATAAGAATAAATAGAATTTTGCCAGAGATAAATATAAAGCTATGATGCCACTGTAATAGTGTCTAAATCAATATTATCACAATATGCAGAACCAGAACTGGTAAACTGTGGGGTATGGAAAAGAATAAGAATAACTTATGAAACTCATAAAAACTTTTTTTTTTTGTTCTAAAACCTTGATGAACCTCCATAGTTTAAAGTTTGGGTATGGTCAGGGGGTAAATTCCTTCTTAAGAATTACAGAATAAAGATTAGTAAAAAGAAAAAAAAAATGAGATCCAATTAGAATGGCTTTTGCTAAAGTTAAAAACTGTAATAAAACTACAAAGCACTTCTATTAATACTCTGGGGCTGGCTGAGTGGCAGGTTGGTTAAGAGCTGGCTTGGGACGCCAGCTCTGAGCAACAGAGCCCCGGTTCGGATCCCACATAGGAGGCCCAGTGACACTGCGCCCTCTACAGCTAAGATGGTGAACAACAGCTCCACCTGGAGCTGGGCTGCTGTGAGTTGCCGGGGTTGGCGTAGCCTTCAGCCCCTGCTGCAGTGGGCTGCCTTGAGCTACTGTGAGTGCCCGGCAGCCAGCGTGAGCTGCCAAGAGCTGCCGTGAGCGGCCGTCAAAAGGCCGGCAACTGATCTGCCTTACCTGGGAAGAGCGCAATGATGATACCAACATGGGCCAGTGAAGCAATGTCCTCCACAACTAGACTGAAGGACAAAAGGACAGCAACTTGTCTGTTCCCCTTCCCCAATTCCCAATGCTGTTCCCCTCCCCTAATTCCCAATAAAATCTTTTTTTTTTTTTAAAGAAATACTCTGAAAGCTCTAGGTAAAAAAGTTATGACTTCTGAGTTCACTTATTTTTCCATCACCATGACAGCCCAATTATAATCTTTAAGATGTATAATATAACATCAAGTTACATTAGTTATTTTTCTACTTAATCTTTTTCAGGGACAAATCATATGTGCTACCTTTATTTACATATTTAATTTGAGGACAAATAAAGCTAATACACATTTCAACGAGTTTCACTAGCACATTGTAGCTATTACGAAATGTGTGAAATGAGTTCTACTGACAGTTCTATTAATATACGGGAGCATGAAGAATGAGGAGGAGAGGTAGAGAAAATGCAAAAAGGATACATTATGGAGCTCCTGGGCACCAGGACCATAATGGGAAGAAAGAGTCCAGAATCTGAAGCCAGCCAAAGGCCTACTTTCCTATTGGTGTGAGCTTGGCCAATTTCCCTATTTGCTAATAAGGAATTGTTTCCTTACCTGTAATATGAGAATACTAAATGCCTATCTTTTTTTTGTTGTTGTTAAGATTTTATTGGGGAATTGGAGGAGGGGAACAGTGTTGGGGAATCGGGGAAGGGGAACAGACAAGTTGCTGTCTTTTTGTTCTTCAGTCTAGTTGTGGGGGATGTTGCTTCACTGGTCCATGTTGGTATCATCATTGCGCTCTTCCCGGATGAGGCAGATGGGTCACTGGCCTCTGGATGGTCACTCACCGTGGCTATTGGCAGTTCGCGCTGGCTGCCAGCCACTCACGCTGGCTGCTGGGCACTCACTGTAGCCTATGGCAGCCCACTGCATAGGGCTGCAGCCCACACCATCTCCAGGGCTTGCACAGCCCAGCTCCAGGTGGAGCTGTTGTTAGCTGTAGAGGGCAGTGTCACTGGCCCTCACATGTGGGATCCGAACTGGGGTCGCTGGCATCCCAAAACCAGCTCTTAACCAATGTGCCATTCGGCCGGCCCTAAATGCCTATCTTTTGACTTGTTACTAAACCTGAATGAAAAATCTATATAAAATATGCAGTCCAGTCCTTGGCACCTAATAGTCTCTCAAAAATGTTAGTTATGGGCCAGCCGAGTGGCGCATTGGTTAAGCGCTGGTTTTGGGATGCCAGCGGCCCCGGTTCGGATCCCACATGAGGGCCAGTGACACTGCCCTCTACAGCTAACAACAGCTCCACCTGGAGCTGGGCTGTGCGAGCCCCGGTGATGGTGTGGGCTGCAGCCCCTGCTGCAATGGGCTGCCATAGGCTACAGTGAGTGGCCCGCAGCCAGCGTGAGCAGCTGGCAGCCAGTGTGAGCTGCCGATAGCCGCGGTGAGTGACATGCAGAGGCCAGCGACCGATCTGCCTCATCCGGGAAGAGCGCAATGACGATACCAACAGTGTAGCAACATCCTCCGCAACTAGACTGAAGAACAAAAAGACAGCAACTTGTCTGTTCCCCTTCCCCGATTCCCCAACGCTGTTCCCCTCCACCAATTCCCCAATAAAATCTTTAAAAAAAAAAAAAATGTTAGTTATATTTCCTACCCTATTTTCCAATAAACTAATTTCTATACTCTATAATTATATGAGACTGAAATTTTTGGAGCTATCCTGCCAATACCAATTGAATTGCTCTACAGTTCTCATAACCCTACCTTATAAATTCAAATAAGGAACCATTTGCATTTCAGTTGCAATTATTCACTACTTACAACTGAGTTTCATAATGCATATTCCATAAAGCCAAGGCAATAACAATGCCAAGAGAACAAAACAGACCATGGTTTTGTGAGTATGGCATTGTCCCCATTCAGAGCACACACAGATCTTGGGTCCTTAGATCATCCTTCCCATGATGTTTTTTCACAAAATGGGTATGGCAGTCAGTAGCTCTGCAGAGTTTCAAATTTCTTCAGCTCCGTTAAGCAAGAAATCCACAAAAGTGTTCAAAGATCCTGGAAGAGGCTTTCAACTGTATTGATAATAACTACATTTAAAGTTAGAATATGTTGCCCTATCCTTCCAGATTCTTTAAGTCAGTTTTTCTTTTTCTTTTTTTCACACATGCATGTCTTGACTTCCTAATTAGACTGCAAACTTCTCAAGGAGAAACTGTCTTCTGCTCATTTCTATAATGCAACTCAGTGGAACTGTATCGTGTGCTCACTGAACTAATGTGAACTCAATCCTACTCACAAAGAGAATATAATCTGAACAGTACATATGATTCTACCTACATACAATCTATTTAATAAGCAAATCCCCAGGAATAATTTTGCAGCTGGTTTTGTTTTGATGGTTTCAATTCCCAGCTACATCTTGTTGTGTGCACACATCTTCCCATAAGTGTTTGGGTCTAATGTTTTGAAAAACAGGTATTTTTCAGGCAAAATGTGACCTGGATGAGCATGTGATGCTCAATGAAGTATATAGTACTCTCTTCTAACAGTAGATGGAAAACTGGCCAGGTTTACCTTACTCAGAGATGGTACATTAGACTCCAACATGGAGTTGCCAACCTAATTTGGCAACAAATACTGTACTTTGTGTCAATTAATGGCATTTCAGAGGAAACTCTGCCTATTCACAGTTTTTCATTGTATACTATGTTGAGAAACCATCTTTTTAGAAGTTAAGCCTCTGCTAATTCCCAACCAATCAGCAGCACAAACTCTTCACTGGTGTGCTGCTAGATTTCAAACGATGTATACACACAACAACACGCAGTGATCTTAATCAGAGAGAACCGGTCCCAATGGGTTATATGATGCAGCGCAGGTACAATTTACTTTCAGAAGAGGTTTAGGACATAATGTCAAGTCAGCACCTAGGAAAGGTGGCATTTACTGCAGCATGTGAAAACAGAATCTCTTCAAAGATGAACACAAAAAAGGTTGAAAACTATGGGTCTGATGTATAACTGTGTTCAGTAGCAGCTATTGAAAGAAGCCAGGAATTAACAACCAGAATAAATCTTTCTTGGGATTATATCTTAACTCCACAGTCAACTGAAAGGTGTCTATAGGAAGTTTACACAGAAAACATAGGAAGACAAAAAATAAAATCCAATTCTCGTGCTCGCTTCAGCAGCACATATACTAAAATTGGAATGATACAGAGAAGATCAGCATGGCCCCTGCACAACGATGACATGCAAATTCCTGAAGCGTTCCATATTTTTGTGGAGTATAGTGTGGGGATGGAGTCAATGGAATTGTAACAGATATGTATGATATCAGGGGTGGAGAGGACAGGGGAGTGGGGAGTCACTTTGTAAGGGTGAAGAAGATAACTATTGCATAGTTTTGTACATCTGTAACAATTAATAATAATAAAAATTTAAAAAATCCAATTCTCGCTTTTCTGGATATATATAGCAACATAGTAGAATTCTTTTATAATTAGAAGTTATATGTTGGTAAACACATTAAAAGAATAGCATAGTTCTAATGGGGTGTGCATTATATGCCAGGAAAAAGTGCGGGAATAATAAAATGTAAGACAAATATATGGCAGTTTCAGTTTGAAGCACTCATTAATGGCCAGAGACTTGATTTTTCAAATTTTGTCTTATTAAGCTGATAATTTCTGCTTTTTTGACCAAAAGGCATGCATGTATTTATCTGTTAAGAGTGAATTTTCATTTTCAATCAAGAAAGTCAATGTTTATGCTATACCAGGAATCATGCTAGGTACCAAAGAAACAAGATCCACTATGACATGGCGTCTGCCTGTAAAGGGCTCACAGTCCAGCGAGAAGCCTCCAGACAAAAGAGCTTACAATTTGTGTGTATTTATGCTTTTCTTAAAATTAGAATTTTCATATACTGTTTTCTTTGTATTCGAGTTATTTTGGTGTATTCTTTACTAGACTATAAACTTCTTAGGCAATGTACATACATATTGGACTGGCATTGAATGTACAACTTAAATTTTTAAAAATTGTTGCCAATTAAAATAAGTCAATTTCTAAAGTCCTCTTAGCATGTTCAGATGCCATATCATAAAATATTTTAGATCATATGTAAATAACAAGCCTCCTAAAAACAACTGATTTGCCCATTATATCCTATTTAACAATGACTTTTAAAGAATGTAAAAAGAAATTCTTAAAACAATTACAGTAATAATAGAACACCCATCCCCTTCTCGAAAACCTGTCATCCTGGTTTTAAAAACTGTACGCAGGAGAGCTTCCACCAAAAGAGGATGACACATCCCTTTGGGCACTTCCTTACAGGCATTCAGGGAAAACCTGGCTCAGGGAAAACTGCTGCGACAGACAGGAGACTGGCAAAGGACATTAGGACACAGGTGGCAATCCGAAGTGTCAGTTGGTCACACTACACAAAGAAAAATTAAAGGCAAATTATTTCCTACATCACAGTCTATAAATGGAGTCCAAACGCCTATATAATAAGAAGCATACACCAAGTAAAAGCCCTCTACTCTGTCCAAGAATGAAAAAAATAGTCATGGAGAAAAGAGAAGGAGAAGACATTTCTCATAACATAGTAGTTAATCACCTACCTGAAAAAAATCACCTTTATGCCCTTATGGCATTAGTTTGGTTTTTTTTACTAAATACACGTATATAAATACTCCAATATGTGGGTTCTCATGGGATTATATAATCTATTTTTCTTTTCCCTTGGTCCTATATTATGTACAAGGATAGACGACGGTAAGATATAAAAAATGGTACTGATAATAAAACCTGCTACACTTGCTACTGTAATCTCAGATGCACACCTGGTAATGCTTTTTGATGTCAGAATTATGGAGAATAGCTCTTAATTCTAACATTTTTGGCTATAGCTTTTAGTTATCTTTTTACTTTGTTTCTGTATGAACAAACTTAACATTTAAAAAGTTAACCTGACAACTTCGTTAGCTCAGTTGGTTATAGCGTGGTGCTGACTAGCACCAAGGCTGCCTGTTCGATCCCCGCATGAGCTGCTGTGAGATGCACCCTCCTTGAAAGAGTCAAATATGTCAGTGTAGCATGAAAGCAACGTGTAACCAATGACCGTGGCTGTTCCTGAATAAAATTTAAAAAATAATAACAACAACCTGAAATTAACTCTATGCCTTTGCAGACATTGAAAATAAAAAAAACCCATATATGTAGGTAAGTAACTGACAGTGTCTAACAGATTACTTGAATTTTAGGTCATATTAAGGATCCAGGAGGAGAGGGTAAGAAGAATGAAAGGAGGAAAAGAGGAATTAGGCTCCATACACAATCTGATAAATCCATCAGAGTAAAAGTAAGGGCATCACTTATTTAGGAAAGGTACTACTAGTACAAACTGATGTTTTTGGTCTTTGTTTTCATATCATTCCTAACTCACTTTAAATCATTCAGTATAAAAACCCAAGAGGATAACCACATAGCATAGGTGCCTGGGGTCTCCTGATGATGTGCCAATCAAAATCAGCACCAAAATTCAAGTTTCATTAGCAGCTGATTTTTGGAGCCCGGCTAGCAACCGAATGTTACAAACAAAAGGCTCTGGATGTACACATGAATATTTGAAAAGACACCCTAATCTCAGCATGCGGTAATTTTTAAATGAGACCAAATTCATCTCAACTAACCAGTGTAACATTCTCTTGTAAAGACTAAAACCTTACTATTAATAAACACGGGAAAAATCAGTGGGTTTAGTAGAAGGTAGCAGGGAAAGAAAAAAGGTGAGAAACATGAGTTCGTGTTTCTCTATTCTTTATGGGATTAAAATAAAACTGCAGTGAGGGATGAGTTTGCTACTTATCACTGAAGAAATACATATTTTAAGCACCTGAAAGTGATAAAAATATTAATTGACACTTCCAACAAGTTAGAAATAAATTAGGTCAGTCTGAAACCCAAACTTTAAAAAGTATAACTTTCAAAATACCAGCTTCAATTTTTATTTGAAATAGTGAGGCACATTTTTAAAGTTGGGTTTAAAATTATTAATATGCATAAATCGTTTAAGTTATGAGACACTAAAATTTTCCTAAACTGATAATTAAAAAAAAAATCTTTCCAAGGTAAACATCATAGCCATCAATTTTTAAGCTTCGGAATCACTTGATCCAAGGTTGCAGGTTGGCTAGGCCCTTCCTTTCACCCTTTTACAGATTCCTACAGCATTCATTTTTATTTTCTCACCATATCTCAGTCTAAGCCAGAATAAAACCGGCTCAATCAATGGTGGGGAAAATATTATAAAATGAAGCAATACACATACAAAACAGCAAAATCTAATCAATGTAATTACATAGAAGACCTTTATTTTATTAATAAAAACAAATCAATTTTTAAAAATTCCTTTAACCAAGTCCTTCCAAACTAGGCATTTCTCACAAGGGTTTCTGTCATAAAGCCAAAGGCTTTGACCAAGACTGTAAAACGAAACACAGGAACAGCTGAGTTCATTCTAACAACACATGGATTTGTTCTCCTCTAGAAAGTGGAAAAGAAATTTCAGCAGTGGGTAGGCAGGAAAACTTTTACTGCAAATATTCAACCATTTCCCCATTATACAAGGAGAACAAGCAATGGCCCCACCAGCTAATATCTATATTTTACAAGGTTACTGGAAAACTTTTCCACTGGATACCAAGAACGTATCTGGTACCTAACGGACTTTAAAGTCATTTAAAATTATGACCACCAATAGTTACATGAAATTACCCAATAGGCATAATCAATTTCTAGGTTGAGGAGCCCAAAGAAAAGCAAGTTTTAGAAAATATTAGAGGATACCTGTATTTAAGTGTGTGACTGTTGATTTACGCCTGTAGACACTGAGTACAACTGCCCCCAACAAATAGTTCTATCTTTTCACTATATTTTAAAAGATTTCAGAGTGTAAATTTGCCTTCTAAAGGCATCAAAAAGAGGCAGAAATGAGGGAAGCATGAAGATGCAGAAGAAAACGTAGGGGAGAACGAAAGTTATGGGGTCCAGCTGAACAATGAATAAAGTGCTATCTCGTTGGTGAGGAGTAAGGTTTCAAACGCTCTCCAGGTCAGGCCTCTGCCTCAGGGATAATGAAGCCCACAATAGCACCACACTTTAAAATAACCAGCTCGTGAGGGCCGGCCGAGTGGCGCACTGGTTAAGAGCTGGCTTGGGATGACAGGGCCCCCGTTCGGATCCCACGTATGAGGGCCAGCGACACTGCCCCCTACAGCTAAGATGGTGAACAACAGCTCTACCTGGAGCTGGGCTGCGGTGAGTCCCCGGGACAGCATAGCTGCAGCTCCTGCTGCAGTGGGCTGCCATAGGCTACAGTGAGTGGCCAGCAGCCAGTGTGAGCTGCCAAGAGCCGCTGTGAGCGGCCGTCCAGAGGCCGGCACCCGATCTGCCTCAACCAGGAAGAGCGCAATGACAATATCAACATGGACCAGTGAAGCAACGTCCTCCACAACTAGACTGAAGAACAAAAGGACAGCAACTAGTCTGTTCCCCTCCCCCAATTCCCCAATAAAATGTTTTAAAAAAATAAATATAAAATAAAATAACCAGCCTGCCACACAGGGGATTTATGCTGGCCCTGGCCCCATTCATTCTCTCCTCTTCTCTCTGAAGAGGCACTCTATTCACCGGATCCCAGATCTCACCCAGTTCCCCTGGTGACCAGCTGTGAAATAGCCTGAGGTGTAGTCTGGCAAAGCAACACAGCATGACCAACTGATACTGAAATTTACTTCTATAAGGTAGATAAACAAGTCTCCAAACTCAATATTCAGTATGATCCCAATCTTATTTTTAAAATCAGTTTACTGATTGTCTCGACTTAAGAAAGTGATGGAGAAAATGTTAATGATGCAGATTCAACTTAGAAGCATGTCGTTTGTAGCTGTTACAGTATGACTGACTAGCACACACACACAAAAAAAAAAAAAATCAAGAAAACATTATTTGAAAACGATTATCCGAATCAGCAAAGTTGTTCATGTCATTGACAGAAGGGGTGAACATTCTGACATATGTTTCAGTTGTTTCACTTTATCTTACTCATTAATATTAACAAAAATATCAACCAACATGCACATTGGAATTACATTTAGGGAGCTGGTTGTTAAACATTTATCAGCACATTACTGCGGATGCCCGAAATGTTAACGATAGTTGGCTCGGAGAAGTACAGAATTATAACTTGTTATCTCTCTGTCTCTGTATTTTCCAAGTTTTGTATAATATCATTCATTTTATAATTTTAAGTTATTAAAAAAAATTTGCTATGCAAAAAAAACAAAAAAAAAGTAATTGGTTCATGTCAAATTCATGACCTTTGAATTAAAATTACGTTAAAACCATCAGGTAATCAATTACTTTCTGGAAATAGTACACTGAGGTCAAATCTACACGCCATTAGAGGGGTGAAAATCCCCTAGAACCCTGGCATGAACAGCAACATGCATACAACTTCAAAGAGCTAACAAAGAGATAATGATCTATATACCCCCAAACCCGTATCACTGCAATATATGATAAAAAAACCAAGAAGTTAATAAAATTAAATGAATATAAACATTTAGAATTTTAAAAATCATTAATGTAACTATTATTTCCTTAGTGTTTTCTATCTTCCAAGGAGTCTCCTAGTTACTGGGACAAGAGTACATAAGATGAGTCTCTACTTTCAAAGAGCTTGCAGTTAAGTGGAGAAGACAGAAAAGCAAACAAGTAAGGTTTGGGTTTTTTTTTTTAAGGTGGCAATTTTTCATACAGTTTAGGAAATGTGGAACCACCCAAGGATGTCTGGAATCTTTCATTTAATAATGACACTATTTTTTGTATCATAAATATAGAACTAACCATGAATGCTGATTCCAATGAAATACAATTGAAAAAGAAAGTAAAATATAACCAAACTTTAAAAAAATAATAAAATAGATTCTCACTGGCAAGACTGTGCAGATATGAATAGTAACATTTACCTCCTCGCAGCAGCCAAAGCCAGAGTCACTCGTCAAACTCCCAGCTAGTCCAGTGTTGGTGTTTTTGAAACTGAGTTGGCAGGACAGACCAGTTCTAATTCAAACTGCCACCGCACTCAAGATTATCCTGCTCACACCTGCCACCAGTGGCTATGTCACCTTATGAATGTCTATAAGATATGCTAATTGTTTCTTGGGCTCTTCCTGTTATAAGACTTCGTAAAAATAGAAATCAATTGAAATGGATGAGTGGATGGACAGATGTATGAACAGATGGTAGGTAGGTAGACAGACAGGCAGAAGGGTAGATAAGACTTGTTTTTCTTAACAACCTTACTTTCAAAAAGAAGATATATTATCTAGTAATCCCCTCTACCCATAGATTCACTTATCTAGGTAACAAATATCATTCCTGTTTTATTGATGGAGTGGCAGACACGAAAGCCTTTCCACACACCCGAAACTGGTGTCATAAAGTTACATGTTTGCTTTCAGACAAACACTCTGACTGCTAAAACCCGGGCCACAATTTCCTAGGAGAGATACACGGTTGTTTCAGGCTGCACTGAACACAATCAGAGGATACTGGGTATTCTTCCAGGAATTTCACCACACTATTTTATTTTATTTTTTTTTTTGAGGGAAGTGTCACTGGCCCTCATATGTGGGACCTGAACGGGCTGCTGGCTTCGCAAGCCAGCACTTAACCACCGCGCCACTCGGTGGGCCCACTTCCAGGAATTTCAGAAGAGGAGATGGAGATAAAAGAGCAAAGAGAAATGTAAGTGCAGGTGGTGGGGTTAGCATCTAAGACATGCTTCCAAGCTCTACTCCCAATTCCACCTCATTCTCACAAGCCACAAACCTGACACCGAGTACCTAAGGGAGACTGGGAGACATTCCCATGACTGGACAACCAACAGCAGCAGCAAAGCCTCCCAGTCATCCAGGGTTTACCAGAAAGTCAGCTGATGTAGAAAGGTCCTTGGTAAGAGGGTCGCAGAGCAAATGGATGAGTTTAGCTGCCGAGAAAACAACAGTGTGTGGGGATAACCAACACACATACATGTCAGAATGCTCTTCTCTTACCTCATTTATTTACTTTTGCAAGTAGCCTCTGAAAGAAATACGTTTCTTGAGGTCTTCAGATTTCTTGTAGTTTCTAGTTCCTTTGAAAAGTGTCTCCTCTCAAATTAGGAAACATTAACTGATCATCTTTCATCACTTCTAGGATTTATTCATAATATGTAACATGTCAGTAAGTGCTTGGAAATTCATGGGTCTGCTGTATTTTGTGTGGTTTTAGGCGATCCTACATTAAGGAGGTTTTTGTTGTTGCCTTTTGTTGGTGGAAGAAGACCAAACAATGAAGGCTCCTACTCCTCACTCAGGCACAGATCTGATGCCAGTGTTCACAAGACAAGCAATACAGTTCCTTCTTCACACAATACATTATGTGGCAGGGATTTGGTTTGTACTTAAATACTTCAAAGTACTACTCTGCTCTGTTTTGTCAGTATATTCATGGTACCCTCACCTGTGTGAAAATAATTCCTGAAACAAGGCTTTAGCCTTGGTTAGTCCTAAAGCCAGTGTAAGTATGTTAAGTGCGAGGTGTGATCAAAAGATATGGTGAATGGTTTAAAAAGAACGTACGTACTGCAGTAAAAGACACAGTGCCATTAATCCCTCTCACTTCAGACACACTTATCCCATCATTTTTGCCACTTTCTGAAGCAGTTCTGGAAGTGCTCTTTTGTGAGTGTCTTTACTTCATCTTCCATCATGACAACAATCCTTGTCACACATTGCTTCTGGTGCAGCAATTTCTGTCAAATAAAAACATTATGATGCATCCTCATCCACCTTATTCACTGGATCTGGCACCGTATGGCTTCTGGCTCTTCCCCAAAGTTAAAATGACCATGAAAGGAAAACATTTTGAATCAATTCAAGACAATCTGAGGCAGCCACGACAGTGCAACTGAAGTCACTCACGAAAGAGGACTTCCAGAACTGCTTCAGAAAGTGGCAAGAAGGATGGGATAAGTGTGTTTGAAGCGAGGGGGAGTATTCTGAGTAGGATTAATTACTGTAATAATTTTTTTTTTTTTTGAGGGCAGTGTCACTGGCCCTCATACGTGGGACCGAACCGGGGCCGCTGGCTTCCAAGGCCAGCGCTTAACTAAATTTTTCTTAATTTAAACATTCACCATATCTTTTGATCACACCTTTTATGTAATTTTTATTTCTAAATTATAATATTGTTAGTGGTACTTCTTCTAATGGCATTACATTATCTTCTGAGGGTAAAAGCAACTGAAACACCTTTCAGCTCAAATTAAAGAAAAGGGGTTTTAATTTTGAGCACACAAGGATATCTCAGAAATTTCCACGAACAGGAAGTCCAGCTGGCCCTCATGCAGCCCTGGGAAACAGCTCTCATTCTTGCTCAGGCTCTCTGAGACCACACTCTCTATGCTTTTCTCTTCAAATCTCCTGTTCTAGTTGGACTCTCTCTCTGCTTGTTCAGCAGCATACCTGACCAGTGTTCATCAGAATATAGGTCCCACCAAGCCCAAATCTAAATAATTTTCAAGCTCCAGAAACCGTGGCTCTCAGCTGTATCTTTAAAGTTTTAAGGGAAAGGACTTGATTATCTCGGTATAGAAGTCAGAAGTCCACCAGCTATGGCCCAGCAAGGTAAGGCTGTGTGGAAACCCGGTCATAGGAGTCGATCCTTCAGCTGGGAGGCAGTCTCAGAGAAGCAGGCAAGGGCTGGTTGCACTGCAATCACCACTACTGCACGAGGAAAGGCTTAGTTTTACGTGAGATAAGACTTAGTAGGACTGCACTATCACCCACCTTTCAAAGCTGTGCAAACAAACCAAACTCTGAAATGCAGGCCTAGAGAATCCACAAGAGGATCAGCTACAGGTATTGTTTCCAGGGCTACTGTTAAACGCTTTGAAATCCAAGACCACAAGGAAGCCCTAACAATGTATACTGTGCTTTTTCCTTAGCAATTTTTACCTCTGAGAGGCCCGTCTTTTCCTACTTCGAGTGAGGGAACAAAGCAGCCATCTCCAGGATTCAGGTTGAGAGAAAGTAAGGGTTTTTTATGCTCAAAGGAATGCCATTAACTTTCCCCCAAAGGAAGCTCACCTGCTATGTGGAATTCGCTATGAAAATTCAGGGCTAGTAAAGAGAGGATCAAGTCTATATCATTTCTCTAAGCAGTCAGAGCTAATATCTCACCACTATGTCAGGAGTCCGTGGGATCACACCACAGGCCCTGACAATCCCAGACCTAACCAGCACACAGGGAGCCGACTCGAGTGGCAGTGTGCTCATCCAAGCATGGAAGGGTAACACGGATGCGTTAAGAGCAGATGCCATGTTGTGCTTACGCAGATGCCCATTTATGTTCCTGCATAGAATCCTGCCATGACCAGATACCTTGGTACCAGCAGAAAGAATCCTTTGGGATCATGAATGACGCAACTGTACAGTTACTTATGACAAAACTAACAGATATCAAACAGATCTGTCAGAAAGAGCTTCTGGCTTACAGACACTTGAAGAGCGCTGACCTTCAAAAACAGAGGTTAACACTAAAACTCATTCCCAAGAGGGGTGAGTCCGCCTCACTGAGGTCTAAAACAACAGTGACGATTGATCAATTTCATGTGTCAACTTGGGTAGGATTCAGTCCCCAGTTATTCAATCACCAATTTATGTGTTGCTGTGAAGGTCGTGTGTAGATGTGTTTCAAGTTCATAATCAGTTGTCTTTAGGTTTGGGAGATGATCCTAGATAATCTGGGAGAGGGGTGGGACGGCTTGATTCAACCAGTTGAAAGGCCTTAAGAGCAAAGCAGAGGCTTCCTTGATGAACAAAAAACCCTGCCTGTGGATGGCAGCTTCAGTCCATGTCTGTAAGTTCCAGCCTGCTCTTCCTGGTGATCTGCCCTATAGATTTCCCAATCGCCTAGCAGGCCCCACAATCCCATATGCCAATTAATTACTAAGAATTTCTTAATATACCTCTCCTACTGGTTCTGTTTCTCTGGTTCAACTCTAACTGATACAGCAACTAAGTAATCATCATAAAAACCCTATGAGGTACCATTATTAGCCTTATTTGTAGATGGGTAAACTGAGGTACAGAAAAATTAAGAAATTGCCTAAAGGGACCCACCTCCTAAGTGGGGAAGCTGGATTCTAATTCAGGCAGCTTGATGTTCGAACTCAAGCACTTTACTTTCTATTTCACAGCCTTTCTGAATGGTTTTACCAATATGAGCAGAACCTAAACAGCTAAAAAAATATTTTTCAAAATTCATTTTGGATTGCCCTAAAAAGTGCTCCAGTCTTGGGCCCGTTCTGGGAGTATTTTTTATACTCATTTTGGATCACCTTAATGTTCCCCAAACTTGAGCACAGGGAGTCCCAATTTCAAACACAGGCTAAAGGTTTAGTCTGTGCCTCTAATCCAGGTGGTCTGACTGCAGAATGCCCTGGGACAGGCGTCCGGAAGGCTCCAGGGGAGAGAATCACCAGGGACTGTGTGGGAGGGCAAGATTCCTTTGGAAAGTATTGTTTGGGTCCTGATATGAAAATTGCAGAAATGGGTCATGGTCAACAAATCTGAGGATTCTAACATAAAAATATGAGTTAAATTGAAATAAACAAAGTTCTCATTGGTTATTTTTCTATTGGTTCATCCATAAACAACACAGGGCACGGGAAGATCTTTAAATAATATGATACTGGTAAGAATGCAACCTTTACTGAGGCAATTTGGTACTATACATGAAAAGTCTGATAAAAATGTTTGAACCATTAACTTTGATCTATTAATTTTACTGCTAGGAATTTATCACAAGGAGGTAATCAGTGATGGTCCATTAAAATGCAGGTCTAAGAGTCTTACCACAGCATTGTTTATAAGAGGAAAAAATTGGAAATAACCTCAATGTCTGACGATAGGAAAATAATTAAAGTTTAGGAATACCATCAAAAACTGTAACACAGGAAAATGTTTATAAACTATTGTTTTGTGAAAAAAGGAGGTTATATGCAACACTATGTGCAATATGATCCCAATTACGTTTTAAAAAAATACACCAAGTACGCACAGAGAAAAGACTGAACAACCAATATACCAACAGTAGTTATCATTCAGTGATTGGACTATGAGTGATTAATGTTTTCTTTTTTTTATAAACTTTCTATAAATAAAACTATATTGCTTTGTAATAAAAAATTTAATCAAAATTCATAAAACTACTGAAATGGGAAAGTGTCCGTAATATAATGTTAAATGAAAACCATAAGTTAAAACAGTATATTCATGAGCCTCTATGTTAAAATTATAGTATCTGTATGAAAAGATAAGAACCGGAAATACATCAAAATACAATAGTGATTAACTATGAGCAAGTACAATTATAGATGATTTTTTTCTTTTATGTTTTTTTCTCGAATTTTTTATCATGAACATATGCTGCTTTATAATCAGAACAAATGAATGTAATTTCATTTAAAACAAAACAAGAGCAATGGTGTTGAAGACAGGAATTTACCACATAGGGAAATCCTGAAGAGTGCAGTTCAGCTTATAAGGCCTTTTTCTACCCGGAGCTTCTCTTTAGGGTCTGTAACCAAAAGAGAAGCTATTGGGCAATAGATGGAGATAAACTTTAAGTCCTCTTGTCATCCCTTGATAGCATCCCTGGACTTCCGGCAAGGCCGCCTGCCAGCGACAATATTATCTCCAGGAAACAGGTTTACAATTGACGGGATGTTTGTATTTGAGACACAGTGTTACTCTAAGGCATTCAGACAATCAGACAATCGATACATTCCTTCTATTGTGTTTTTTCCTTAATCGCCAAAAGGTACTGATTCTCAATCCACTTTCTGAAAGGAGAGAGTCACACACAAGTTCTTCTTTGGCCTTGCCTTATTTCTGCTGAGTTTAGAAGGGGCTGCACAGGGTAGGCTGGGGAACTCGACATCTATGGAGAGATGCTCTACAACTGGAACGAGATCAGAGTGACGCAAGCTTGTCACCAGGGCAGAACTAAATGGTCTGATTTATTATCTAGAGGAGCGCCAAATCAAAGAGGAAGCTCCCAACCCTAAAATTGCATTTTTGGGACCAGGCCTCATTTCTGGTTTTGAGAAGGATTTTATATGTATAAGGACAAGACTGAATTTTTAACCACAGCAGTTTACTGGTAATGAGAGAGGAGGTGACTGAGCTACTGAATCACTGGTACCTATTCTATCCACACTAAGATCTTTCAGGAATTAGTTCACTTCTTGTGGTTCACAGTCCTAATCAATCCATTTGGAGAATGTGATATATGCTGTGCCAGTAAGAGAAAACATTCTTTTTTTTAAGTTCAAGTCCAGTTGTGCAAAGATATTTATCAGCTGGGGTAAAACCATAACCTAGGGACAGAATGAGATCCAAAAGATGTATAACGGTTTACTCAACTAAACGATATTTAATAGATTTCGTAGAACTGTGTAAATAACTACTTCTAAATTCTATTGCAGAAAAGCAAAGAACTAATATAAAATATGATTAACCCAAGGGAAAGAGAGGAAAGAATTAAGACAATACATTTAAGGGCCAGGAGTTCCATGTGCTCCCGGGACTGCTGAGAAATGGGTGGCCACATAGGCCCATCTTGAGAACAAATAATAAAGACAGGACCAGCTGTTGTTCAGAAGTGAACTCCTGCTGATAGTTTAATTTGAAACAACTTCAGAGGAGCCCCCGCACTAAATATTAAATACCACATTGGCTGGCAGTGGTAAGGCCAGCTGATAAAACTTCAACTACCCAACTGGTACACCATATAAATGCTTCATTTTCATTCCCATCTCACCAGGGGGAAATGCTAAAGTCACATTTCTTAAAACTACAATAAAACAAATTATATATATATATATTTTTTTCTGTAGAAAGATATAAAATGTTAATCCTTTCAAATCTCTTGTTGCAAAAGGGTTTTTCCCCCACAAAACCTGTATACACTTTAATTTTTCACTTCGTTTATAGCATTACAGATGCTTCAGCAAAAGTAATATGTTTCTCTTATAGCTTAGAAAACAGAATGCCAGAAAGTAATTACACACAAGCTATAGTTTATAGAGGTACAGGAATCAAAACATATGCACAGGGAAATGCTACAGAATTACAGTAGTGAAACTAAGCCCAGTAGAGTGTGACATTTTAATAGACAGATTTAGAAAGGAGAAGAGTAAAAACAAGTTAAATCTTTGGCTGTTAGCTAATCAGTTTAAACCATAATGTGATGATGATGAAGTGTCAAAATAAAACCCTCAACATCTTTATAACATCAACAACAGGGTGCCAAGGCAAGGAACCAAGACCCCTTCAAATTTTTTTTTTTTTGAGGGCAGGGTCACTGGTCCTCATATGTGGGACCCGAACCAGGGCCGCTGGCGTCCCAAGCCAGCTCACGACCACCACGCCCGATTATTAACTCTTTGTACTGAACTATGTGCTACAAATATTCTGCAAATTTAGTTTGAGTCCTGCCCAGCGTGGAGGGGACACTGCAGGCCACTTTATGGGGAGGCTGGTATGAAATGGGCCCTACTAAGCCTGGAGAGGCACCAAACCACCATGAAGAAATCTGAAACTTGGGAATAGAAATGTAGAGCATATAAAATTTTAAAAGTTAAAATAATTGTGAATAAGAATAGGAGTTCAGTAGAAAGTTGAGGGAAAAAAGTCTGTCTTGGAAGAAGCAACAGAAGTTTTCTCACACATGTATACACAAAGCTACGAATACAACGATGCTTATTGCAGCATTTCTATTATGAACTGCAAACAACTCATGCCATCAACAAAAGGACTGGTGAAATAAATGACTACACTAGAAAATTCTACGTACCAGTTTTAAAAAATAATGAAATGTAAAGTGATATGGTACTACTTTCTAAAACATAAGTGAAAAAAGCAAGCTGGTAAAATATACTGGGGGTGCCAAAAAAAGGTATACACATTTTAAGAGACGTTAACACTTTGGGTCAGCATTGCTGTAGCAGTTCACCGTAATCAGAAGTGCCTGGATGCTCATGGGAACCACTTGGAGCCCCTCTTGTAATTGCAGAAGCCAAACATGACTTGTATTCATGTTTTGTTATCAGTATTGAGTATTACAATTTTAATACAGCTTTTTCCTTTCTTAAAATATGTATATATTTTTTGGTACCCTCTGTATATATGAATACATACACAAATATATATATGCCTCCGAGAGAGAGAGAGAGAGAGAGAAAGAGAGAGAGAGAGAGAGAGAAAGCAGACTAGGACAGGCATTGAAATACCAGACTCTTAATAATAGTTACCTATGGAATAAAGGCAAATACCACATATTTCTGTACTACTGAAAAATGCTTTCATGTGTTACTTACATAAGTCTTAAGTGATAAAGTGGGATAAAAACCCACAGAGCAGAAATGGGAATAGTATTTAATCATGTTTTTTTCCTGAAGATTCTTGACTAGTTTCTCCTTTTTATTTTCCTCTTTCAGAAATCAAAAAAATTTCACTGAATTTTTTGCTCATGTCCTGTAAAAACATCTTTATCAGTGCCATACAACTTTCAAGGTCTTCTTGAAGGCCTTTTAAATTAATTATGAAAATGTTCAGGGTTTTTAAAAAGTGGGGATAATAGTGCAAAGCCTATTCCTTAGCTTCATCAATAAAGCAGTATAGATACACTTGAAGTTCCCTATGGACCCTTCCCTGACCCAATCCGTTGATAGTCAATATCCTAAATTCACTACTTACCACTCTCATGCATCTTCTTATACTTTAATAAACAAAGTATACTATACATATACATATACATACGAGTACACATACATACGTAACCATAAGAATATACAATAAGCAACATATTGTTTATGCTTTCCCTATGATAAAGACTGTGCAAACTTTTTTTTTTTTTTTTGAGGGCAGTGTCACTGGCCCTCATATGTGGGACAAGAACTGGGGCCACTGGCTTCCCAGGCCAGCGCTTAACCACCGCGCCACTCGTCCGGCCCCAAACTTTTGTTTTTTATATGGAGTCAGCAAGCTTTTTCTATGAAGGGTCAGAGAATAAATATTTTCAGCTTTGAGGAACAAATGGTTTCTGTTGTAGCTAGTCAGTTCTGTGGCTGTGTTGCAAAAGCAGACAGACAATCTGAAAAGACATGGGTATGGCTAAGTTCCTATAAAACTTTATTTA
The DNA here is from genome assembly GCA_033961575.1 of Aselliscus stoliczkanus. Taxonomy (NCBI): domain Eukaryota; kingdom Metazoa; phylum Chordata; class Mammalia; order Chiroptera; family Hipposideridae; genus Aselliscus; species Aselliscus stoliczkanus. The sequence goes on along the minus strand of CM066735.1, from coordinate 42,825,165 downwards.
TAAACAGGTGGCAGGCCAGATTTGGCCCATTCATTGACCTCTACTTTATATAAACGGTATCATAGTGTACCTATCCTTCTAAAACCTGCGTTTTATCACCCACAACTATGTTTCTGAGATTATGTACATTATCATGTGTACCTGTAGATCCCCTTAATCCAAACAGTGCTACTATCAAGATGGTTATACATGGTTCCTTTGAGACATCTGAAAGAATTTCTCTAGGGTATCTATTGGGTTGTCAGAAAAGTCATGACGTATTTTTTTCTATGTTTTTCAAAGGTCATCTATTTATATAAAGAACAAAGATCAATCAATGGTATATTACCCATTTTGTTCAATAACTTTTTGCCATCTTTCAGTGAGCTTCATAATTCTTCATTCATAGAAGGACCTGTCTTTATTTGTGAAGAACGGAACAAGGTGCTGATTTACAGCCTCATCTGAACTCAATGTTATATCACTCAAGGAGTTTTGAAGAGAACGAAACAAGTGGAAGTCTGACGGCACAAGGTCAGACGAGTATGGTGGCTGTGGCCACACATCCCATCCAAGCTCCAATAATTTTTGATGGGTGATCAAACTTGTGTGTGGTCTCGCTTTGTCACGATGGAACACAGCTCCTTTACAATTAACAAGCTCTGGATGTTTCTGGATGATGAATTCATTCAAACTGTCCAGTTGCCGACAGTACACATTCAAACTGATTGTTTGGTTCCTTGGTAGGTGCTCGAAAAACACAACACCTTTAAAATCCCACCGCACTGAGAGCATAACCTTCCTCTGATGAATGTCTGCATTCGATGTCATTTGAGGCAAATCACCACGTCGGGACCAAGACCGTTGACACACCACATTGTTGTAAACAATCTACTTCTCATCACCAGTTATGAGTTGCTTCAAAAAACGATTGTTTTCCTCACATTTAACGTGTATTGCAGGTATTTATTCGCACCATCAAGTGAACTTCTTTGAGTTCATGTGGAACCCAAATATGGAGCTTGCTTACCTATCCCAACTTCTTCAGGTGGTTGTGAATGCTTGAATGATGCATGTTCAATGTTTCTGTAATCTCTTGTGTCGTGTAACGTGGATTCGATTCGATCAATGCCTTTATTTTGTTGTCAACAACCTCGGTGGGCCTCCCTGACCAAGGAGTGTCATTGAGATCAAAATCACCAGCACAGAATTTTGTGAACCATTGTTGGCACTGCCATTCTTGTAGAGCATTGTCACCATAAACTTTATGCAACTTTTCACAAGCTTGACGCGCGTTCTTCCCTTTATGGAAGGAAAATTGTGAAATATGGCAAAAATGCACAGTTTGGTCTTCCATCTTCAACTTGTTGTAAAATCTCCAAAACTCAACCAAATCGCTTAATTTATTTTAGAATGAAGCTAGAACTGTCAGCTGTCAAATGACACAGCACTAACACAGATGCGAATGACTCTAGTACTTCCAAAAATGAACTAGCGCCATCTGTTGGAAAAATGCGTCATGACTTTTCCGACCACCCAATAGTACCTGCTGAGTTCTAAGGCACGGGTATTTTCAGCTTTACCAGATATTGCTCAATTGCTATCTAAATATGATAAATTATTCTCATACAGACTTGTTACCATCAATCTTTGGAATTTCTAGGCCAACTCAATGGAAATGAAATGATATCTCTTCACGTTACTACACATCTTCTTAATAGTAGCAAGATAAAGAATCTTTTAAAATATTAGTTAGCTACTGAGTGTCATCTTTTGAGTTCTCTGCACCTATTTTACTAAGCTACTTGTCTTTTTCTTTCTGATGTATAGTTTTGGTGTTTTTTGTTTGCTTGTTTTTTTATGCTGGACACTAACCTTGGTCACCCAAGTGCAATGCAGTTCTGACTTGCCTTTTCCTGTGCTTTTGATGTCTTTATGTACCTAAGTTTTAGACTTTTTTTTCATGGAGTTAAATGTATCAATCTTTTTCTTTGTGGTTTGTACTTGCCTTCAGAACTCTTCCCCGGGCCGGCCGAGTGGCTGGGTTGGTTAAGAGCTCACTCAAGAGTGCAAGCTGAGCTCTGAGCAACAGTTCAATGCAGAGCCCGAGCTGAGCTGCTGCTGAGCTGCCAACAGGTGGCAGGATGGCTCAGCTAAAACAAAAAACAAAAAACAAAACCTCTGCCCCTACCCCAAAGCCATAGTCTCATATATTTCTTCAAAATGTTTCACTTTTACTTTTGTACTTTTATGGCTTTAGATCCTACCTCACATGATAAAATAAAACAAACTCTATCTGGATTTTTATAAATATGTGTAATCAATCAGTTCTTTCTGCACCATTTGTTGACATGTCCACTTTCATCTGTGATGCCTCCTCTAACACAGCACCTGAGACAGGACTGTATGAGTCCATCTCTGTCTGTTGTGGACTCTGCTCTGTTCCATTGACCTGTTTCTCTGTTTGCTGATAAAACACTGTCTTAATTACTTGTAAGAGTCTCTCTCACTTGTAAGAGTCAGTCTCTCTCTCTCTCTCTCTCTCTCTCTCTCTCTCTCTCTCTCTCTCTCTCTCTCTCCAAAAATGCCATGGTTATTCTTGCTCTTCCTTATAAATTTTTAAATCACTGTGTTGAGTTTAAAAATTTTTTGTGATTTTTACTGAAGTTTCATTGAATTTTATAAATAGGTATCAAATTTTATAAATAGGTATCAAAGGGTAACATGGTTTCAAGAAGGCTTTTGAAAGACTAAGATTCAAATGATACTTTTTGAGAAACAGATTGAGAGCTTTCTGTTTTGCTGCCTTCTTTTTTTTGCTGTTGTAAATCATTTTCTTATAATAGGTAAAACATTGAAGACAAAGTAGCTTGTTTTGCAACCCGCCTAAGTCACTGGGATCTATTATTCAGAGCCAGTGGGTTGGTAAAAAGAGCTCCTAATTTTCCATTCATGGCACCAATTGCCACAGGGCTTAACTTTATTATCTTTAGCTTGTACTTCCCTCTCAATTAGTTTCCCAAACTGCCATTCCATAGTACATTTTTTTGGTAGATGTTATAATAGCTATGTCTGAGGAAAAAAGTTATAAATTCAAACAAAAAAATTTCAAGTCCTAAATCTCTCACTTGGAGTTTTATAATGTACTTTAGTATATCAAAGACTCTTAGTGGAATCACAGTAAAGAAATATTTCTATTTTGTTACAATTCACCATTTCATAAACTATTTTGTGTACAAGTGTTTATTTCTTGCATACTGATTAATATCCTACAGAAGAATGTTCCATGGGACATTGCTTTGGGAAATTGATAAGGAAAAGACAAGAAGAATTCAGACATTTTTGACTTCTACACTGGCCAGTCATGAACAAGCAAACTTTCAAAATACCAACATCAGAACAAACTAATCATAAAGCACCCAGCAAGACTTAAAAATTTGAAAGTATTGATTTTTAGCTTTGGGTCTTAGCATTGGCCTATACCTGATAAAACTGTTCCTTTAACTTGACAAGAGTTATGCTTTCCTTCTTATTTTAGCACCAAAATGAAAGAACAGGCAGATGTCCCTGATTTATTGATCTCTCACTGTGAAAGCTATAGGAGTGTTCAGTCTTATAAAACCACAAACAAAAGAAATGCATTTCTCTTATCCTTGCTGGGCTTTTGAGCCCATCATTCTTGCTGCTGAGTGGCCTAAAGAGAATCAACAAACATCAAAATTAAGGACTTTTTGTTTATAGTTTCTTCTTTCTGCTCTGTTGATGTAGCAGGTATTAATCTGCTTTAATATACTGCTGCCCTGGTGGGGTATCTCTGCTCAGCTGAGGATGGCAGGGGAAGAACAGGTCACTGCCAATCCCAGCAGATACCTTGGTATAAAACAATGGCCCCTCCTGGAAAAATAAATGTCCTTTTTTTTGTAGGGTATTACTTCTTGCTGTTGCTGTAACAAACATATTCAATAACGGGCAAGCTTTTGAAAGTTGGGATCTTCCCAATTGCAAGGGAAAAATATTGGCACTTCCCTTTATCTCTTGGAGTTACATCTGGCATTTATTCAACACACATTTATTAGGTGCTTATTGTAGACCAGGCGCACTATTAAGCGTGAGGGTTACCAAGACTAGTAGCATAGTCCTCGAGATCCTGACAAGTCAGAGGCGAAAGAATAAACAATTTTCTGAATACCTTCAGGAGTATCAAAGCATTGCCTGAAGTACAACAATGAAGACCAGGATCCTGACTTTAGAGTAAATAGGCTCTCAGAGATTGGGAGTGTGAAACCAAAACAATGTCTTTTTCTTTTTTCTATTGTATCCTGAGCCTGGATTAGGGCCTCTCAACGAACATTTATTGGCTAGTGAATGTGCAAAGGGCCGGAGTCATGCGTGAGTCTTCTATTCTACTCCCAGCATTGGCTTGTCTAGCTTTTCCTTGACAGTTTCCTCAGAGCGGTCTACCCTATCTTTGACGAGCCACGTCAGGAAGTCTTGACTCACCCCCCTCAACATTCCACCCAGAGAGTCACCCTCTGCCCAGTGGGACTCAGTGGGAAACAGGACAGTTTCCACCACTGCTACTTTGTATTGTGAAAATTTCAAGTCTACAGAAAAGTTGAAAGAACAGTACAATTAACACACATACTTTTCATCTATTCCCAATTATTAATATTTTCCCATATATGCTGTTTTAGCTCTTGCTGGGTTTCTTTGTTTGTTTTCCAATCAATCATCTGAAAGTACGTTGCAAACATAAGACTACGTCATACCTAGAACTTCGACATATATCTCCTAAGAACAAGGACATTCTCCCACATGACAGCATTCCTATTATACATCTAAAAAAAGTAATACCAATAAAATATTCTCTAAAATAAAATTCATATTAAAATGTTCATTTTTTTTTTTTTTTTTTTTTTTTTTTTTGAGAGCAGTGTCAACGGCCCTCATATGTGGGACCGAACCGGGGCCGCTGGCTTCCCAGGCCAGCGTTTAACCACCGCGCCACTCGGCCGGCCTCATATTAAAATGTTCTTAATTATCCCCAAAGAATTTTGTTTTAAATTTGGATTTTAAAATTTCAGATTAAAAAGAAATTCACAGTCTCTGTTAAGCTAGAATATTTTCCTAGCCCTTTTGTATTTTTCATGGCATCTTTTTCTGCCAGGACTCCTACTACATAAGTGGTGTCTACGTGTACTGCTAGCATATCATCTGGAGGCACATATTAACAGGTTGTCTCACTAATGATGATGTGTAAGTTGACAACTTGATTAGAATGTGATCACCAGATCTCTTCATTGAAAAAGTACATCTTCCCCTTTTGTAATTAAAAACTGAATAATACATTTTAAGGCAGTATGAATATCTATTCCTCCAACAACTTTTTACCCAAGTTTTAGGAGGCATGAATGATCCTCATTGACAATCACAGTATTATGATTTTCTGATTCTATGATTTCTTCTAAATGGATTCTTAAAAATCCAATGTGTTGGGCCGGCCGAGTGGTGCGGCGGTTAAGCGCTGGCTTGGGAAGCCAGCGGCCCCGGTTTGGGTCCCACTTATGAGGGCCAGTGACACTGCCCTCGGGAGGGAAAAAAGAAATCCAATGTGTTAAGAATCCATTATCATTTAAAAATTTTTTACACTCAAAGTATCCCATATGTGGCCAGTGGGATCCTCCTGAAGCTGCCTCCTTGGCCTTTTAGACATGACCCCACTAGTTGAGCATTTCTATCTTTTTGTCACATCAGAAGTTCCGACTCACCTGTATTTCCCCTTCCCGAGACCTAGAATCAACCATTCCACCAAGGATCTCTGTTTCCTCTTCATAGGAAATATAGCATTTATGAGGAATAATTTTGCTGGTCTCTTCTACATGCCAGCCCTCGGAATGTCTGATGCCAGTGATTTCTGTCCCAAACACCTCCCAAAACGTCCCTACCTAGATTGAATTCACCCAGCTCCTTACATAGTCTCCCTGTGACTTAGCTTTGATTTCTACCCTACTCTTCTCTTTCATTTTCCCTGTCCCAACTCAGCTGCTGTCTTCTATTCCAGTGGTTCCCAACCTGGCTATACATCACAGTCACTGGGGGACTTCTTCCATATATAGATTCCCCCATTCACTCCATACATGCTGAATGAGACTCTATGGCGCTGTTTTTATTTTTTGTTCTTTTAAGTTCCCCAAGCAATATCTACCCCTCCACCCTTTTTCATGGCGTTATGGACCAGAATTGGATACAACATCAAAAGTGTGGTCTAGAGCCATTACTTTTCTTATACTGTTACACTAGAGTTTCTTCATTGCAATTAAATCAAAGCTAACATTTTTGGGGAGGTGGAGGCAATCATATAAAATTTTTGACTCATGTGAATTTATAAAGAATTAGATCCTCAAGATTTCTTCAAACATATTGTTGTTACATCCCCCTCCCATCTCCTTTTGTTCCATTAATCTTTCAGATCTAAGTGTAAAGATTTACATTTGTTTTCAATAAAAACTTACATTGCTTGATTCAGTCAAACCTTCAGTATATCAAAGGTCTTATGGATCCTGATTGTATTATGCTAAGTATTTTTTACCCTTTCTACTTTCTGTCATTCACAGTTAAATATGCTGTCAAAGTGCTCTCTTACATTGTCTTTTAAAATTTTCTATTATTTTTTTTAAGTATTAAAAACATCAATCTCACAAACTTTTCTATGATTGTGGTGGTAGTCACATAACTATATGTGAAAACTAGTTGTCAAAACTCATACGATCATACACAAAAAGTGAATTTCAATGTATATGAATTATACCTGAAAAAAAAAAATCAACCTTATATTCCGAATACTCAGCTATATTTTTCTGCCAGATAAAGTCTCACTAACTTATTTTTGACTGACAATTTCTACAAAACATACTGCTATTCTAACTAATGGAGTTTTCATAGATTTTGTATTTTTATTTATTTGAGGTCAATGCATTCTAGGGTTTGATACCTTGCGAAAGCATCAGGGTTTGGTTTATCAGGCCAAGCAATCCAATGAATGCACTGTCATCATTTTATCATTTCCCACAACACAAAATGCAAAGCAAAAGTGATGGAATGTGAAATAAGGAAAAAACAATATTAGAAAAACTACAATCCTTCACAGAACTGGGTTTAAAAACTCGAATTCTTGCCAAGAGGTGGAAGTTAGACAATTTTCTACTTATAAGTTTGACAAGGATTTTTTTTAAAAAATCATTCTACAGTGTTAGTGAAATCTTGTGAAACACTCTCAGATAGTGTGGGTAAGATGTTTAAGTGATATAACCTTCCTGGCCATTTGAAATTATCTAACAAGAACTTAATTCAATTGGAATATAGATATACTGATAAAAAATCCAGAAGGAATTATAATACATTTTTAGCAGTAACCAGACAGCTCTGGCTGATGGAAGACAGGCTGTTATGTTTTGTTTTTCAGTGCTTTGTATTTTTTAAAATTTCTACAATGAGACCATGTTAGTTTTATAATTAGGAAAAAAGCAACACATACTTATAAGAATGCTGGTTCAAAGAGGCGAGGGGGGAGAGGGAGAAAAAAGTAAAAATAAACCACAAAAGGGAAGAACTAGAGATAAAATAATTTTTTTTGTACAGATTTACCTGTCACTGATAGGAATTCTCAAAATAAAAATGTCTTCTAAGTAGTCAATAGTTTTATAAAGAATTTTTGTTCGGAGAATGAGTATTTCCCTTGTAAAGCTTCTTTGAATGCCATAAAAGATTCAAATACTCTTACACTAACTCTAAAAGGGACACTTGAATTGCCTCCAAAACAATTATTTTACAAATGAGAAGCTTCATACAGAATTATTAAATACTATAAATTCATACCTTGCAGAACGATGCTCTGGCTTATTTCGTTCGTTGCAATCTGTAAAGAAAGAAGACGGCAACATGTCAAAATGCTCTTTAGAAGCCCTGGAAAGTTCTTCAACACCAGCTGCCATACCATTACATTTCACAAGGGCTGTTCACAAGGTCTCCGTGTCTTCTCCTTATAGGGTTCTTCATCAGAGTTGAGAGGTTTTGTCAGATGGAGAAGGTAGAAAGGATACAAAGAAGGACAGGCATATAGTTTTTATGGTTAGTTAATCTATTTGGAGAAGATATCATTACATGTATTATTTCTTTCTCAAAGATATTTGCTGTTTTAAACACTTTGCTAAAACCAAAACAAATTTAGCTAAGGAAAGAAAGGAAGCTGAAAAGCCACAAATTACTCAGCTCCAAAAAATCATTCCATGAATCATGGTTGGCAAAAGCTTCTAACGGGATGGGGAGGGGAAAAATGAGCAGTCAGCTACAGCAACATCTGCAAATACACTAAAACCCGTACAACCTCATCCTTAACTCTCTATCAGCCAGAATATTCCAGAAGTTGGATCTCAATGTTTCAATTAAGGAGGTCTAATGAGCTTATAAGGCCGGGTTTTCAACCAGGGGCGATTTTGCAACCCCTACCCCAGAGAACATTTGGCAATGTCTGCAGACATTTTTGGTTGTCACAACTGGGGAGGAAGGAGCTACTAGCATATAGTGTATAGAGACTGGGGACGCTGCTAAACATCCTAGAATAAAGAATTATCTGGCCAAAATGTCAACAGTGCTGAGATTGAGAAACCCTGTTATAGGGCAGGGGAAAAGAGCATGGCTGCTTGAAGTTTTCAAAAGTGCTTTTTTGGGCTGCTGTGAAATGCTGTTAATCAATCTGAAGAGTATTATATACATGAGAAAGAACCGAAAAACGCACAGGTTGTGTCTTTTAAAACTCTGAACAACATGTTTTTTTCAGTTCATGCTTAAAAATAAATAAGATGAAGTAAATAGGTCTCAGTATTTGGGAAAAACTAACAGAAAGCAATGTGTGAGCCACAATAAAATTCTATGCAATGGCTTTTAAAAAAATACAATGAAATGCTGTCAAAATATAGTTTTCTATTGTTATCTTCTGAATCAACACTAACACAATAGAATTTAATCCCAAAACAAAGATTAGACAGGAATTCTTTTTTTTTTTTCCCCTTTAATTGTATTGCCGGTGGAGCAGCATAGAGATAATGAAAATACGCTGTAAAACTTCTGGAAAGAATTATGGAAGAAATGGAATCAGATTTACATAGCTAAATGTATAGATCAATTCTTTCAGAATGGGCTCATAATAAAACAGAAATGTTTCTCAAACCAAAGAGTTAGTACACATGAAGACAGTGTTCTATGAAAGACTAACAAGGAGGAAGGCTGACAATAAAACATGTTTGTTAAGATAAAATGCTCTCCAAAGTGCACATTGTCAATATGTTTCTGGGTCCAATTTCTCTATACAGTGACTTAGTGTTAGTGCTGCTTTTAAAACTTTTATTTCAATTTAACTTTTCTTTACTCTGCCATTAAATAAAAATACCATGGTTTTTCATTTATTGAGTACTAACATTGTAGAGTCACAGCAATACAATGTACATTTTTATCATTTTTTTCCGTCGTTCCTCTTCAGCTTTTAGCCTGCTTGGTGTACTAACAAAAGTAAAGAACAATGTCTCAAAGTACAGCTGGAACTGGGTGCAGATCAGCTATCCTCATATGACAAAGCAACGTCTCTTACCTGTGGCTAAAGATGAGCTCCGAGTCTGCCCGTAACACCATGGGTTGTGGCTGTGATCCTAGCTTCACATAGTTTATTTAGGCATGCAATCTGACCTCCCCTCATCGCCCTTGTGGTCCAACACAGGAGGAGGAGGGGAGAAACAGAGTCACAATGCATGTAAACAAGACTCAGCATCTGAGGGCTTCCCTCTAGCGCCTGTTCTGATTGGCAGATGTGCTATGACCAGTTTGCACAGCTGGAATGCGGCCATGCAGGAAGCGAATGGCTCACAGTTTTCCTTCATTCTTGTTAAAACAGGGAATTTTACAGCCATTTTTATACTTTCTGTTGTGAGAAAATACAAATGTCGCCCCGCAGTACTTTTCTATCCAGCTAGTAATTAAAATCCAAGAAAATAAGTTGATAATCTGTTGAAGGGCATTTTAACCACTTCCTCCCAAATTCACTCAAGGTGTTATAAGTGTTACATTTCTATGTAAATATGCATACTGTGTTTGTCACATGTTACTTCTGAGTACCATATATTTGACATTTTGAAGGTATGGGCAAATTACCCATTACCATATTCTGGCCCCCCCACCCCCACCCCTTTCTTGACATTAGAAAACAAACTAAAACACATGTTCTTGGTGTGATTTTTCTCAAAATATACAAATAATTGTATTTCACATTTTGCCATAAGCCATCTTTTAGCTTGAATACATATAAAGATGTAGTGTGTGTATGTTACATATCTGTGAAGCTACACATTTTTTTTTTTTTTGAGGGCAGTGTCACTGGCCCTCATATGTGGGACCTGAACCAGGGCCGCTGGCTTCCCAAGCCAGCGCCCAACCACCACGCCACTTGGCCGGCCCTACACATATTTTTATATACTAATTTTAAGCAAAGTAATTTCATGATAGTCAAGAATATTATGCAATTGTCAGGAAATACATTACTGGTAATGCTGAATTCCTGGCAAAATAATAAGTGGTTATTATTTTGGTCCTAAAGCCAAGACTGAACAAAAAAATAGCATTGAGGGAAGGTTCGAGATCTGGATTTTGCCAATAGTAATAAAACATTTGGATAACATTCCCTTAAGAAAAATAAGAACAGATCTATGGTAAAATGTTCATTTCATCTTGACTATCTACAGTGCTGTATGCATATGGATTTAGTTTATTTAAAATCAAATACTCTTTAGCACATCCCCTCAAATTGTTTATAGCTTCTAATTTTTAAATAATTTGAAAAAAATATACTTGCAAAGGCTTACTGCACTTTTACATCCTTAGAAATCATACAAATAACTTACTAGCCCAAAGTCGCACCACTTCTACAAAAAAAAGTTTTTAAAAATAAGAATGCCCTAATTCTAAAATTTAGTTGTCAAATGCTACACATTTACTGTGGATAATGAGCTAACTCCAGGGGTGCATCAAGCTGAACATAATAATTCAGGTCTCTCAAAGATCAGCAGTACAGTCTCAATGTGAAAACCAGCATGGCGGATGGCGATGTCCAAGTCTGTTGGTTTCGCAGGTACATGTGACCCACACACTCCTCCCCCCGCCCCCCACACACAGCCTGAGCATGAGGGCACTTGCATTCCCTGTCCCTTCTCAACCATGTGTCCCGATTAATACAGCTAATTGAAGAAATGGAAGGATATCCCGCAAACAGAACAAAGGCAGAACTGTGGGTGTGTGTAAATGCTGTGGGGAGAGAGACGTAAAGGAGGCATTGGGGGACTGAGAATCGGGAGGTGGTACATTGATTGGGTCAGTGGCTCTGAAATCTCCAGATTACTCAAATTTTCCTGCCATGATGACTTCTGGTTCTAAGTAATCTGTACATACATAATTTTAATGTTTATGTGTTCAGGTGGTATACCGCTTATGTAGAAATGGGCTCCTGTTTTGGCAGTGACAGCTTTTAGGGAATGGCTAGACAGATTCTACTGATGCGTAACCCATTCAGGGTGATCCTGAATCTAACAATATGACAAATACTTTGAAATTAAGATGACAAAAATGCAAATGTCATTCATCTCTTGCTTTGATTAAAACTAAGAAGAATGGCCAACTTAGAACTTATTAGAAGCTACTGTAAGATATGCAGGCTTTAAGGATTTGGCTTTGAACACGTAACAAAATCAAACCCCACTGAGTGGGCACTTACACTGCTAACTCAAGCTGGCAGTGAAAGCTCCTAAATCATTCTTTGAAATTAGTGGGAAGACACTGCCTATGGGAATGAATACACACAGACACACTCGGGATAGAGTGGGAAGTGGTACAAAGGAACCTGCCTTGCACCTCATATTGGAGTACTAAGATCTCTCTTTATAATAGTATCATCTATGAAGAGATTCTGTGTCGTACTCCCAAGCATTACTGTCAAATTCTAGCTCGAGCATAAATGTAGTATGTTATTTTTTTAAAAAAACAAAACTGATTAATTCTACATAAATGTTATATACCATTCAGTATTAACTAAACTATCTGCACACTCTGAAGAAGAATTCTTTGCAGCAACAATATCATTACCTGGGGGAGGTTGAAGATGGTAAAGAGGGTTAAATACATGGTGACTTTAGGGTACTAAACTTTGGGTGATGAGCACACAATGCAATATACAGATGATGTATTATAATATTGTACACTTGAAACCTAATACTATCTTATTAACCCATGTCACCTCAGTAAATTTAGTTTTAAAAAGATAACAAAACTGGTTCTACTCAAATAGAACATGGATGGAATCTTCCATATCTCAGAGGTTTATCTAAACTTTTCTAATGGTTCTTATATTTGGGCAGAGAAAATTACAAATCTATATCTACCCGAAAATAAGCTAGTGTTCACCCTACAATATTACTGACATCAACTAATACCTATTCACCTCCCCTATCTAATTCCATTTTGTCACCCTTGGTCAGGGGTTTCTAGTCAAAAGTGACTAAAAATCAGTGACTAGTATATTGCTCTTTTAAATGGCAGGAGGTTTTCAATAAATACATATTTGTTGTTGTTGAACTTAAGTAAGAAAGTTACTGTCTCTTGGTTTAAAACACTGAGAAATTAAAGACAATCTCTGTGAGTTATCACTGCAGGAGAAAAATGAGGCGTATCATAGAGAAATGTGTGTGACCTCTGCCCACACCTTGTGTGGGTAAGCGGAAAAGTCTGGTCTACAGCGCTGTGAATACTGATGCCTTCCATTAATTGTAATTATAAAGTGCCTAAACTCATTACAATGGAGCACCCTAACCACACTGAGAGGGAAATATTAGAGATGGAAGGGAAGGGTTTTCAATACAGAAGTTATAATTCAACGAAGAAGTAGACTGTGGAGTCCGTTTTCTCCTTCACATGCCCACTGATTTTACCTGCATTTTAAGTCTGATCAGCACTTAACTGTTGTGTGTTGACTGGGTTTTCTGGTCCCAGTCTCTTTCTCCCCGAGTCAGCCATACTGCGTGCCAGATAAATCCACGAAAAAATACAAATCACTACACGCCATAGATCCTGAGAGGATTGCATGAGATAATGACATCCTTAGCATCTTGCCTATGCACAGTAAACACTGAAAAATGTCAGCTTCCATTCTGTAATTAAAAGGCCAGCTATTTACTAGTTGTAGTGACTAGTACTGCACTGTAGTGATTGCACAGTTTACTTTACCTCTCTGAAACTCAGTTTCCTTATCTACAAAACGGGGAAGAATACTATCTTTATAGAGTTTTTGTGAGGATAAATGAATTAAACAGCATAAAAAGCTTAGCTCAGCATCTGGAACATAAATTCTATGACTTTAATTATGTTACTACCACTCTTTTTTTAATAGTTGACATTCAATATTATTTTAGTTTCAGGTGTACAGAGTAGTGGTTAGACATTTATATAACTTACGAAGTGATACCCCTAATAAGTCTAGTACTCACCTGTCACTCTAGTTTTTACAATATTATTGACTGGATTCCCTATACTTCACACCCTCATGTTTCTTTTTTAACTACCAATTTGTACTTCTCAATCCCTTCACCTTTCTCACCCAGCCCCTTAACCCCCTCCCATGTAGTAACCATCAGTTTGTTCTCTGTATCTATGAATCTGCTTCTATTTTGTTTATTCTGTTCTTTAGATTCTACATATAAGTAATATGATATGGTTATTTGTCTTTCTCAGTCTGACTTATTTCATTTAGCATAATACCCTCTGGGTCCATCCATGTTGTTGCAAATGGTGAGATTTCATTCTTTTTTTATGGCAGAGTAATATTCCATTGTACATATATACCACAATGAGATACCACCTCACTCTGGTCAGAATGGCTATCATCAATTAATCAACAAACAACAAGTGTTGGCGGGGCTGTGGGGAAAAGGGGACCCTGTGCACTGTTGGTGGGATTGCAGATTGGTGCAGCCACTATGGAAGTCAGTATGGAGGTATCTCAAAAAATTAAAAAAACTACTTTTGATCCAGCAATTCCACTCCTGGGTATTCATCCAAAGAAATCCAAAAGACTAATATATATATATATATATATATATATATATATATCCCCCCTATATTCACTGCAGTGCTATTCACAATAGCCAAAAATTAGAAACAACTAAAATGCCCATCAATAGATGATTGGATAAAGAAATTATGCTAACACTCTATCTTTAATACCTGGCTCTAGAACCACCTTCTTCATAAAACTGTCCCTGACTCATCTTTCTCTTCATCATCCTTGTATTAGTTTCTTATTGCTGATAAAAAAAATTACTGCAAACTTAATGGCTTAAAACAGCCAAAGTGTATTATCTTGCAGTTCTAGAGGGAAGAAGTCAAAATAGGTCTCACTAGGCTAAAACCAAGATGTTTGCAGGGCTGCATTCCTTCCGCTTCCTGCCTTTTCCATCAGTTGATGTCAAAGCCAGGTGACAAGCATCCTTAATTCCCCTTTGCCAAGCACTGGAACAGTCACAGGTTCAGGTGATTAGGACCTGGACATCTCTGAGGGAGGCATTATTCTGCCTGCCACAGCCTACCTGAGCTCTCATAGTACACATGCCATACCATCACACATGATAGTGTGTATTATTATTTAAGGCTGTAGGCATATGTGTGTCCCCTAATCTAATCTGCGTGTCTGACAGATTCTGCTTCGCAGTCGGCCCTCTGTTGGTAACAGTGATGCCCACGCATGCCATTCCCTTCTCTGTTCCGCGTCCTCTAGCTGCTTCGCTGCTATCTCTGATATTGCTGGAAAATGTGTCTTCCTAAGAATTCTCACATGTAGTTTAATTTTTTTTTCTTTTGTAAATTTAGTAGTAATTTAAGAGTCATCTTTGCCCTAAAATGATCCACATTTGATCTATTCTGTCTGAAAGTAGCTCTCCCCAAACTAAACCACACACGTAGGAAGGAAAAACTACAGCACACTTGAACTGGAAGAAGAATCAGCTATTTAGTAACGGACTGCTACTTCTTTTTAATAGTTCTTCTTTAAAATGGTTCAACTGAATCATTTTGATTGTTGAGTTCAACTAACTATTGAATCAGGCTTTTTATGATTTGGGTTTTGGGTTTAAACTTATGTTAGTAGTTTCAGAGATGAAAATTCAGAGCTACCATTTTGCACTGCCCTTTTTCACACCAAGGTGAATTTGGTGGAGACTTTGGGAAGATGGACATTTCATCAGCGCCACTCAGGTCCTGGGAAGCACGGTGGTGAAGGGAGCAGAAATGGAAGCATGCTTAGGAACAGGGCGCAATCAACCCTCCTTACTGTTCCCACCTCAAGCTCCGTAACAATTCTCGTATCTTCATAATTACTTTCATACCTCTTTCTTTTACAAAATCTCACTTTTTTCTGCACATGAAGCTTGTGATTTAAGGAAGGATAAAAAGGCCTTTTAGTTCAATGTAAGTCTTATTCCTCCAACTGCCAGATTAAAACTATTGGGTTGTCAGAAAAGTCAGGACGTATTTTTTTTGTTTTTCGTTGCAAAGATGCATCATGGCTTTTCTGACAACCCAATATTAGGCCCATATTCAAAATACTAGGCTATTCAAGGGTTTTTCTAAAAGAGTCATAAATTTTACCTGTAATAAGATATGCTATACGAAAGGTAACCTGAGAAAGCAACCTAATAACAGGATTGCTTCCTGTGTTTCCCAAATTATAACAATCTTTTAGATAGTCACAAAGCATATTAGTAACTTAAAGGCTCAGAGAAATTTTTCAGTTAAAATTGGGACAGCATTTCCCAAACTAATTTGAATATGAAACATCTCTTACAAAAATCAGACTTGATATCCGGTACCTTAGCATGAACTAAGTTATTGCATTATCACGATCTACTCCCCTGGGAAACCAAGGTCCCTTACACAGAGCTTGGTGTTTGTCACCTCCTTGTCCAGCACGATGCCTGACATGTAGGTGGCACTTCTCTAATGCACTGAACTCCAACTGTTGCAGGGCCAGGCACAGGATCCAAACACACAAGGGAGTGAGAAGTAATGAAAAATGAATCTCCCTTCCAATCCAATCAGGTCAAACCCTGACCTTCTAAGATTGTATTAAATGTGTCCTTTCTTTAATCCCATCACTTATGTTTGATTTTGCATTGTTTAGGTTAATTTTTGCATTTTAGAATCACAAGGTTCCACAAAGGTGAGCACTTTGTGTCTCCAGTTATCTACACCTGGGTCATACCCATAATGAGAAATCAATGCATATTTCAGTCTGACAATTTAGGCGGAGATTAAGAGCAGGAACTCTAGGTCAGACGGGCCTTGTTTTAAGTTCTTGCTTCACTATTTATTACTGAATGACCCTAGCAAGACATTTAACCTCTGTAAGCCTGAGCATCTGTAAAAGTGAATAACAGTAGTACCCATCTCATCAAGTTGAATGAGGGTTAAATGAAGGCATGCATATAAAGAATAACAAGGTTGCTGACTATGATAAGTGCTCAATAAATGTTTACTATGATGATGATAGTATCAGGGATACAAACAAAATATGTGTAGAGTTCATAATACTGTGAGAATTATCTAAGAGATTATCCTTTGCCCAGTATGGAGTTTTTAATTCTCTAAGATTTTTTTTCCCCCTTGCTTCTTACTGGTCAAGAGGACAGGAATGTACTCATAAATAATTTCCAAACCTTCCCTTATCCAATAGCTCTAGCCTCTTTCCTTTTCTAGCCCTCTGAACCAAGGACTACTATGAAAAATTTTTCCCACTGCAGCTTCTGACAGAAGTGATAAATAATAAGCCCTAAAAGCAAGCAGCAGAAGGCAGACAGAGGCAGTTCCTTCAGGATGAAAAACTGTGCCAAGCAGCGCTCACCATCCCACCCACTCCTTGAAACCTTTCCCCATTCCTATTCATCCTGGGGTACGAAGCCCTCACAGTGAATTTTGAGACTCAAGAACTCTAAATAATATGAATTTCCCAAGGAAGATGGATTGGTGGTATGAAGAAAGAAACCAAATAGATTAAATATATTTTTATCTGCTTATTAAAGTACTGAAATCTGCCTCCATGTTTTAGGGATAGTAAGAATTTCTTTCATAGGAACCCAGAAAACAAAGATTTAAATTGTTGCTTCCAGTGACAAAGGATAGATAGCAATGTATCTAATCATAGGTTGTTTTTCCATTGTTAGAGTAAAAATAAAGACGATTTTCTTTTTCCTTAAAGGGCAAATGACCCGTGCTTATTCGTCCTCATTCTTTATTTCTGATGAATTCACAGATCTCGTAACAAAGTTTTACCTTGTACAGCCAACTCTGCAAAAGGAGCAAATATCAGAAACCATTATAAACTAAAGACTCAGCATCTGCTGGAAAGCAGAAAACAAAGGAAAAACCACATTATCCCAAATACTGGGCACCTCACTTTGATATAAGAACACTCGGCTATGCAAACCTTTCCCACATACATGAGGATGTTTCTGATTTGAGTCTTCAAGCTGAGGTTTTTATCCACAGTGGGGCACTCTTGGTCTCTAATCTCGAGTGATGAAAAATTTTTTTTCTTTAAATCAAGAAACATAAAGGCCACATCCAGGTCTTGCCACATCACCTTCCCTAGGGATAGAAATGTATTCTCTGTACAACACACTGCTTCTTACAAATTCAAGCCCACCCATCTTCTTCCTCTCTACTTCATTAACAAACTTGGATCCACACAACCACCTTCAGAAAGCTACTGGAGGGGCGGCCTGGTGGCTCAGTTGTTTAGAGAGCAAGCTCTAAGCAACAGGATTGCCGGTTCAATTCCCACATGGGCCAGTAAGCTGTGCCCCCCCCACAACTAGGAAGACAACAACTTGAGCTTAGCTCCCACTGAGCTGGCTGCCGGATGGCTCAGTTGGTTACAGCACGTTCTCTTAACAACAAAGTTGCCGGTTCGACTCCTGCATGGGATGGTGGGCTGCACCCCGTCACTATATTGAAAATGGCTACTGGACTTGGAACCGAGCTGCGCCCTCCACAATTAAGATTGAAGGACAACAACCTGACTTGGAGCTGATGGGTCCTAGGAAAAACACACTGTTCCCCAATAAAGCTAAAAAAAAAAAAAAGCCATTGGAACAAAAATAAGATTCTATTCTTCAGCTGTGCAAATGCTTCTAAAGTAGGTGCTCAGTTCTGATTTTTCAGTTCTAAAGATACACCAGATCTTTCAGTGAGAAGATCCCAGAGACATCTGCCATTTCTTCTTGCAGCCTTATTTGATTTCTCACAGGGAGAAATAATGCTCACCCCATCCCTCAACCCCCACATACAGTGTCTAGCACCTACTGGCATTTAATGACATTTTGACTTACGTTATAATTCTCTTTATCTATGTTTTACTGTTTCAACTATTACAAGTTCCATCAAGACAGGGCCTTTTTGTATCTTGTAATGCCTGGCATAGCACCTTACACACAGTAGGTACAACATAGGTATCTGTCATGGAACACGCCGGTATGGGTCCTCTCCATCACCTCTGCAAATTGGAAATCAGCTGAGCTAATACGTCCTTATGTTATTTGTGTTTCTTCTGAGGACAGTGCAGTGGGAGGCGGGGTGGTTGTTACTGATTCATCGAGAAAGGCTGGACATTGCCATGCAAGGCTTCAAATAATTTTGAGTTGGAGTGAAAGCATCTTGAAGTGCTAGTTCAGAGTTGCAGAATTAGTAAAAACATTGTTCTTAGTAATGAGAAATACAGTGCTGGTGGGGGGTAGGGGTTGGGGGGCAATGCAGTTATCACAAAGAAGCACAGGAAGATACCCAAGGGGTTTACTTCTGTGGCTCCAGGGTAACAGAAAACAGCTGAATTAATTCAAGACTTGGCTATCGGCATAACAAAACGATAATGATGGTTATTATTCATCCAGTGTTTATTATGTTAGAGGCATTCTTAATACATTCCCATTTAATCTTCACAGAAGTCCCATGATGCAAGTCTTTTCTATTTCACTAAAGAGAAAGAGAAGTCTCAGAGAAGCTAGTTAAATAAAAAAGAAGTATGCATTTTCAAGCCTGGTTGTGAAGAATCCCCAAGTCCATCCTCTTTCCACTGCATGGGAAGGCTGGCAGTCCTCCTCATTTGATTAACTACAAGCTAAATGTGTAAGAATGTTCTTCTTATATTTCAGTATTAGACAGTGTGTCATTTAGAGACTGAATCTGGGGCCTCAAATTCTGTCAGAGGTTTTCTTCAGCTCCACAAAACATACAAACTCCCTCTCATAAATGCCTAAGAATACAGAAGATTTTGACTTGGGCGTCTTATGACAAGATATGTGGGGTGGGAGAATGGCTCCAATTCACTACCTAGTACTATCAGTAATCTTATGCTATTCACATTAAATTTATGGGCTCAACAGAGTATGGAGAGAGGTACATAATGATAGGGACATTCGTTATAAAATGAACAAACTATAAGACAAGTGTGAATTTTGTTGGAATATTATTTGTTGTTAATTCCTATACCCTCAGAGTACAGGAATTTTTTAAAAAGAATAAAGTGGTCTGAAAGAATTATTTATATCTGTATAGGACACCAATTGGGTGTTGATTTTTTCTCAAATACAATTAGCCACCTTTCATTGCAATGCAAGGTCCACTCTTAATAATGATAATTAAAATGGCCAAACACTGGGCGATGAGGAGGAAGAACTATAAGATATAGTAGCCACATACCAGAAATTGGCTCTGGGGCAGCTTATGTGTCACTTACGCAAACCGGACTCTCAGCTATCTTGGGTTTGTCTTCAATACTATCTAAGATTTCCACACTACCCCACACCCAGACTCATTAACACATGTTGAAATATGTTTGTCTGCATCCTTTATGGATTAACCCACGTACCACAGGCAATTTAAAAAATGGTCTGAGAAACAGAGTGATCATTTGGTCAGGGGATACTTCAAGCAATACAGAAATGAAATACAGGACCTATTCTACCCGACCAGAAACCAAAGTAAGGTGCTGTGTGCTTTCTTTCCACACAGCCATGGATAAAACACCTGCAAACGCAGGTGAGTGGGGCCCAGCTTGGCCACCCTCATTGTGGTCAGTTTGGGGTCATTTCTATCTGGCCTAGAGAAAAAAAGAATCAAAGATAATGCTGAGCATCATTGAGGAATACAGATGGAATACAACAAAATCTACTTTTAACAAACTTACAATCTATGTTGAGGTGTAAGAGCAAACAATGTCTAACGTACAAAAATTGTGGGAGAACCTTAACATTTTGGATTGGTATGCTGTGAGAATTGTAAGAATCTGCAAAATCTTTAACAAAAATACTTGCACATGGGCTGTGCGAGCCCTGGTGATGGTGTGGGCTGCAGCCCCTGCTGCAGTGGGCTGCCATAGGCTTCAGTGAGTGGCCCGCAGCCAGCGTGAGCGGCTGGCAGCCAAGCGTGAGCTGCCAATAGCAGCGATGAGCGACATCCAGAGGCCAGCGACCGATCTGCCTCATCCGGGAAGAGCGCAATGACGATACCAACAGTGAAGCAACATCCTCCGCAACTAAACTGAAGAACAAGAAGACGGCAACTTGTCTGTTCCCCTTCCCCGATTCCCCAAAGCTGTTCCCCTCCACCAATTCCCCAATAAAATCTTTAAAAAAAAAAAAAAAAAAATACTTGCACAAATTCCCAGACCTCTCTCATATAACAATTTCACGAAAATTCATGCCTTTCCTGTGCCTCTCTTTATAGCATGAGTTAACTGCATTTTCAACTTTCCCTAGTTTTATCAGTCACTGGGACTGGGGTACTTGCCTTGCAGCAGGAATACAAAGTTCCTGCATGAGCTTGCATGCCAATTACTCGGACTTACAGGGTTGTTAGTGAATAATCAAATGATGAAAGTAAATAAACGAATGCCCAGCAGCTACTGAAATATAGAATTATAAGGAAAGATTTAGTTTTGAGTAAGAAACCTTCAAAGGCTTCCCAGAGTGGAGAGCACTTGATTTGAGCGTAACTTTCGATTGGTAAATTTAAGAAGTAAATATGGGATGAAGGGCGGCTAAGTTTAGGAGAACCATATGCTATACAAAAGTGTAAAGGTGCAAAGAACGGAGGGAACACGTTAAGTAATCCAGCGACTGGACTTGGAGCTGAGCTGCACCCTCCACAACTAAGACTGAAGGACAACAACTTGACTTTGGAGCTAATGGGTCCTGGAAAAACAGTGTTCCCTTCCCCAATTCCCCAATAAAATCTTTAAAATAAGTAAATAAATAAATCCAGGATGATCTGGGCAATTATGAATGTTATGCCTTAGCATCTGCACTCTTCTGTAGGCAATGGAGAAAAGGAAACTAACCTGCTGGGATGGACTGGGGCGAAGCAGTGGAGAATGAAAGCTGAGGGACCATTACAACAGTGCAACAGGATAAAAAGACTGACATAAGAAAAGAGTAAGAGGAAATGAAGTGAGAGGGTTGAATGGAAACATGCAGGATTAGGAAGGGACAGTATGTGTTGAAGGAATAATGATTTGGTGCATGGTATAGGCTACCATTAACTGAGGTCAGGAACAAAGCAAGATGAGAAGGAAAGATGAGAGAACGGGTGGGAATATACTATGATTAGGCTATATTAAGTTTGAGATTTCTAAGTGAAAAATCACATGGGAATGTTTACTTGACTCATTCAAAACGGCTGAATAAGAGTTTATTTATCCACCCTCCTCCCTCTAAATATGAAATGACAATAAAATAAAAATCTGACTGGGACCAAAAGAGCACTAAAAAAAATCACACAAAAAACAAAGAAACAAACAAAAACCAACTAAGAATGAGAGTCATCAATAGATCAGACATCCTGAAAAATTAGAAAACAGGGTCCAAGACATCAGAGGTTAAATATGAACTCTCCCTACGGGGTTCCTTGTTAGTTGAAAAATAAAAAGTGGGTCCTTGGTCAGCCATGGAAGACAGGTAATTAAAAGGCTGCTTTCAGATGGTCAGATCCAGCCCTCAGTACTGCCCAGCC
Organism: Aselliscus stoliczkanus; assembly: GCA_033961575.1. Classification (NCBI taxonomy): domain Eukaryota; kingdom Metazoa; phylum Chordata; class Mammalia; order Chiroptera; family Hipposideridae; genus Aselliscus; species Aselliscus stoliczkanus. Next base: position 42,803,040 of record CM066735.1, on the reverse strand, counting down.
CACTCCACAACTAATCACACCTAGTAGCCAGTCAAGGAGTCAAGGCTCCCTTTTTGAGCTAAAGGCAGAAAACTGCTACCCATACAATGTTGGTGGTCTGCCTGGAAAGATTCCCAGCAGGGGACTTTGGGCTTGAGAAGGAAAAAGAGTAGAGTTTAAGATAATTTAGAATTTAAGGTAACTTCAAACCCAGAAATTGTTGAGAGACAGAGAAGAAAGACAGGTACTGGAGGTTAAAAACGGTAAACCACTCCCCTTGCAGATACATCTCATTCCTAGAATAACACCTTCCTTAGTTGGGCAGTTTTGGGGGTCTAAGCTTGCTTTCCTTCTCTCTTATAGGAAAGCCCACCTATTGGAATGCCCCATTAATACACCCGTTGACACAGTTATATCATTCAGAGGAAAGCATTTTTGGAGGAAAAAACCCACTACTTATATCTGTCCATTTAATCTTTAATTCATAAATATGTACCTACAACCAATGATAAACACCTATGGAAGATTACTAGTAAAAAGAGAAAGACCAAAATGTACCATCAGTTCTGAATCAAAGAGAAAAAAATTTAGGAAATAGAAAAGACTATTTAAGATATTCTAATTGGTATCCTTATAGATGAAAAAGCATGTTACATCTATAAAAGAAAAAGAACCTGCCACAAAAAAGGAGCAATCTGAGAACAAGAAACAGTTCTTGGAAATTAAATACATGATTGTTCATATGAAAGATTAAGCAGATAGGCTGAATAAAAGAACAAACACAGCTGAAAACCGAACTTGTAATCTAAAAGATAAGTTGACAGAATTTTAAAGAACACAAAGAGATGGAAGATATAAAAATTAAAAGAGCAAGGGAGAATAGACTCAGGAAATCCACATCCTTCAGAAAATTAGAATTTCAGGAGAAGAGAATAGAGATTATAAAGGGGACAAGATGCTCGAAGAAATGACAGGTGAGGAGGTATGAACAATAATCTATCTTGAGAGCTTAGTACACAAATGCCCAGAAGTAGATTTTAGAAACATACTCTTAGGGGAAAATCTCTCAAGGAGAAGAATGAACAAAGGAAAGACAAAAAGAAAAGGTGTCATGTATCTGTTACAATTATCTATAGAGCAAGGTTGCTGGCAGAGACCTGATAAGCCCAAGAGAATTGCTGGAAAAAGAAAACTGGAAATCAAGAGACAGTGACACAGAGATCATGGGAATAAGGGGGCAAGTCTATGAAGTTCTTTTCACAAAGCATCAATAAGGAGAAGACCCTGCAACATGAGGCTTAGCTTCTCAGTCACTCTCACCACTGACCAGATATGACCACAGCACGAGCAATGTGACTTTTATATATTCAACTTGACGAAGCTGCTATGAATCCACAATGAAATACCATTTGACACCCACTAGCAAGGCTATAATCAAAAAGGCAGATAATAACAAATGTTATTAAGTGGAAAGGAAGTGGAGAAAATGGAACCCTCATACACTACTGCTCGTGGGAATGGAAAATGATGCAGCCACTTTGTAAAACAACTCGACAGTTCCTCAAGAGGTTAAATATAAAAAGGTACCATATGACCTAGAAAATCCACTCCTAGGTATACACCCAAGAGAAATAAAAGCCTACATCTTCAAAAAAAAACTTGTTATACAAATGTTCTTAACAGCATTATTCATAATAGCCAAAAAGTGGACAACCCCCAAATCCATCAATTGATTAATAAATGGAATGTGGTATACGCGTAGTCATACAATGGAATATTATTCAGCAATAAAAAGGAATGAAGTACTGGTACATGCCACACACTGATGAACCTTGAAAACATTTTGTAAATAAAAGTAGCCAGTCACAAAGAAATCACATGTTGAATGATTCCATTTTATGTGGAATGTGCAGAATAGGCAAATCTATGAAAAGATAGAAAGTACATTAGTAGTTGCCTGGGGCTGAGGGAGGTTAAAGGTTCAGGATTTCTTCTTGGGGTAATGAAAATGTTCCAAAGTGGATTATGGCGATGGTTGCACAACTCTGTGAATATGCAAAAAAGTCCCACTGAATTATATACTTTAAATAGGTGAATTGTATGATACGTGGATTATATCTAATAAAGCTTTTACCAAAAAAAAAAGTTGCTAAGAATAAGAGTCCTGATTAAATGAGTGAATGGCTGAGGTTTTCATTTTAATAATTATGTAAGTATAGGACTACATGAATTGGAACCCTTAAATATACATACACACACACACACACACACACACACACACACACACATATAAAACTTGGTATAATATTCAAATTGTAAAAGTTCAAATTTCAAATGAACAACATTCTCGGAGTAGATCTCTGGCTCTTTAAGAAAAAGTATTTATGAATTTCACACATTGGCTTGGTCAATCACATCTATGCCAAAGTGAAAAGCATGGTAATAATCAGAGCTGTGTTCACTGCTTTCCACTCTGTGCCATAAATGTCAACTCTAATCCTCACAGCCCTGCAATTATTCCCATTTTACAAGGTGGAAACTGAAGTTTCCAGAGGGAAAGTAACTTGCCCAGGGTCACAAGACCAGCAAAGGGTGGATCTGGGACTAGGACACACCTTGGCCTAACTTTTAATCTCATATTCAGGATGGCTTTTCACAACAGCATATTCCTGAGGTAACTTTTAAAATAAACAGTGAAAGAAAGTAAAAACAACACATTTCTGTTAACAAGTCAGAGTTTTGCTTCTAAGAGGAAAAACTGCAATAAAATTGAAAGGAGAAGGTGCATTTAGAAGGATACGTTTTATATAACTTTATATGGTTCTTTATAACCTTGGGTGACAGGGGTGACAGTTGATTGGGAAATTAATGACAACATCCTAAGACATAAAACCTCTGATAATAAAGAGGGTTGTGTATAACTGGAGCTATAAGATTCTCAATCTCAAATATGATACATACAAAATAAGATCAATGATCTTTCAAAAAAAAGCTGTAGGAAAGTCTTCCAAATATAGTTAAGAAGCTGAACGAGACTGATAGTACAACTAAGCTGTGGAAATCAAGGGGGAACACAGAATAAGCAGAAGAAATTTCTCAGTAATAATTCCAGGTTGACAGACACACTGATAATTCTAGAGGAGTAATTCTGACTATTAGACAACCTGCAAAAAAATTTAGAGATGATAAAATATTTCCAAATTTCTCTTCCATTTCCCCACAAACAATCAGCATTGTAAAGAGGAAAGATCTCTCATTATCTTTCCTTAATCTTTATGATGCCAATCAACTAAGAGGAAATAAAGCTGCAATCAAGAATTTGTATACTTCCTCAATAATCTGTGTCCCAATATTTATAATAAAAATCATTGAATATCCAAGTTAAGAGAGTACTTTGTGATGATTAAATAAAAAGTTCAATAAAAAGCAAATACAAATATAAGCCTTTATACTATAAAAGGGGAAAATAAATGGGAAAAGGGAAAAAGTATCTCTTGCCTTCTATTTCCCTCCATAAATACCATTAAGATGTCGGAGTCAAACTGTACAAGCTGATGTTATGGATCCCAAAACAAACATGGGTAAGAAAGTCATGGCCATGAAGTTCCTAACTCTTTTAGGTGTTCATATTATGTTGCCTAGTGGCAGAAATGAAGTCAGATGAAGATACTTACTGCACTGTTGTTTACAATAGCAAAATGCAAATGGCCAACAAGAAAGGAATGACAGATTTTGATACATTTGCAATTTTTTTTTTTTAAGATTTTATTGAGAATTGGGGAGGGCAACAGGGTTGGGGACTCGGGGATGGGGAACAGACAAGTTGCTGTCTTTTTGTTCTTCAGTCTAGTTGCGGAGGACGTGGCTTCAATGGCCCATGTTGGTATCGTCATTGCGCTCTTCCCAGATGAGGAAGATCGGTCGCCAGCCTCTGGACCGCCGCTCACGGCGGCTATTGGCAGCTCACACCAGCTGCCAGCCACTCACTGTAGCCTATGGCAGCCCACGGCAGCAGGGGCTGCAGCGCACACTGTCACCGACCATCTTAGCTATACAGGCTAAGGTGGAGCTGTTGTTCACCACCTTAGCTGTAGAGGGCAGCGTCACTGGCCCTCATATGTGGGATCCAAACCAGGGCCCCGCTGCTCAGAGCTGGGGTCCCAAGCCAGCTCCTAACCAACTCAGTCGGCCCAACACATTTGTAATTTTTAATGAACTATGCAATTATTATTATAATCAACATTTACTGAGTATCAAGTACTTATCTAAGTGCTTTACTCACTGGGCCGTCACAAGAACCCTATGAAATAAGATCTCTTATTTACTGGTCCCATTTTACTGATGAGAAAACAAAGAAGTTGTTACTTTGCCAAAACAAAGAAGTTGTTACTTTACAGAGCTAGAAAGTGATAGTACTAAGATTCCAAACCAGTGCAGCTCCAGAGCTCAAACTATGCAGCAATTTATACTAAATTGCTGTTTTGTGTGATATTCAAATGTGATACTGGATTCTAATTTATAATTTTTCTTTCAAGCATTTCTGTTTCAATATTCACAAGCACAATTAATCTCTGGTTTTCTTTTAGTAGAAATATATTTTCCATGTTTCAATATTAATGTTATTTTCCATTCATAAAAAAGAATTTGGAAACTTTCCTTCATTTTCTATCTTCTGAAACCGTTCTAAATAACATTGGGATGGATGATTTGTTTCTTCAAGTTGTGGCAGAATATCCTTAAAAACCAGAAGGAGAGGGAAGGGGGGGTAACTTTTTAACAATTTTGTCTATTTCATCAATAATAAACGTTTTTTCAGATTTTCTGTCTTCTGGAATCACCTACGTTCATATACTTTCCACTTCCTTTTTTTAAAAAAAGCTTAGCAGTTTTATTGAGGTATAATTTACATGCCACAAAATTTACCTGTGTGAAGTGTATAAAATAGTAATTTTTACTAAATGTACAGAGTTGTGCGATCATCACCACCATTATTTCAGAACATTTACCATCACCTTGAAAATACCCCTTATGAGGCCAGCCGAGCGGCATGGTGGTTAAGCACTGGCTTAGGAAGCCAGCGACCCTGGTTCAGGTCCCACATACAAGGGCCAGTGACACTGCCCTCAAAAAAACAAAAACAAAAAGAAAATACCCCTTATGCCCATCCCTGTGTTTAAGGATAACTCTATAACCGTAATGCATATGAACAGATGCATTCATTAAATATAAATTAAATAAAACAGTAGTCAAATCTTGGGTATATTGCATATAACATGACTATATTATATTAAAAATTATTTACTTTTAAGAAATTAAGGTGGTGCTATGCACAAGTGGTATAATTTTCTTATAGCTTATTAAAGCTATCTGGTACTTATGGAAAAAAATATGATTGTTCTCATTTTCCTACGTTCAGTACTGAGACTTCCATAGACATACTTTCTTTTTTTTTTTTAGCTGAGCCATCCTGCCACCTGTTGGCAGCTTAGCGGCAGCTCAGCTCGGGCTGGGCATCAAACTGCTGTTGCTCAGAGTTCAGCTCGCACTCTTGAGCGAGCTCTTAACCGACTGAACCACTGGGCCGGCCCTCGTAGACACACATTCTTAATAGCCCCACTGGCAGCAGGCAATAGGAAACAAATGCTGAAATACGGTCATAATAATCCCTGCCTCCAAACATAACACAAATTGTCATTGTTCGTTACTTCAAGTAAAACATATTTTCTTACTATAAGATAGTTTTAAAAGATTTTCTTTTTCTTAATTTCTTTTCTAAATCTTTCCAATGAGCGTCTGGAAAAAGTCTAGCTATTTAGGAACTGGACCATGTGTTTTCTGCATAATGTTCAGGAATTTAGTGCTGAGAATTAAGCCCAGCTGACTTCAAGTCCAGCCAATACATTTTTAGTTAGCATTGAAGAGAAACTGCTCTAATTAGGAAGCATTAGTGTCATTTGATTCCTGATTCTTGCTTCAAAGTTCTCCCTCATACAATGGGGAACATTAAGGATAAGATTAAGCTTAATTTAACAAGAAAATATTTTTACATGTTCAAACATGCATAATCCAGTCAGTGGCATAATTAGATCTAAGATTAGGAAAAAATTGCTTTGAGCATCGAAAATTTCTGCCAGTGATAAATGTCAACAGAAAACAGACTTAGAGAACAGAAAGAGATTGCCTTTGGAGCTACAGAAGTGGGTCCCCGCCTTCTTTCCTCTGTCTTTCTCTCCTCCCTGAGGAGCACCCCCCTCCCCCCGCACCCCACCCCCCACCCCCCCGCCCCATGAAAACAAAACAAAACGCAAACAAAAGACTTCAGTGAAAACTTACTGCCAAGATTTTCTCAAAGTGAATTTATACTGGTATAATTTTTTTTCATTCAGGAACTAAAGTTACTAAATTAAGTTGCTTCCTTGCAAACTGAATATTCTCGTCGGCCATCTGTTACTTTTCTATCATCTTCTCCTCAAAGACATAAACATCTAAGAGCATATTACAAGACTGTTTTTGAGTTTTAAACAGATGCATCCTTACATGAAAGCCTGGCTATAAAGCACTCAAGGGTATTTAAGTCTTGTGCTAACAAGCATGAATTCACAATAAAGGAATCCAAAACATATTATACATACTCATACATATAGTCAGAGTCTGTATATGCCCTTTGTCCTAGGTATATACTCATTATATCCATAAAATTTAAAACTATTTTCTTAAATAAATAAAAAATTTACTTAGCTCTTCTAGGTTCATACCTAAAACTTGTTTTCAAATGTTTCTCTGGAAGAAAACATATTAGAAAGTTATCAATAATAAATATGAATTTTAACTGGAGGGAAATCATAAATGTAGTAAGATTCTACATAGAATAAGCATGAGAAAATGAAAAGGCAGTAGTAAATTGATACATTTTAAATATGTACTATTACAGGTCTCTCCAAAAAAAGGTCACAGTTTAAAGATCTGAAAACCAATTACTGGTGTAAAATCTAAAATCAATACCTCATAAAGGTATATCAGAGAACTAGAAATCTTTGCAAACTTGCTGTAAAAAAAAAAAAAGATTTGGAAACATTTTCAGGAACAGAGAAAGAGAAGTCAGGTCTGTCCTTTGATTTTGATAGCCTCACTCTCCAGCCCTGACTCCGGTCGCTTTCCTCTTTAAGGAATGAATTAAGGCCCTCTCTGTTTCAGCTATGTCTTAACATTTGGAGAAGCATTAATATTCATCCTCTGCATATAAGAATGAAATATCTTCCTATTTTTCTTATTACCCAATTTCAGTTATTCCCCCCAAAATTAGTGCAGTATTGTTTGTTTAAAATGTTTTCTTAGTCCTATCAGAGGGGCTAAAATAGAGGGGGTGAAAAAATAAATAACCAGTATGAATAAGGAGGCGGGAAAAGGGATGTTCTCAACCTCTATAAATTGGTACCATCTTTGTGGAGGATGACTTGGAACAGAGGTCAGACTTTAAAACACAAGGTCATTTCTTTAGTAAATCCATGTCAGAGCAATTCATGGGAAGCAACCACACAAATACGTGAGAAGAGTGATAAAGAATATCTATATTCTTTAGCATATTCTACAGCACAATCTATGATAGCAAAAAATAAAGAAAAGCTAAATGTCCACCAACATGGACATGATTTTAAAGTTATGCTATACTTCTGTACTGTGTGCTGTTAGGCAGGTGTTCTGAAGAGAAGTCATCAGGTTGGTATATATTGGCACAGGAGGACTCTGGGTGGGAAAGTCAAGCTGCATACAGAATACTCCCACTTCTCCTGTGATGTAAATACACACACACACACACACACACACACACACACATATAGATCCCACACAAATACATATGTGTAGGCAGGAGGAGGGATAGACAGGGAGAGATCTGAAAAGATGCCCAAAAAACAAGCTATGAGGAGGAGCTAGAAGTAGAGGATGAAGAAGGAAATTCCTATTTTACTTCATACATTGCTCTACTGTTTTGTTTTTTTTTTCAATAATTGCAGAGAGAAAACAATCATATACTATACACAGCAAACAGTAGAAGAGGGAGCCAGGCCTATTAGTATTTTAATAATAACTGTTAACTTTAGATTTCTTTCCATCTGCCTGCCTGGAAAAAAGGGCACTCTGCTCTCGTTGGACATGCTGCATCTAGGCTTTGCACAGTCTCCCATGATGATTCTGTGAACTAAACAGAAAGCTGTGGCTGAAAAAAATGTAATAGCAGTTTGGTTAGATTAACTGCTAGTGGAAGATCAGGCCACAAAGACCGCTGACTGATGGTTACATTTCAGCCCCAATTTCCGTGGCCCTCCGGCCTGGGGGATTGGTGTTCAGACCCCCACTCTGAAGGGATTGGGGGAAAGGCCTCTGCATGCCCATCCCACACTCACTACCTTTCCACCACAATCCACCTTCAGGACTAAATCTTTCACCTGACACCAGAAGTGACTTCCCCGGTCTTGTTGTCCCCAATAACTGTACCCTACCCATTCTTACCTTCCCAGCACATATTTATTATCTTTCTTGCACTCCTGATACCAAGAATGCAGATTCACTGATTTTTACTTTGCTTTACTCTTTACAGCCCCCTCATTCCTTACTCCCCTCCCCTCCTTTCCAGCTTAAATTTATGATTTATTACTATAATCACTCCCTTGCCCCTCTCCCTTTATCATACCCACTTCAGAAAAACCTCAGCCTGGTTATAGCCAACCCTCTGCCCTCTTTATGCCTCCACCCATGCTGCTGAACTCGGCTTGTAAACACACAACTATGCCAACTGCACTTTAAATTCGAGTGGCTATTCTGCTACCTGTCAGTCAGTCAGGTATTTCTCTGGTGCATTCATCTTCCACACTCATGCACAACTAGTCCACTCCTTCTTAAGTCCTCAACACTTCCCTTCCCGTCCCTATTCGATTTCTATTTCTCTGAGGGAATGGAAATGATCAGCAGAGGACCTCTACCAGCACATCTACCAGCTGGCATCTGTGTCCACACACTTGCTTTCGCTTCCGTTGCATGAAAGACCTGAGTGTGCTCCAACCTAAGCCCCTCACCCAGCCTCTGTGTTAGCTTCAGTCCCCTCCTGTCCGTCAGGGACACCACTGCAGCCATCCTCCAGCATTCTCTCCTGCACCATCAATTTCTCTCTTTACTGGCTAATTCCATTAGCACACAAACATGATGTAATTTGTCCCATCTTAAAACAAGAACAAAAAAATCTCCTGCCAGCTTTCTCAACTTCCCTTAGCAGCAAAATTACTTTTAAAAACTGCCAACATTTGTTGTCTCCAATTGCTCCCGTTTCTCTTGAATCCATTCCATGATGCTAAATGCGATGGTCAGTCCTTCATTTTCTGCAGCATTTGACAGCCAATCAGTTCTTCTTCCCCGAAACACTTTCTCTACTTGGCTTCCAGAATACTATCAGTTCTCTGCTTACCTCAGTGCTATTCTCTGTCTCTTATTGGTTCCTATTTATCTCATCTCAGTTTTAGTGTGGTCGATCATTACAACTAACTCCCTAGGGGGACCCTGTCATCTTGTGGCTTTAAATACTATGACATGCTAGTGATAGCCTAATCTAGCCCGTAAATTTGTGGTAATCTCCTGATTCCAGATTCATATATTCAACTGCCTACTGGAATCTCTAGTTGGATATCAATCAAGCATCTTAAATTTAACATGGCTATAAACGGAGTTCTCATCTACCCATCCAAAAACCTGCTCCTCCTCCTACTATATGCTCCATCTCAGCAAATGGCAATTCCACACTTCCAGTGGCTCAAGCCAGCAACCTCAGTCATAATTTTGTTTTTAACTGTTTTTTTGTGGGGGTTTTTTTAACTGGAGAGCAGTGTGTTTTTCCCAGGACCCATCGGCTCCAAGTCAAGTCGTTGTTTTCAATCTAGTTGCGGAGGGCACAGCTCATCTCCAAGTCGGGTCACCGTTTTCAATCTAGTTGCGGAGCACATAGCCCACCATCCCATCTGGAAATCGAACTGGCAACCCTGTTGTTCAGAGCATGCACTCTTACCAACTGAGCCACCCTGCTGCCCCAACCTTAGTCATTATTGATTCCTCTCCCTCTCTCACACCCACATCCAACCCATCAGCAAGTCCCATTGGCTCTACCTTCAAAATGTAACCAGAATCTGCTACTCCTTACACTTCTGCCTCCACAGCTCTGGTCCAAAGCCCCCATCACCTCCTGCCCAAATTATTGCAATCATTTTCTGACGGCTCTCTCTGCTTTGTACCCTGACTATTCTCAACCCAGTAGCCAGTGTGACTCATTTAAAACTTTAAATCAGATTTTAAAAAATCTTCCCATTGTACTAACAGTGAAAATCATCATCACAATTGCCTACGAGAGCCTACATGGTCTGGCCCTGTTCCCTGTATGACCGAGTTTTCTATCACTCATTGTGCTCTAGCCTCAATGAGGAACCTCCAGAACTATGGGCTTTGCTATGATACTCCTCCCTCCCTCCCTCCCTCCCTCCCTCTCGTGCACACACGATCCCTAAGGCCAAAAACCCTACGTGAGCCGGATCATGGCTAACTCTCATCTTCTCAGGAGATGCTCAACACTTATTAAAGGAACAATGCTTAAGAACTATGGGCTCAGCTATGACACTCCACAGCAGAGTAACTATTGGGTTGTCGGGAAAGTCATGACGCAGTTTTGCAACGAAAAACATAGAAAACCATACATTGTGACTTCCTGACAACTCAATAGAAACCTATGTTATCTGTTCTACTTCTCTTCTTCTCAGGTCTAATGACACCAGAAAATACACAGTGCTGGTGGGGTCACTTCAGGCCTTTGGTCTCCCAGACTCCCAAACAATGATAATAACTGTGTCCAGGAATACTCCCTCCCCTGACTTCCCGGGAAACACATCTGGAGCCATCGCTGTGGCAGAGCTGGCCTACCCAGTTTCTTGTGGCCCTGTTGTCCTGTCCCTCCACCTCCCCTCATCAGCAGTCCAGCTGAAGAACTCAACCTGCTGCTGGGAGACTGGATGGGGATATTCTGGGATACAACAACATGAGGATGAGTAGATTTTCTGACCTCTCTTTCCTCAGCTGACATGCTCTCCCTGTACTCTCTATCCAACCCCTCGCACTATATATATTACACTCTCCAGGAAATTAATCTGAGGTACTGCAGACTTCAAATTCTCCTTGACCCGGTACCTTCTCTTTGCCTCCTTCATATTTCTTCTGCTGTAATCTCTTTGCTTATTTGGATCTGCTTTTGCTTTTGTTTAGCAGTAGTGGTAAGATCTTGAAAGTGAAAAGGACAGGGTAATAAACTTAGAGAGGATAGTTCTCAGTCTGAAGAGTAATCTAGTTCTCCTTCCACACCAGGGTAGACTGTGTGGGGGCAGGTGGATAGGGGAAGCAGATAATGAAGATGCGTTCAGAGGGTAAAAATGCTCCGCAAGTCGCCTCAGAAAACGGAGCTTCATTTCTGTGTAAACAGTCTTGATTCTTCTCAGTATATTAGAGCTACCTCTTTATAGTCTATGGAATATAAAAATATATTCCAACTTCATTCTACATCATTTATTGTTTTGGGTTTTCCTGAATCACAAGATGTTCCTGTTATTTGTGCTATCTGAACAGGAGCAATTGCCTTCAAACTTGTTCACACCCAGGGAACTCAGCCTTTAGGCTATTTCTCAAACCCCAAATCAGAATGCTATCTAATATGGGGCAGAATGATAAAAGTCAGAGTTATCCCTGAAAATCAGAGGCATGAAATCTGTATCCTTGGCTGAAAGCTGCTTTCTAATTTTTTAAGACAGCTTTGACTCTTTTTGACCTTACAGATAAGAAGCCATCTCGTACACTGAAGGAGCTAAAAGTGCCCCTTCACTGGTCTCCTCACAGCCATGCAGTGACTATTATCAGAAAGAAAGCGGGCTGCGTGGAGTTCAGCCTATCATCAGTGAGGCCATGACCTGCTCCAGGCTCCCAGTGGGGCAATCAGTGCACAGTAAGGATCCATCCTGTAGGCACCTGTCAGAGCCCTCCCCTTCCCCATCATATTCCCCATATCTCCTCTCTTCAGAGTCCCCGGGTGAACCCAGGAGTGCCTGGAAGGCCCTATGTCCACAATTCTTGTCCAATCTATAATATTAGTCTCTCCCTTTGCCCTGTGTGTGGCCTAGCCACCTTTCCTCTCTCCTCAGGGCAATAGAGGGGATCCCCTGATATAAAGTGGAGGATTTCTGGGTCCTGGCAGGAGTGGTGCTGGGAATCAAACTGTATCCAAACCAATGAGCCTCGAGTATATACAAACATCAGTTTCTACAAAACCTGGATTGAGAAGTCCAGCTGTCTTGCACACTGGCTTTTCTGCTACCCTCAGTCTGGACTTCTCTGGGCTCCTCCCTCTTAGGCTTCTGCCTTTCATTTTCCCGGGACCACCCTAACTGGCTGAGGTCAGTAAGGCCAGGGTCAAGTGAGAACTTCGAAAGAGGGAATAGGGGAAATTCTGGAAGTTGAGGGTTCTGAAGATTCAGCAAGACAAATGCAGCTCTGCTACCTCGAAGCGGAGCCCCCATTAGTCTAATCTCTTGTTGCCTTTCCCCCCAGGTCAATCAACCTGGAAAGCAACATCCCCAACATGAATAAAGTTTGGTTAATTCTAACTGTTATTTCTCATATTCAATCTTTTAATGAAACTGGACATTGGGGAAATACAGAAGCATAGAGCTTTAGGGCTTAAACTTTTGGATCTGGAAATCACTTGGCCCAAGCAACCCCCACATTCTGTAGACAGAAGAGCTGGGGTCCAGAGAGGTTAATTAGTTGGTCCTTGGCTGAATTCAAGATGAACACCCTCCAATCTGGGACTCCAGGGGGCTCTGAAGAAAAAGCAGGGCCTCAGAAAATTAGAAGTTTCAGCGGAAGCATGCCAGGCAAGAGGAACCTAGGGCGGTGTTACTAGATATCCACTGCTGACAACAAATTACCCCAAAACTTACCTGCTGAAAACAATGAACACATTCCTCACAGCTTCTGAGGGTCAGTATTCAGGGGGCTTAGCTAGGAAGTCCTGGCTCAGGGACTTTCCAGAGGCTGCTGCTATGCAAGCCACAGCTACAGTCAGCTCAAAGGTCAGCTGGAAAAGGATCTATCTACTTCCAAGCTCAGGCATGGTCTGTGGCAGGTCTCAGAGGGTCCACTTCTAGGCTCACTCACATAGGACTCTCTGCAGGGCTGCCTCATGGCAGCTGGCTTCCCCCAGAGCAAGTGATCCAAGATGACGGGGGAGAATACCCAAGATGGAAGCCACCATCTTTCATAACCTAATCTCAAAACTGACACCTCATTACTTCTGTTGTGCTCTGTTCTTTACAAGTAAATCAACAAGATGTGAATATCAGAAGGTGAGGCTCACTGGGGCCATCTTAACAGCCACCTTCCATAGATGGAGTAAGGGAAGGGCCTGGACTAAGGAGGTGGGAGGCAAAGACTGACCGTGTTTAGTAATCATAGATAAAGAGAGGCCTGGGGGAGTTTAAATAGAGGTACTCAGGGGAGAATGCCTTCTGAGTCTCCCGTTAACCCCACCCACTGAGAGCACTGCATGGTTATGCTCAGGTGTACTGGAGGTAGAAAAGGTGTCACAGAGATTTCCAACTCACTGTCTGTGACCAGAGAGCAGTCTAAGAACATGTCTCATAGAAGAGGTGTATGGCTGCTTTATCCCTATCTTTTTCCTGGGCCTCTGTTACACACAGACTAGTTAAGAACATGGGATGTGACACTGACCAATGCAGAGTTAATTTATGGATTTCATAAGATGCTGATTAAAATAATAACAGGATGCTCTGTATTTGACAAATAGTGAAAAATAATTGGAAGAGTTTTGGCAAGACAGTGGAATGAGCAATAGCAAAGTGAACATCCCTTGCTCAAATTTCATTAAATACTAATAAAATCATGGTTTGAAAATGAAAATTTTCATTAATAACTACAAAGATAAGGTAATTACCTAAAAATAAGTAAATTCAATCTGGGCCATTAAAAAGCTTTCCATACATATGAAGAAAATAGTAAGAACTTTGAAGAAAATTAATTCCCCCAAATGCAAAAATTATACAAAGTATAAGCTGGATTCAAAGAATGTTTATAATTTATTCTCAAAGGGACATTGTTCATGTGAATAAGGACTACTTAGGGTTTTTTTAGATGACAAAACTACAGAATTGCAACCAAGGCATAACTGATGCTGTAGAAGATGCTTCAGCAAAAGAAAATATTAATTGGGCCGGCCGAGTGGGTCATTGGATAAAAGTTGGCTTGGGAGCACAATCTCTGAGCAGCAGGGCCACCAGTTTGGAACCCACATGGGCCAGTTATGCTGCGCCCTCTACAGCTAAGATGGTGAACAACAGCTGGGCTGGGCTGCCGTGAGTCGCCTGTGACGGCGTAGGCTGTAGCCCCTGCTGCAGTGGGCTGCCCAACAGCCGGCGACCAATCTGCCTCACCCGAGAAGAGCCAACGACGATACCAACATGGGCCAGTGAGGCGACGTCCTCCACAACTAGACTGAAGAACAAAAGAAAGCAACTTGTCTGTTCCCCTTCCCTGATTCCCCAACGCTGTTCCCTCCCCCAATTCCCCAATCTTTTTCAAAAAAAGAAAAAAACAGAAAAGATTAACTAAACATGAGGAATTCAAAATAAGTAAAAAAGATAACAGAATGTGAGAGATGATGATGGATCTAGATACTAGAGCCAAGAAATCCAATAAAAGGATAAAAGTAGACTGTAGAATCATTCAATAGTTGAAAGGCACCTTACAAGTTATCCAACAGAATTCTCAACTCAAGGCATAAGCTTCTTGGTTTAATAGACTTTTCACTTTTTCATACAGAAGCACTCAAAAACTAACTAACTGTTAGGAATAGGAGAATGGGAACCATATTCAAATACATAGCTCTATTCCACCCCTTGACCACCAGAATCCTCTAAAACTGGAACGTAACAAGTTTTATATATATAACTATATATATACATAATGGGTGAAATGGAATGAAATAGTTGTCTGTAAAAAGAACCCCCAAAATTCAAGTTGATACATGTCCTATGAGTTTTAGGAACAAGCTAAACTTGGAGATTTGGTATAATTTCAAAGCAACATAGCAGAAATGAGATCATCCTTGAGAAAGCTTAAATCTAATCAACATTATGTACTGACTGAATAAAAACAGTATTAGGAAGAGGAATGGTCGGCATGGAATCTAAGAAAGCAAAAGCCATACCGCTGTGTGTGTTCATCATACCCTAGGCTATTAAGAGAGAGAGACTCCGAGTGTGAGGAATATAAACTTCACATTGATTTAGAAAAACATTTCTGTTAGGGAGAAGTGCTCTTACACCTCGTTTTGGTAAGGACAGAATATTTCATTCTAGTAAGTGAAATGCTTATGGAAATTAACCACTTCCATTTGTTCTGATCCGAAACCTCTTCAAAAACAATACCCACTTAGAAATTTGGTTTCCCTACTTATATAAAGAAGGTATACTCTAGTTGGGGAAAATGAAAATTCTAAATAATGAAAATAAATAGCCCTGATGGAAATAAACATTCTGGTTCATACACAAGTCTTAAAATTTAGTATGTCAATCTCTTGAATTTGATTTACTCTAGGTGCTCTAACAAGCTCTGAATTTCATAAGCTAAAAAGCTAAGGGCCCCGAGTTTAGACTGAGATAATTGGAGCCAAGTCATGTTGCCTGTGAAAACACCTGCCTAAAAGGATTTTCTGGGTGTCATGGTATCTTTATCTCATCTCTAACTATGGCAGGAACTTACATTTACTTTTGCCTCCTCTGCACTAGCTACTAAGCTCATTGCTTTAAATGTCTTATTTAGTCCTAACACCTCAAGAAAGTATTATTTATCCCACTTTTACAAATGAAAACACACACACATACATACAAAACAATTGAAGTTCAGAAAGGTTAAGTAACTTGCCTAAGATCACACACAGAATATTTGATTTATCCAGGACTTTCTGATTCAAAAGCTTTGTCTCTTTCCATTATACCAAATTACCTCCATTCATTGTTAGAAAGCAAGGTTCTTCCTTACACTATGCCAAAATAATGTCTACCCTTGGTTCTAATTATTTATACCTCTTACTATATACTCCTAGTTTCCATTTGTAATTACTTGGGTGCACAGCTTTACTTCTCCTACTGAATACAGACCTGAGAAGAGAAACTGCTTCCTGTTCATCTTCTTGATCTTCTAGCAGCATCCAGCATAGTGTCTTGCAAACAGGGAATATCAAATCTTATTTTCTGAATAACAAAATAAAAGCTACAGACTACAGGAAGCCAGCTGTCAAAACCATAAGGAAGAATTCCTTTAGTATGAGTATAAGTGAATAAATATAAAAAGGGAAATACTTTTTTTCTTCCAGTTATCAAAAGAAAAAGACCAACTCCTGCAAAGGGGGACTGGTTAAAGCACAGCAGGGCCCTGAGCAAGCAGAACAAAGCTCAGGGCCAGACCAGTACCTGTGGAGAGGTGAGTGCAGGGGAGGGAAACTACAGACTGGGTGATAAGGCAAAGAGCCAGGAAGAGGAAGAATGTCTCCCAAAGGTTGTCCTGGGCATGGCCCTGACATTTTGGATGCCGAGTATACAGACTAGTTCCAGGACATTCTGGTTAGTGGAACTAAATGTGGGCTAAAAGGTTCTTGTCCAAGTTCGAGAACTAAGCCCAGATCGGATCTTTTAAGGAGGGCATAGGGGTCTACTGCTACACGGAGACTAAAGCCAGAAGAGGCAAAAGCCAGGCCTGCTCCACAAGCACTGAAGAAATCAACTGTTCTGTAGGAGACTGTTTTATAAGGCATTTAATCAGTTTCCAACATAACAGACGAATCCGATGAGTTGAATTAGAAAAGAGACACTGGGATTCATTGCCCATCCTGGAAATACACATAAAAAGTTATACAGTCTTCAAATCTACTGTCTCAGGGTGGTCAATAGAAGACTGTATCCTTGAAGCAGCATCCTTGCTGTACAGTGCTTCTCAAGTGAGGGTGATTCTGCCCCTCAGGAGACACTGGGCAATGTCTGGAGACATTTTTGGTTGTCATAACTAGTGGTGGATGGTACTCCTGGCAATTTAGTAGATAAAGGCCAGAGTTCCTCTTAACATCCTACAATGCAGAGGACAGCACTCCCTCCAACATGAAATCATCTGGCCCAAAATATCGAGAGTGCCAAGGCTGAAAAGCCCTGGTCTCTAGGCACCATCAACATCTGGCTAAGCCCTCACCAACATGATCTGTTTGCCCAGAATCGTTAATATTTAAAACTGGGATATTAGTTCAACCACAACGACAATAACAGAAACAGCAGCTGTTATCTACTCCTGCATGCTTAAATAGGCCAAACACAAGCTAAATAGTTGCCCTATATTTCATTTAGTCCTTATAAAACTTTTGTGGGGCATTATTCCCATTTTGCAAAGATGGAAAGGTTGTAACTTAACCACAGCCACGTGGCAAATAAAAAAATCTCTTACCACCAACACCATATTGTCATTTCCCAAACCAACAGTTATTGTGTACAGCAGAGGTATTTACAGGTAACTTTAATGAGAACAGGGCAATGATCTGAGAACAAAGAATCTCAGACCTGGAGACAGACCATAATGAGAGAGGCAGAGAGCTGTAAGAGCTGTCTTGAGGAAAGTCCACGAGAGGCCATTCCAACTCCTTGGCACATCCTTACCTTAGAAGCAGTGAGGGACCAGTAAAATGGCAGACCCTACATATTTCATGATTGCTAAACCAAAAATAAGAAAATATTTGTAGAGGAATAATGAAGGCAATAACAAAGATCAATAAAGATAAACAAGCAATGCATAATTTAATGTCACATCTATAAAGAATCTTTGAGATCAACTAATTCCAATGTCTTCATGGTACAAGAGTAAAACACAAGTCTTGGGAGAAGGGGAAAGGTGACTTGCTTAAGGTCATACATGAAAATGCTGTGGGCTGAAAACCAGAGAGTTCTCCAATATGATAAAAGAGGTTAGCTTAGATTTAGAAAGAACTCATAGGTTCCAACTCTCTTTTAAATGGACATTTTCTGGGCCGGCTGAGTAGCTTGCTTGGTTAAGAGCTTGCTCAAGAGGGTGAGCTCTGAGCAACAGGGTCGCTGGTTCAATTCCCACATGGGCCAGTGAGCTGTGCCCGAGCTGAGCTGCGAACAGGTGGCAGGATGTCTCAGCTGGTAAGAACACACGCTCCTAACAAGGTTGCCTGTTCGAGATGGTGGGTTATGCCAACCTACAACTAAAGACTGAATTAGGCACCATGAGCTGAGCTGCTGTCCGGATAGCTCAATGGATAAACCATGCGCTCTTAACAACAAGGCTGCTGGTTCGACTCCCGCATGGGATGGTGGCTATGCCCACCAGCAACTAATTAAGAACAGCACCTTGAGCTGAGCAGCACAACTGGACTAGGACCTGAGCAAGCTGTGCCCTCCACAACTAAGACTGAAAAACAACTTGGCTCTTCCCCTTCTCCAATAAAAAAAAACAAAAAACAGACATTTTTCTTATTAACTCAATGCTATCATGACAGCTATCAAGATTAACAATAGTTCCTGGGCTGGCCGAGTGGTGCATTGGTTAGGAGCTGGCTTGGGACGCCGGCTCTGAGCAGCAGGACCCCAGTTCGGATCCTACGTATGAGGGCCAGTGATACTGCCCTCTACAGCTAAGATGGTGAACAACAGCTCAACCTGGAGATGGTCTGCTCTGTTGCCGGCAACAGTGGGCTGCAGCCCCTGCTGCAGTGGGCTGCCATAGGCTACAGTGAGTGGCCGGCAGCCAGCGTGAGCTGCCAACAGCCGCAGTGAGCAGCCATCCAGAGGCCAGCGACGGATCTGCCTCATCCGGGAAGAGCGCAATGATAATACCAACATGGGCCAGTGAAGCAACGTCCTGCACAACTAGTCTGAAGAACAAAAGGACAGCAACTTGTCTATTCCCCTTCCCTGATTCCCCAACACTGTTCCCCTCCACCAATTCCCAAAAAAATCTTAAAAAAAACCCAAAACCAATAATTCCTTCATACCATCTAATACCCAGTTCATTACCAAATTACCTGGATTATATCAAAATATCTTTTTAGAGTTGGTTTGGTAAATCAGGATCCAATCATTTTGTTACTCTGAACTACAGTTTGGACAGGAAAAGCAAGAGAACTATTTAATCCTTTCCTTTTACTTTCAATTTAAGAGCAAGGAACTGGTGTTCTAAGTTACTTCCAATAATTTCCAACTAAACTGGAACCAAAACCAAAAAAAAAATGTTTTTATAAAATATTTAAATAAGAGGAAAAAGAAGAGATTCTGCAAGAAATCCAACTAATATGTAAAGAGTACTAATCAGTAACTTCAGATTTGTCCAAGGATATAAAAGTCTGAAGATCTAAGACAACCACAGACCCTCAGAGGGAGAGTCTGGTCAAATTTTGTCCCTTTGATAAATCAATAGAAAGACCTGTCCAGAACTTTGGTGTCTTTGCAAAATGACTACCTTTCCTTCAAATATGACTTAAAGGCAAATCTCAAACTGAGGTTTTTTAAAAGCTATACTTAAACAAGTTGACTAAGTACAATGGTTAAAATGACCTGTGACTATCATAAATCAATTGGATACACACACAGGCAGTTATGATATGAATAAATCTTTTTCTTCTATTAAATGAGTAGGACAAAAATCACAGGTTACAATATTAATGTCAGAAAAAAATTAACGTGAGAAGCACTAGGCAGGAGCCCAAGTGCCCAGCCTTGTTGTCTCGGTCCAGGACATCTCTGACGGGCCACCTGGGCTCCAGAGAAACTTGTGGGACTGGCTGAGGGCTGCAAATGGATTACACGGTGACTCTTCCCTCTGCCCAATCCTGTTTCCATAACCCTTTGAGGTGCTGATTCTGAGATCACTCCCCAATAAACTTGCACACAAATATGTCTTTAAAAAAGTCTTTTTCCCAGAAAATCTGACTTGTAGTATATTCTATGACTACCACTGTAACAAAGATGAAAACAAGTTGCCTCTTACTATCCCCCTCGCCCCCACCCCCGGGGGGCAGAACCCCCAGGCAGGCAGCCCTCCTTACAGCAGGGGCGCCTCAGGCCTAGCTCCTCCCCCTGGGTCCTGTGGCTGCATTTCTCACGCCTGGCTCCTTCAGCGCCTGGCCCTGAGTTAACAGGGAAAGAAAGGAAGCGGTAAAGCAGAGGAATCCATCTCTGAGAAGCTGCTCCCCAGCTGCCTCTGGCCAGGAGCCCCAGGGCCCAGGAAGCAGGACGTGCTGGTTCTGAGGACAGAGACATGGGCCCTCCTGGCGGTATCTTCCTACTGTCCCTCCTGCTGGGTAAGCCCCTGGGGTGGAGTCCAGAGGGGAGAAGGAGTGTTTGGGCTCAAGCAGTGATCATATAGAACAATATGACACTTCACCCGCGGGAACTTAACTTATGAATAGTGTGCCCTGACAAACTCCTAAGAGGAAACTGTATGCCAGGCACCTTTCCAAGGCCTCGAGATACAGTAGTAAACAAAGATCCCTGCCGTCATGGGGCTTGCAATCAATGCACATATTAACTATGTAAATGATACAGCTCGCTAAAAAGTAATAAGTACCATGAGAGGAAAGGGATATTTACAGTGCAGGGACAGAAGGCGTGCTGTAATTTTAAATAGGGCAGGTTTCATTAAGAGGGAGTCCTTGGAGCAAAGCCTGGAAGGAGGTGAGTAACTCAGCTAAGAGGATCTAGGAAAAGAGCATTTCAAGCAGCGGGAACTGAAGTGCAAACGCTGTTCAGTGATTTCAGACATAAGCCTGTTTATTTATTTTTCTGGCCCATGGTGATTTAAAAGCAGGTAGGCTGAGAGTAGCCAAGAGATAAGAGGTGGCAAAAAAGAAAGATACACAAATACTGCAAAATGCCAAATCAGTTAAAGAAAACAGGACAAAAGTAAACAGCTTATAAACCTCAAAAGCATGTGAAGGCATCACTGTATTTACATGCTATCATCTTGATATTCCTGATGACAGCCTTGAATCATGAAGGAAAAATGAGATTATGTTCCATGTATGTTGCTAAAGAAGGCAGGGAAGTATGTAATAATTATCAAGTTCCCAAGAATGGGTAAACATTTATAAAATGTTGGCCTTTAACACTAATCGGAGGAATTTACATATGTGGAAAGCCTCTCTGTTCAGTGCATTTAGACATGATGTGTTATAGATTAATGATATGGTGTGTCTGTCCTAGGGTCCTGCCCATGCTCTTCTCCCAAAAAGCAAGATCTAAGTCAGGTGAGTGGTCTCCCTGACGGCCCAAGGCTGCTGGGCTTGGAAGGGGAAGAGGATGGAATATGGAAACTAGGGACGGATGGGAGTTCGGGGACGGTAGGAAGATGGGACAACAGGACACCCAGCTCCACAGGGCCCTCTCTCCTCTTTGTCTAGTGTGTGGACGACCCGTGTACTCAGGCCACGTTGTAAGTGGCTAGGATGCTGTCAGGGGGCGCTGGCCTTGGCAAGTCAGCCTGAACTTCGGAGAGACCCAAATCTGTGGAGGTTCCCTCATCAGTCAGAGGTGGATACTGACGGCAGCACACTGCATAAAAACGTGAGTTCTAGCTAGTGGCTAGCGCACAGATAGGGTCTCAAAAAATATGTGAATGATTTCATGAATGAACTAACAGACAAAAGGACGGGTAAATAAGAAAACCCTGGGTAACCTTGGACTAGGGCCAGGGCAGAGAGGTGGAAAAATAAATAATGGAAGTAGGCACTGTATTAGAAACTTTTCTTACTTTTTGCCAAATTACTTCCCAAACACCAGGGAGGGAATTTTGTCTTAAGCTTTCTTGGGGTCATAAACACAATCAGAACTTCCTGCTGTGCTAGAAGCAAGATGCCATGAGGTGAGAAGCCCTAGGGAGAGGCGCCTGTAACACCAATGTTTCCAGCCAATAGCTAATGAAGACTCAAAGCCACTAACATAAGTGAGCTTGGAAACAGATCCTCCAGGGGTCGGGCCTTGAGATGGCTGCAGCCCACCTTGACTGGAGCCTCACGAGACCTTGAGCCAGAGGCTCCCAACTAAATCACACCTGATTCCTGACCCACAAAAACTGTGAGATAAATGTGTTTTAAGCCTCTAAGCTTTGTGGTAACTTGTTATTCAACAATAGATAACTAATATATACAGAAATAAAATAAACAGGACTTTTCAATAACAACATTGAGCGCTCAAAGAAAATAGAGTAGTAACTTGAAAATACTGAGAGAAAATTATTTCCAATCTAGAATTCTACCATATACAAACTATCAATTAAGTGTGGGGCAGAAATTTTCAAACATACAAAAACAGCAAAAATATTGCCTGTCATACACATTTTCTCAGGAGGCAACAGAAGAAAGTGCTTCACCAAAATACAAGGGGGGAAAAAAAACAGGAAAACATGGGATCCAGAAAAAAAGGGGGCACAACCTAGAAGAGACTATCCAAGAAAATCATAAAGAAAAGTGCCAAGATTGGAGCAAGAGGGCAGAGCACACAAACACACACACAAAAAGGCAGTACTGGTAGAATGCCGATAGGTTTCAACACACTGAGCGATTTGCACTCTGGCAGAGTTGGGGGGGATGAATGATGAGTTCATGATAGGTACATAGAAAACTAAGATGACGAAGAAGTGAGAACACATTATTAACTCCAGCACAAGCAAAATGTTTTACAAGAAATGTATTCAGAGCACCCAGGATGGCCCAGTAGTGAATAATGGTTACAGTCACAAGAACATACACATTAAATACTAATCTAACCAAGTTATAATACTAGCTTAGGAGAACAGTGAAAAGGAAGTCGGAGTTTGGGAGATTGTTGGCTCTATTCCTCACCTTTCACAGTAGGAATACAATGTTCTAAAACTGAAAGAAAACATTTTTAAATAGCAGTAAGTCAGGTTTCTTGAAAACACTAGGGAAAATGTGAAAAGAAATAGCTGAGTTGAAAGTTATTGCCTTTGGATAGTGTGAATTGAGGGTAGTAGGGCAAAGAACTTTTGTTATTTATTTACTTTGTACATCTTATCAAACTACTTGACATTTTAAATGGTACTTTGCTTTAAATTGTTATTTAGAAATAAAGGTCTAATGCTCAGAAATCAAAACTGGCAATAAGAAAAGACCAATGACTATTAAAAATATAAATGATGACTGAAAACATGGAGAATGGGAGTGGTGAACAAGAAAACTAGGAAGAAAATACAGGACAAAACTCTGACTATAGGCATATGAGAAGATCACAGAAACAGCAGACAACAAAATAAACAGTAGTCAGGGAGGGAGGAAAGGATAAAAGGAAACAAACCAACCCTGGTCCACGTTGGAAGCAGCCTGGTTAATTCCGAGTTGCTACCCTCCTTTCTTACCTAGAGACTTACTACTACACCTAGGCAGCTAGTTCTGGCCCAGCTGTAGCACATAAGCATGCTCCACATTTATTCTCCTCTTTCTCTTCCCCTTAGGACCTGGATTCCTTTGTTCTATACTGTGTGGCTGGGATCAATTAAAGTAGGTAATTCAAATAGTGGTGTGAAACATCATGGGTCCAAAATCATTATCCATCCCAAATTCCAAGATGAAACTGCAGACATCGCCTTGTTGAAACTGGTCTCTAGAGTCACCTTCACTTCTTTCATCCGGCCCATCTGCCTGCCCAATATTACAAAGCAGTTGAGAATTCCTGGCTCTTGCTGGGTTACTGGCTGGGGTAAAGTTAAGGAAAATGAAGGTGAGAATTGGTAGAGAAATGGGTTGTTTAGTACATCATCCTCTTGTACTCCACAACATTTACATTATAGACACATCATTACTAAGGCAAATATTTTTCAACAAAACCAGATCAACCTACTGATATTATCAATAAGTCTTCAAATAAAACTTCTTTTTTGACATTTATGTGTTTATTTACTCTTATATCCTGCCTACAGTCTAGCTATAGCTGCAAGAGCAGATAGTAACACTTCAAACACATAATTACCTCTCCGAAACAGAGGTTAACAAACCTGACTCAAAGTTTGGAGAGTGTTTTTTCAATCTGTTTTTGAAGTGTTATGTCAGCTCTTTTCCAGTGTGGAATAAAGACAAGACAGGAAATGATCTGGGAGCAGAAAAGTGGGAAAAGAAAAAGTTTTAGAATACTTCAGAATACTCACATCTTTCCTTAATCAAAATGTATCTGAATTTCTCTTTATTTGGAATGTTAGGAACACCCCATGCTGGCATGTTAGATAAACCTCAAATAAACAGAAGTCATTTTGAATTATCCATTGTTTTAGATTAAGTGTACCAAAAAAATTCTTGTACTAGCCAAGTATGATTGGAAAGTGACTGTATTCTGCTTTTGGATTCCCAATCAGAAATGTTACACATGGAGACTGAATATTGCCCCTGCACCTTTCCAGACTGCTTTTCCCTTCATTCCTGTCCTCTCTACAGGTGACTACACTTCCACCCTCCAGGCAGCAGAAATACCCATCATTGACGATCACACTTGTGAACATCTCTACAACCCAATCCATTTCATATTGCCAGAATTAGAGCCAGTCATCAAGGAAGATATGATTTGTGCGGGTGATACTCACATAGGGAAGGATAGCTGCAAGGTTAGGGTTTGCTCTTGAAATTGTCTAACATGAGATCTTAGTATGGATCCAGGTTTTCCTATCTGTAAACAAGAGTGGATTAGGAATCAGGAGACAGTTCTGACAGTACTTGTGTTACCATGGACAAATCACTGAACCTTTATGAATTTATGCTCTTCAACTGTTGATCTGGAACATTGCTAACCATTGGTCACTGGATTTTTATAAACTTGTAATTTTTCATGAATATGTTAAGAAGCTGATACAGAAATGTCAACTTTTTATTTTTTCCAAGTAATAACATTTCATTCTACACTTAGAAGATATCATTTCATTGTCTCCTGATCATAACTGTCTGATGGAAAATCAGCCATCATTTGTGTCTTCTTCCATCGAGTGTGACATGTTGTTTTGCTCTGACTGCTTTCCATTTCCTTCATATTTGATTGTTAGAAGTTTGACTCTACTAGGTATGATTTTCTTTATATTTATCCTATTTGAGATTCATTGAGTTTTTGGTTTTTTAATCTATTCTTTTATCTTGCATCAAAACTTTAAAAATTTTCATTCATGATTTCTTCAGATATTATTCTGCCTCATTTCTCTCTTTTCCTCTTCTGGTTGAAACCACAAATTTGTAAGTTACACCTTTTAATATTTTCACACAGGTCCCTGAATCTATCCATTTTACTTTTATTATTTTCTTTTACTCTTCTTCAAATTGGATACTTTTAAATTAATCCATATTCAAGATCATTGCCTTTCTCATGTCATCTATATTTTCCTGTTTCAGATATTTCATTTAGTTCTAGAATGACCATCTCTCTCTCACACTCACACACACACACACTTTTCTATTTCTCTACCAAGCTTTCCTATCTGTATAATCATTATTTGCAAATCAAACACATTCAACTAGGATGGCTACAATCAAGATAGATAATAACATGAATTGACAAGGATCTGGAGAAATTGGAACCTTCTTACACCTAGTGGGAATGTAAAATGGTGCAGCCGCTTTGGATAATTTAGTGCTTCCTTAAAAGGTTAAATATAAAGTTACCACCTGACCCAGGAATTCCACTCCTAAGTATATATACAAGAGAAATAAAAACATGTCCATATAAAAACTTATACACAAATGTTCATATAACATTCTTCATAATAGCCAAAAAGTGGAAAAAACCCAAATGTCCATCAACTAATGACTAGATTAAAAAAAAATGCTATATCCACATAATGGAATATTATTCAGCCAAAAAAGGAATGGAATACTAACACATGCTACACACAACATGGATGAACGCTGAAAAGAGTACGCTAAATGAAAGAGGCCAGACACAAAAGGTCACATGTTATTCCATTTATACAAAATGTCCAGAATATGCAAATCCAGAAAGTATTCTAGATTACTGGATGGCCTAGACTGGGGCGTTGAGAGGAAATGAGGGTGACTGCTAATGGGTACGAAGTTTCTTTTGGGGATGATGAAAATGTTCTAAAATGGGTTGTGGTGATGGTTGAAAACATTGTGAATATACTAAAAACAACATTGACTTGCACACTTTAAATGGGTAAATTTGAAAGTATGAGAATTATAACAATAAAGCTGTTACAAAAAGAAAAAGACTGAAAGGCATACACCACCAACTGCTATCACTATCATTTTACATAAGAAAGGATTATTTTGATAGTAAAAATAGGCAATAAACCTAAAAATAGAAAATTAAGGACAATTCATTAACTTGAATAAATTTAACTTTAGTGAGAAAACTCATCACATTAATTTCTTTTTTATCACCCAAGAGTATTTTGAAACTACTGAGATATTCAGCTAAGATCTCTGCTAATTTCAAGTTCTATGATTCTAGAATACCCGTGATCTCCCCCTTCTCAGTGGGAAGTTCAGATCCCTCTATAGTTCTGGAGCTCCACTGGCTCCACTGCCCCGTTCTAAGGAACTCTCCATCTCTTGGGACCACTCCTCTTTTCATGGTTCCTTTTCACTGTGCTCATGACCTGTATCTCTTTCCTAGGGCGATTCTGGAGGGCCTGTCATGTCACATTGATGGTGTATGGATGCTAATAGGATTGGTAAGCTGGGGAACAGGATGTGGTACATCTCTTCCTGGAGTCTACACCAATGTGACCTACTATCAAAAATGGATTAATGCCGTTTCTCAAGAGCTGAAGTTTGGGGGCCAACAATCTGGACTTGTCTGACTTCCTGTTCCCTATTGTATTGCTCTCTCTGGCTCTCCTGGGACCCTCTGCCTTTGGGCCTAACATCTTACCAGGAGAGTGGGCAGCATAGCTGAAGCCACTGGCCAACTACAGGACTAGGAAGGGAATGCAAGGAGAATAAGCACCAGGGACAGAGAACTCACAGGAGAGTCACTGCGAACTCTGGATAACTTCATTAAAATAATTAGAAATGATTCTCTTTTGAGGTTCTTGATTCTGGAAGTATGTTCTAGTGGTTGTAATGTAAACAGCTGAGAAACAAGGTGGCCTCTTCTGTGCATGGTGTTCTTTGTCCCTGACTATGTATCTTGCAAGGCAAGAAGGATGCCTTATATGAATAAGTACTTATGAACACAAATTAAATGGCTACTGGAGAGGCAGGCAAGGAAGAATCTCAAGGCAAAAGGGAAGGTCCTCAGGGAAATAAGGGCTTTCTTCGTGCCCATGGGTTGCATTAAGGACTTCTTACCTCGTCTGTATCTCTTACCTCCTCTACTATCCTACGCTTTCCCTCTGTGGCCTAATAAGAAACGCATTCATGTAGTTTGGCACAGTAATTTCCAGAAATTTTTACTCTTTTAAATACCAATGTAACCTATCACTAAAAATGGATTAATGTCATGATCTTAAGAGCTGAAGTCTTGGGTTTCAATAATCTGGACCAATCCAGGTTGTTTAATGTCACTTCTTAGGAAAGTAGTTTAAGTGTTTATAAGGAAAAGATTATATATCCCTTAGTTAACTAGCATGCTTCTTTTTGTTAAACAACCACATGACCTATACTATTGTATTTCTTTCTCTGCCTAGGCTTCCAGGAACTCAGAGCTAAGTTTTAAACTTGATCTCAGTCATCATTTTTATCCTAGATTATCTGGTATAATTCCACTCATACTCCTTTTGATTTAAATCATCCTTCTTTTCTCATTTGAATGAATTTAAGTTTGATCACATCTGTGTAAGTCAACACTCAAAAACAATCTTGGGGATAAGTCAATACATTAATAGGAAGTGAGGGTAGGTTTGGAAACTTAAAATCTTTGCCACCCTCGCCCTCCCCTCTCATCTAGACTGTCATTATAACCTCCTAACTGGGCCTTCCCTCACTCATACCTATGCTCAACTCCATTTATTCTCCACAGTATTCTGGCTAGTGTTTTAAAAATAAAAGTATGTTGGCCGGCCGAGTGGCGCGGTGGTTAAGCGCTAGCTGGTGAAGCCAGCGGCCCCGGTTTGGGTCCCACATATGAGGGCCAGTGGCACTGCCCTTACAAAAAAATAAAAAATAAAAATAAAAATAAAGATACGTTTTATACTTTTCTCCCCGTTTACAGCACTTCAATTGCATCCATCCCACTGCTCAAAGAATAAGGACCAAAGTCCTTAACAGGACCCACAAGACCCTGTAGGACTTGACTCCAAGCTGCCTCTTCAGCCTCATTAGGCCTTACTCCAACCTGCACTATATTCTTTCACTTCCCCAACTACTCTAAGCCCCTTTTGAGTGCTGGACTTTGCATCTGCTAGTCCCATTTTCCTGATGCTTTTGCCTACCTAATTCTTAACATGCCTTGAGATCTCAGTTCACCCATCACTTCCTTAAGGAAACTGTCCCCAGCTCTTCTGACCAGAACAAGTCCCCCTAATATATATTCTCACAACGCTATGGAGCTCTCCTTCATAGGGCTCAACATAGCTGTAATTTAACATTCATTTGTGTAACTGTTTAATTAATGTACATGTCTTACCAAAATAAAGGTCCTTGAGAGTAAGAATTTTTGTTTTGACAACCACTGTACTCCAGTCTCAATAAATACTTGTTGAATGAATGAATAATAACACTCAACCTCTTTGTCTCCCCAAATGAGAACTTGGGGGTTTTGTTTACTGAGGTAGCCCAAAATCTGGCACAATGTCTTACACAAAATAGGTTTTTCAAATATTAGTTAAATAAAAGGATGGATAAAGGAATAAAAGAATGTTTCAGCCCCATTCTCTTTCTCATAAGGAACAAAAGAAAGAAGAGAGTACACAAAACAAGTAAATTGAAAGGCTTCTCAGAGGTAAGAATTCAAGCTAAGCAAGCTCTAGAATGACACAAAGGGCAAAGCAAAATGGCAGCTGAGAGAAAGAAACAATAAAAAGAACGGAGGGACAAAAAAGAGAGGAAAATAGAGGTGAGAGGACAGATTAAAATCAGGAACCAGAGACAAATAAGAGAAAGCCCACAAATGTGTGAGTCAGGAGGACACAGCAAGAGGATATAAAAAAGGTCAAGAAAGCTAAAATACTTGCCCCTATCATTCCTCCAGACACTTAGGGAACAACTGTTCCACAGCATGCGAGCTGGCAAATTTTTCTCATGAACCTAGAGTTGAAACTTAAAACTTTTGGAAGGACCAGCCCATTCAAGTGGACAGACGGGGATATTGAAAGAAAAGGACCACATGACTCACTGTCCTGGCCACTAGTGGTTAGATGTATCAAGATGAGTACCTGCCTTAACGCTGCCTAGAGGGTGGTGGGGCAGTTGGCCAAGCCTCTTATCCAAATGTACTCAATACTTGACAACCCAACAGGTCCCTTCTCTCGAGAAGTCTGAAACATCAGCAGCATGTGTTCAACAGTATTAACTGCCCACCACGTTCCAGGCGCCATGTTAGGCACCAAGGATACTGCAGTACATACAACTCACCAAGCCTGGCTTCAAGGGGTTTATATTCCAGTGAGGGAAAGAGAATATAACCAACTGCAAAATCAATGTTTATTATAACGCCATCTGTAGGAAAATCTGATAAAAATAAAGCAGAAGAAGTAGAGTATCAGGGTGGGGGATTTCACTTTAGATACAGTGGTCAAGGAAGTTTCTCTAAGGAGGTGACATTTTATAATGGCCTGCATGGAGGGAAGAAAAAGAAAAAACCCTGGGAAAGATCATTTTAGGTAGAGAGAACAGCAAACACAAAGGTTCTGAGTTGTAAGTATGCTAGGTGTGTGTGAGGAAGGACAACGAGGTCAGTGCTGCCACACTGAGTAATGGGGGCAAAGGGGGCAACAGACCAACGAGGGAGCCAAGCCCTTCTAGGAAGGAAATAGCAGGTGCTGCGGAGTCTGGTAGGCCTCGGAGGGATGAGAAGGCACTGGAGGGCTGAGAGCAGGGGAATGATGAAACAATGGAAGAATAGAAAATCACCATATTACTGCCCACGGGAGTATGCAGAGGCCATGAGGGACTAGGATGGTAGAGAAGGTGGTCGAGTGGCAGCCCAGGTAGACAAGCAGCAGAGAGAATGCGAATCAGATACCAATGCACTGATGATGAAGACACTGGAGGGCTATGGTACCCTTAGAATCAGTAAGGAAGGTTTGATGCAATGGGGCTGTGGGATGTTTCTGGTCTTCCCGATCCCTTACAATAAATGCCCCACTGAGGGAGATGAAGAAAGGCAGAAGCCCACGTTTCCTACCATGTACTTTATAATTCATCACTAAGACACCTACTGTACTTCCTAATTGCTTTTTCTTCTCACCCAGACGAATGTTCTTTTCACTCCTTGATCTCATTTCCACCTCAATGCCTTACTTTATCTGTCCTTCGTATCTGGAATATCCTTCTCTTGTATACCTCAACCCACTTATTTCTGTTCATTGATTGGGAAAGGATGCAGTAAATATCTGAAAAACACATTGAAAGGACTCTAGGAAACGGTTTTTAAAATGAACAGGGAATAGGCCAACTATAGTATGTGAACTGTATCTCAATAAAGCGATTTCTAAAAAATGAACAGGGAAGTTTTTTTTTCCTCCCACTTAAATAAAAAATGACTAGTCGGTGATACATTTAGAGCTCTCTAAAGATCTAAATAGTTCCTGTGATTGTATTTGGGGGGAAAAAAAGGCTCAATCTAATTATATACATTTTCTATTTGAATTGCTAAAACACAAAATGTAAAGCTTAACCTAATACATGAGATAAAGCACCTGGTAACACATTAACTGGAGGAAAAGAAAAATCAATAAACATTTGTATTCACAAAACTAAAATGTCAAGCACTTACTGGTAACAAATTTAGTCACTGACACCAAAACTGACCAAATGAGGAGGAAATAAATAGGGACGCCTATATATTCTATATTGGAGTGGGACTCAACAGCATTTCTGCCCCAAAAATCAATTTTAATTTGTTGAATCCTTTATTCCTTGGAATATCTGATTTAATATGCTTCAATCTTCATTTTCACATCTTGAGGAATTTTAATTAAGGTAGGATTTGCTAAAGCCACACAACAAATAAAGCTTTACACTAAGGCTATTAAAAATCCAATCAGCAATTTTTTGTCCTAAAAGTAGGGGAGAAGTTATACAGTTATTGCTGGGTCTTCTTCTATTGCTATAACAAATAAACGATTTCAAGTAATCACCCATTTTTTCCCTTCATTTCACTAAACTGTAGAGTCACCCCCAAAATGTGGGGACATTACAGAGAAAGGATGCAAGATAATAAATGTGGACATTATATTTGATATTATTTCAATGGTGAGTATTTTATCTTTTCAGATGCTTGACTTCATTCTGAAGCTATACTATTATTCTCCCCAACCTAATTTGACTATGTATAGTTTATTTACATACTGGAAATCAGATTCCTGAGAATTTTGTTAAACATGTTCCTTCTTCAGGAAGGGGAAGGAAAAAAGGAGTCATTCAAAATAACCAGAGATTAGGTTAATTTTATTCCCTACTTCCAATAATTGAGAGGAAATGTTCAGTCATAATAATAAAAAAAGTTGAAATCTTTAATGGGAAATTCTAATTGTCTTTCGGATAATTTTCCTCAACCGACCCAAATTCTCCCCACAGCGTCTTTTTCCACCATGTAAACTTCACTTCCTATCATTATGTGGTTGGAATAAAGTGATTGGGGGTCTAATTCTGTGGCACTTTGTGCCAATCTGTGACACTAGCTCACACTGCCTTGTACCATAATTCACTATGAACACCCAAGAGTGAAAAGAATAGGATCAGATAAGGGCCTAAGGATCCTAAATGCTAGAGGCGCTCTGATAGTAGAAATTAATGAAGAGGGCAGATTCTAGATACAGTAGAACTGAGGTAACAATCTGATTAGATGTGGACTGTGATGGATGGATACGGTGGTGGGAGTGAGAATGGTAACTGGCATAGGAGGATTGTAAAGATAAGGATTTAAAAAGAGAAATCAAGAATGACTCCCAAGTTACTGGCCTGAGAATGGTCATACCATTGAGTGAAAAGAGGAAGGGAAGAGGAGGAACAGATTTGATGGGCTATCAAATTCAGTGGCAGGTTGAATAATGGCTCCCAAGGATGCCCATGTCGTAATCCCTAGAACCTATAAATATGTTACCTGACCTGGTAAAAGGCACTTTGCACATATGATTAACTTAACTTAGTATCTTGAGATGGGGAGTTGATGCTGGATTATGTGGGTGGCCTTAGTATAATCACAAATCTTCTTGGAAGAGGAATGCAGGAGAGTCCAAGTGAGAGGTGCTTAACAGACTATGCAGAGGGCATAAGGATGGAAGCAGAGGAGGAGAAAAGTGAAGACACTGTGCTACTGGCTTTGAGGATGGAGCAAGGGGCCACAAGCCAGGGAGCGCAGCCAGCCTCTAGAAGTTAAAAAAGGCAAAGACTGAGTCTTCCCAAAAGCCTACAGATGGAATGCAGCGCTACTGACACCTTGATTATTTAGCCCAGTGGAACTGATTTCAGACTTTTGACCTCTGGAATTGTAGGACAATAAATTCATGTTGTTTAAAGCCACTAAATTTGTATTAATTTGTTACAGCAGTAATTAAACAAATTTGTATCTGTTAAACTTGAGATGCCTATTAGATATCCAAGGAGAGAAGCTGAGTAGGCAGTCTGGCACTCAGAGAGGACAGCACTAGATAAGTAAATCAGAAGAATTTGTTTGAATGATGGATCCTCATCCCTACATCACTCTAACCCCACATCAAAAAGGTCTCATGCACACACATTTTTTTCCATGTAATTTCAAGATGTTTAGGAATCCCTATATTGGGCAGCCAGGTGGCTCAGTTGGTTAGAGTGCGTGCTCTGAATAACAAGGCTGCCAGTATGATTCCCACGTGGGATGGTGGGCTGTGCCCTCCGCAACTAGATTGAAAACAGCGACTGGACTTGGAGCTGAGCTGTGACCTCCACAACTAGACTGAAGGACAATAACTTGAGTTGGAGATGATGGGTCCTGGAAAAAACACACTGTTACCCAATGAAAATTTTTTTTAAAAAATCCCTATATTCATAGAACCTCCAAAATATTGTAAGTAATCATAAGGCGACCTGATAAGATTGCTCCCTCCCTGAGGAGGAGGAAACCAAGTAACTTTTCATTTAAGAAAAAAAAGAAATCTTAAAAAAAATGTTTCCCCAATTCTGTTTATTAAAAAACCCAAAATGTTACAAAAATATCTAACATAAAAGTTCAAATCCCCATGTAACTATCCGTGCCATCTCTCTCACCCTGTACAGTCTCCTCATGCTTAAGGATGTGTCAATATGCCTCTGACTCCTTTTTAAATGTTTATACAAATATAGTTTTTTTAATCTGGCCTTTTTAAATTGATCTTGCATTTTAAAATTAGTTTATGATAACAGAAAGCTGTGGTTACAACTGCAAAGCTTCCGAGTAGACATTTGATTCATTTAATTAAAAGTTCCACACAACTAGGCTAGATAAAAAGAAAAGCTAGCAGTTGGTTGATCAAAGAAAGTTTGTGTCAATGAATTTTAAATAATGAAAAAATGTTGGGCCTTAAAAATTAAAATTACCAGAGCCATCTTCAAAGGCAAGTATTTGGGTTTTAGAAGAAACCTCCTATCCCCTCGAGTTCAATGAAGCTATTCTTATTTTCTGCAACAGAGAGCTAACATGAAAGACCACAAGGAGGTAGTATTTTTTTAAATGCATTTGTTTAACATTCTTTTGTCCAGAAGCTGCTGAGTTGGTATCATAAAAATGTTAAAGAGGCTCAATAAACAGCTAGTCCCCAACCAGGCACATTTTAAACTTCTAAAAACAGGCCACAGAGAAAGTAAAACACTCTATCTTTCTTTGGAGCTCAGCTGGCTTAGCCAAGCCCTTTTAAGAAGCAACAACTGAGCATCAGGATGGAAACACCCTATTGTTGGACTATGCTCAGTACTGCACACAGTTGGCTGGCTTTGCACAACACTTTTCATCAAGTGCATGGGTCTCTACAAGTGGAAAACATCTACCAAATACTGTGTGAGTTCAAAAAATATGCTCTAGGAAAATCTTTCTAATAGAAGATTATATTTTTAGAGCCATGAAAGTAAACTAAGCACAAAAGGATAGACCCAGGAATTCCCAGGGGAAAAGGTGAAAGCCCATGTAAAGAAATTTGAGCTTTTTAGGGGAGGATGCAATGTGTACGACACTGAGAGGCTTGAAGGCATGGTAATAACACCATCAGTTTGTATTTTAGGAAAATCACTGGTGGTTGTGCAGAGAATGGATTACAGAGAAGCAAGTCAGGAGGAAGAAAGGATAATTACAAGGCTGTTGTGAATGGTGAGACATGCCTGGGCCAGGACAGCAGCAATGACAGAGAGAAGCGGGCAGAGTCAAGAGCCATTAAGGAGACAGATCTGGTAACTGACGGGTTAGACGCATGTACGTACTCACGGCGAAGAAGGAAGAGCTTCACCCAGGTTTCTGGCTTACGCAACTTGAGCTGTGCCATTTAGCGAGATATGGAACCTTGGAGGAGATAGCTTAGGGGTGAGAAATATAAGTTAAAGACATCAAGAGTCTATGAGGGCCGGCCAAGTGGCGCATTGGTTAGGAGCTGGTTTTGGGATGCCAGCAGCCCCGGTTCGGATCCCACATATGAGGGCCAGTGACACTGCCCTCCACAGCTAACAACAGCTCCACCTGGAGCAGGGCTGTGCAAGCCCCGGCAATGGTGTGGGCTGCAGCCCCTGCAGCAGTGGGCTGCCATAGGATACAGTGAGCGGCCGGCAGCCAGCGTGAGCTGCCAATAGTCGCGATGAGCGACCATCCAGAGGCCAGCGACTGATCTGCCTCATCCAGGAAGAGCGCAATGACGATACCAACATGGGCCAGTGAAGCCACTTCCTCTGCAACTAGACTGAAGAACAAACAAACAAACAAAAAAGACAGCAACTTGTCTGTTCCCCTTCCCCGATTCCCCAACGCTATTCCCCTCCCCCAATTCCCCAATAAAATCTTTAAAAAAAAAAGAGTCTGTGAAAAAGAAATCCAAACAGACACATTACATCCTCACATTGAGCATTTATTAAATTAGCAAGTTGAGAGAACTGGAATAGACTTCAAAAGCTCAATGGGCCACATTCTGGTTACTTAGTAGTTGCACAGAGTTCATGAAAAAGAACACACAAAGAATTCTAAAGCCAAGCTTTTGCCATTAGTTTTAGTCCGCTCACAGTAGCGCACCTTTTAGGAAGGTTGTGTCAGATGTTATTCCGTGACTCACTCACTGCCCTCCCTGTAGAAGAACTATCCACCTACTTGAGGTACAGCATCACCTGCAAGACTGCCTGCAAAGCGATTATTCTTCCCTGCACCCTAACATCTAGCTGGCCAAACAAATGTGAGTAGAAGTGACATATGCCACTTTTAAGCTGAAGCCTTAAAAGCTGGCACACGGTTTATCCATTGCTCTTTCTCCCAGATAAGTTTTTTTTTTTTTTAAATTTATTTTATTTTATTTTTAATTAGTTTCAGGTGTACAACACAGTGCAATAGTTATACATTTTACCCCTCAAAGTGACAACCCCCCACCCCCAATACACCACCCCACACACCCCCATATCATATATATCTATTACTCTTCCTCTGACTCTCTTCCACAGTACAATCCACATCCCGTGACTATCTATATATATTCAATTACAGTAGGTATACCACCTCCACTTTAGTAATACAGTGCAGTGATCAAACCTCTACTCCATCCATGAAATGGTCTCCCTAACAAGACCTATGATCATCTGACATTCCACAGAATATTTACAACATTATTAATTATATTCCCCAAACTGTTTTTCCTATCCCAGTAGCAATATTGTAGTTGCCTATTTTTGCTGTCTAATCCCTTCCCCTTCTCCCTCATCCCCATTCCTCTCCAAATTAGCAACCCTGATTTTTCCTCTATATCTATGAGACAGTTTCTGTTTACTTTGCTCATTCATACAGTTTTTCATATTCCACATATAAGTGAGATCATATGGTATTTGTCCTTCTCTGACTGACTTATTTCACTTAACATTATAGTCTCTAGGTCCATCCATATCATTGCAAATGGCACGATTTCATTCTTCTTTATAGCGGAGTAATACTCCATTGTATAAATATACCACAGTTTCTTAATCCAGTCATCTACTGACGGGCATTTTGGTTGTTTCCAAGTCTTAGCTATTGTAAATTGTGCTGCTATGAACATCGGGGTGCATAACTTTTTTTGAATAAGTGTCTTGGTTTTTTCAGGATAAATACCTAGGAGTGGAATTGCTGGGTCAAACGGTAGCTCTATTTCCAGTTCTTTGAGATACCTCCATACTGACTTCCATAGTGGCTGCACCAATCTGCAGTCCCACCAACAGTGCAGCAGGGTCCCCTTTTCCCCACAGCCCCGCCAGCACTTGTTGTTTGTTGATTTGTTGATGATAGCCATTCTGACTGGAGTGAGGTTCTCCCAGATAAGTTTTGTTCCTTCAGCCAGGATCCCAGAATGAAGAGGACAAGTGAGGCTGAGTTGTGGCTCACCAGTTGAATGTAACTGTTATACAAAGGATATAGGTGTCTAACAAATAATGTATGATTTACTTGTGTTTTCTCTCTTCTAGCAGAATTTTCTGGTGATCTACTAAGAAGCAGTCTGATGGGGAAATAAAAAGATTGGCCCAAGTATACTAAAACACAGAATTTTGAACCAGAAAACTACTTGATATTCTGGAGTCAGCAAACTTTTCTGTAAAGAGCTAGACAGTAAATATTTCAGGCTTGCAGGCCACACAGATGCAGCACCAAAGCAACCATAGACAATATATAAATGAATGAGCATGTCTGTGTTGTAATAAAACTTTATTTACAAAAACAGGCAGTGAGGCAGATGTGGCCCACAGATCTGCAGTTTCCTGATTCCTGATCTAAATCCTTTATACTGTCATTGAGGAATCTGAGACCTAGAGAGATTAAATCAAGGTCATGCAGCTGGCTAAAGGCAGGCTGAGCATCATAGTGCAGGTCTCCTGAGTCCAGTCCACTAGAACAGGTTCTGTTTAACCCAGACAGAGATAAAATACATAAACAAATAAAGCAGAGAATCAAAGAATCCAAAGTGGGTTTTGATGATGTTAAAGAGCTTTTAACAGTGTTTTGTTTTGTTTTAATAAATGAGGATTTGCTTTTCTCAGGTGAACAAATGATAAATTAGCCAGTGTTTGAAAAATGACCTTCAGAGAAAACACAATTATATACCTCCTTCCTACTATCATTTCCTTGAACAATTTATCAATCATTTCTTTTTTCAAAAGGAAAGAACTTGCTATGATAATTGCAATAGCTGACATTAAGGCAAAACAGGTTCTGAAAATACCATAATATGAGCAACAAATACACTAGACCAGCAGGAAATTATTTCTCATGGTATTTTAAATTTATTTTTCTTTCTTTTAATTGCCAAAGTAATACTTATTGGAGGAAACTCAAACAATACAGAAGTATATTACGTGACACACTCCATGCCCTCAATTTCATTCCCCTGAGTGTTAACACATGACTGATTTATATCAGAACAGTGCAATACAGCTACTTTCTTTGAGCCACACTTAACAACAAAGAGGAATCTGGAGTTTCCCTGGCCAGACATCCTTGGAAATCATGTTATAAAAAAGCAACAGAGAGGTTAGGGGTTGTCTGTAGCCTACAGATGAGAAGAGCAAGCTGCCCATTAAGATAACCATGAGTGAGGCTCCTGAGCTGCCTTGATAATGCCACCGCAGGAGGTGCAAACACTTGAGAAGTGAGGAGGAACATACATTTCTCCTCTTTGGGTATTTTATTGGGGAAACCTGAGGGCCAACTTGCTCATAAAAAGACCACAATCTTGGGCCGGCCGAGTGGCGCACTGGTTAAGAGCTGGTTTTGGGATGCCAGCAGCCCAGGTTCAGATCCCACATATGAGGGCCAGTGACACTGCCCTCCACAGCTAACAATAGCTCCACCTGGATCTGGGCTGTGAGCCCCGGCGAGGGTGTAGGCTGCAGCCCCTGCTGCAGTGGGCTGTCATAGGCTACAGTGAGTGGCCAGCGGCCAGCGTGAGTGGCCGGCAGCCAGCGCGAGCTGCCAATAGCCGTGGTGAGCCACCAGCCAGACGCCGGCGACCGATCTGCCTCATCTGGGAAGAGCGCAATGACAATACCAACATGGGCCAGTGAAGCAACATCCTCCACAACTAGATTGAAGAACAAAAGGACAGCAACATGTCTGTTTCCCTTCCCCGATTCCCCAACACTGTTCCTCTCCCCCAATTCCCCAATAAAAATAAAACAAACTTTAAAAAAACCCACAAAAAACCCACAATCTTAATCAGTTTTTAAATTCTAATACTTGATTGACATCAGCGAAATAGCAGAATAAAGAACTCCAAACGCCCATCCTCCACAAAAGCTATAAAAAAACGGGCAGAATCAACTCTTTCGGAACTCTGGAAACTAATCAAAAGCTTGCAGCAACTACTTGATGCACTTAAGTACCATGAAACACTTAAGAAAAACTAGCTGGATTTTGGTTACCTTGTGAGCTTTGTGGCATTTTAACATATCCTGGTTCCATCCCCCATTCTCCAGCTCAGTGGTAGCCTTGAAAATAACAACCTGCCTCCCTGGTACCAGTACGAGTACCAGAGGGAGCAGAACGACCTCATTCACAAAGAATGGTAATAATTTGTTTTGACCTGTCTGGTGGTGCCATGGAAGACTGGCACAAAAGATGCCTTTATCTTGCCTAACTCAGAATTCTCAAAGTGCTAAAAAGCGGCTAGCTAGAGGGAGTTTGTTGAAAACATTTACAAGCGAATAAATTGTTGTTGCTACATGAGGCAATGGATAACAGTTTGGACATACAATAGACTAACCACAGAAGTTGGGAAGAAAGGCTGGAGAATAAAGATACTTTGGTGAATAAGGGCTTTGAAAAGCTCCCACATATATCTGGGAATCAGGAAAACCATATGCATTCCCAGGGTGGGCACATGCTCAGAAAAAACCTGAGAAGGCCTTAAGCCCTCATCTCTGGCTGACCTTGAGATTCTGTACAAGCAGAAAACGAAGGCTAAGGGAAGCTGTACACTGCCTGGCTGAGGGGGCGTTGGAGGGGGCAGCAATACACTGAGCCCATCTGCAAACTGCAAAGACTAG
Organism: Aselliscus stoliczkanus; assembly: GCA_033961575.1. NCBI lineage: Eukaryota > Metazoa > Chordata > Mammalia > Chiroptera > Hipposideridae > Aselliscus > Aselliscus stoliczkanus. The sequence continues at coordinate 42,763,589 of CM066735.1, read as the reverse complement.
GAGGTTTGTTGTTGTTGTTCGTTTTAGGCATTTAAGGAAAACTCCGTCCAACCGCTAGCTGACCATAAAGCTAATGAAACTGAGACTTCAGTCCCACACATCACAAAGAAAACACGCTTTACAAAATTAGTTTGGAGAAGTCACTAAACAAACAATAACCATAATAAGCAGCAAGAACAAACCCTGGGGAGGCAGAAGAATCTGATTTCCAGAGTTGCTACACTGTAATATTCAAAATGTCCAGTTTGCAACATAAAAACTACAAGGCATGCAAGAAAACAAGAAACTATGGCCCCACAGAAAAAAAATATATATACATATAAATAGTTCCTGTGGAAGCCCAGACATTGGACTTACTAGATTACTAGACAACGATTTTAAATCTGCTATTTTAAATATGTTCAAAGAGATAACAACACTGTTAATAGAAGTGAAAAACAAGCTGCAGCCTACAAGTATTTTCAGATCTCATATCCAACAAAGGATTTGAATGCAGAATATATAAAGGATTCTTAAAAATTACACAACATGAAAACAACCTCAGTTTAAAGTGTGCAAAGGTTTAGACATTCTTTGCCAAAGAGAATATATATATGGCAAGCAACCACATGAAGAGATGCTCAACATCATTACTCATTAAGGAAATTCACAATGAAATATCACTACGCATCTATCAGAATGGCTAGAACAAAAACAGACATGAAAAACCTGGTTAATACCAAGTGCTGGTGAGGGTGTAGCGCAATTTTAATATATCGCTGGTTTTAATCAAGGTCTAGAAAATGCAAAACTATAGAGACTTAAAACAGATCAGTAATTTGCCAAGGGTTAAGAGTGTAGGGAAGGTTTGACCACAAGGAGCAGCACAGGGGGGTTCGGGTGGTGAAACTGTTCTTTATTCTGACTATGGTGGCGTCACATGAATCTATACATGTATTAAAACTCACAGATCTTATAGTTAATACTGCCCTGCATATTTGAAAACTACTAAGAGAATGAATCTTAAAAGTTCTCATTACAAGAAAAAAAAATTGTAACTACGTATGGTGACATCTGTTAACTAGACTTATTCTGGTGATCATTTCACAATATACACAAATATCAATACATTGTTGTACACCTGAAACTAATACAATGTTATATGTCAATTATACCTCATTGAAAAACTCACAGAACCACATACCAAAATAAGACCATTTGATTTTATGTCAATGTATGTATGCAAATTTTTTTTTTTTTTTTAAAGATTTTATTGGGGAATTGGCGGAGGGGAACAGCGTTGGGGAACCGGGGAAGGGGAACAGACAAGTTGCTGTCTTTTTGGTTCTTCAGTTTAGTTGCGGAGGATGTTGCTTCACTGTTGGTATCGTCATTGCGCTCTTCCCGGATGAGGCAGATCGGTCGCTGGCCTCTGGATGTCGCTCACCGCAGCTATTGGCAGCTCACGCTTGGCTGCCAGCCGCTCATGCTGGCTGCGGGCCACTCACTGTAGCCTATGGCAGCCCACTGCAGCAGGGGCTGCAGCCCACACCATCACCGGGGCTCGCACAGCCCAGCTCCAGGTGGAGCTGTTGTTGGCTGTAGAGGGCAGTGTCACTGGCCCTCATGTGGGATCCGAACCAGGGCCACTGGCATCCCAAAACCAGCGCTTAACCAATGCGCCACTCGGCCGGCCCCTATGTATGCAAATTTAAAACTTAAAGGGGAAAAACAGACTTCAGGGGTTCAAATGGCACTTAACTTCGCTTTGCCTCATTTTCCTCATCTTAAACACAGAACCTGTTTTTGTTTGTTTGTTTGTTTGTTTTGTTTTAGGATTACGTACGTTTCTGACATATATTAAACGCAAAATAAGTGATTGATAAACATTTTGTTCAGACATGCTGAAAACTTGGTACTTCAAAAAAATCTACTGCAGGAGTTAAGAAGTCTAGTTCTCCACTAAAAGAAAAGAAGGAAAGAATATGAACATGAGTACCCTTAACTTTTCATTATTTCCTTTAAACATTCATTGCAAACCTGTAAGGGGATCATTCCAAATTACGTTTTACAAGGTTTACAAAATCCTTGTGCAGAAGGAGGTATTGAGAGGTTGGTTTTCCATAAGTGGTTGTCCTTATATTTAACATTAATTACCAGACGCGCTCTAATTAAGGCTTAATACTCACTCACTGTTCAGTATCATCGCCCCTCTCCTGGAGAGGCTGTCAAATCACAACGGTCTTTCTCCAAGTCAGGCACCTTGGCAACGTGGGACTTGTCACTAGCTCGTCTGCCCTACAACCCATGTCTCTAGACGGGTCAATCCTTCCTCAGATATTGAACTTCCATGCTCCACACCCTTCCACACCTAGATGGGGCTTGGGGTTTGCAATGGCGACTCCTATCTTCCCAGTGTCTCTCTCTCTCTCTTCTTACCTGAAAATGAGCTTTCTTTTCTCAGCCACAGAACCAACTCAAGCGCTTCCACTTGATCATCAGACTCAAACGCGACCCAAGATGGCGAAGCCCGCAGGCCGGAAGGAGCCCCTCACGCGGAGAGGGAACCACCGGAAGCAGTGGAACGCTGCTCGGCTGCGCGTGCGCGGGGCGTCCACCAGGCATGCGCAGACAGCCGGGGGCGGGGCCTAGGCAAGTCCCTCGGGGCCTGGGACTTCGAGGCACAGAGGAGCCTCCAGGCCCTGGTTCACCGTCCCCGCCATGACGGCCCTGAAGGCAGGCCATTAGGGAAGACACCGAACACTGGACTGGACATCCATTTGCTGCCCCTCGGCCCAAAGCCTGGTGCCAGCTGTACGGATGGCCCCAAGGGGCAAACACCGAAAGCTCTTCAACACGACGACAATGGAACCAGGAATTCTGTGAAGTTCTTGCGTGCGGCTCACGGCGTGTTGTTTCTTCTCAACAGGGTGAGCCGTGGGCAGAGCAGGAATTGGCTTTCCATTCATGTGTACAATCAGGATTTGGGTTAGAATCAAGTGGAATCAAACGAACAGAAAAAAAAAACCATGAAATCATATGTTTCAATTCTATGTGTATTGCACATATATGCCAGGCACTGGTCTTAGTTATGGGGCTAGAACAATGACTACACTCAGGCCCCTCGTGGAACTGATGACTGAGTTCAGGGGCCGGCCGAGTGGCGCGGTGGTTAAGCGCCGGCTTGGGAAGCCAGCGGCCCCAGTTCGGGTCCCACATATGAGGGCCAGTGACACTGCCCTCAAAAAAAAAAAAAAAAAAAGCATTAAATGAAAGAGCGTTCAGGTCAAGCTGGAGTCTGCCAATTTGATCTTCTCTCCATTTTAGGAAAGCTTGGAACAGCCCCCAAGGCCCAGAGTCCCATTGGACAGAAGCAGCTGCTGGTGATTCTCCGTTCGGAATGCAGGTAGCCAGGTCGGTCCAGCAGGACCCTGCCAGCCTCCCCGAGGGAAGGAACCAGGGATGAGTGCGAAAAGGTAAGTATACACAGTTTGTCACAGGCCTCTGAGGAGCCCTGCCTGACAGGGGCACTCTGCAGGTCTGTGCTGCCCAATCTACTAAGAGCCTCATTTGGGGGGAGGCTGACGGCAGGGAAAAAACAAGAGACAATTCATGAGTAACCTCAGAAGCCATGGAAAAGGAGAGAAACGGAGTCACAAAAATGATGGTGTTGGGCCGGCTGAATAGTGCGGTGGTTAAGTGCTGGCTTGGGAAGCCAGCAGCCCCGGTTCGGGTCCCACATAGGAGGGCCAGTGACACTGCCCTCAAAAAAAAAAGAATGATGGTGTCGATGACATAAGAAGTAACAGTCATCCCCAATTTACAAAGGGATGTGCTCTGGAGTAGCCATTTGTTGTCCGCTTCTTAACGCTACTCTTCTTTCCAAGTGACTTCTGAAGCTATTTCCTGTGTCTTCCAGCTGACCCCTGCATCCCTGTAATACACCTCTCTCAGCTGAGTTTAGCAGAACAGGCCTCTAGAATATTTCCTACAATCTGAAATAATATAACTGCACATGCATCGCTTCAGTGACGTCCATGATGGGTCACTTCTTGATGTGGAGCCTTCTGAGGCTATCACATGTATAAAATGCATAGTGGATTCTGTGTATCCTGTTTGACTAAAATTCATCACAACTTATGATGGAAACACGTAACAGTTCAAATGACAAGAAATCACCCTGAAACCATGCAACATCACATTTTTTTAGCAGAAGGCTAAGCCAGGTCTCACCTCACGTAGAACTTCAAAAATCCATCTCCCCAGCCACTATTCCAGAAGTAACTGATCAGGAAATCATGAGCACATATTTTGGAAAGCTCCCCAGATGATTCTGATGCCCAGCCGGCATTCAGAACACTGGCACTGAGGTCGAGATAATTGAGGGTCTTGTTACTCAAAGTTACAGCAACAGCAACATCACCTGGAGCTTGATAGCAAGGCAGAATCTCAGGCTCCGCCCCAAACCTACTAAATCAGATCTGCATTTTTATAAGATCTCCAGGTGATGTGTTCAAGTTTGAAAAATACTGTTTAGAGATTCCATGGCTCTGCAGAGAAATCCCACACCATGTTATAAAGTTGAATACTTCAAGAAAGTTTCTATGAAAAAGAAACAGGAATAGAACAGCATTCAAGAGATCAAACGTTTGTGATATTAGGCATTTCATATTACGAAGCCGCTAATTAAGGAGTAGCAGTCAAATGAAAGGATGCACATTTTAAAACTTGCAATCCCACTCCTTATTTCAGATGAATTCCACTTAGAAACCACACTCTCCACTGAGTTATACCTCAACCAAGTAACTCACATCTACCTTGTAATCTCCAAATGTTATCTCCATTGAACTATTAGTAGTGGGTGCATTGAGGGGAAGTCCTTGTGAGGAGACAAAGGAACAAGGAGCATGGTGACAGGACAAGAAGGGATCATTTACATGGGTGTCCGCATGCTGAGGGACCTGCTGGTTTTTGGGTTTTTTTGGTGCGTGTATGAACACCTCTCTACTAGTTTCAAAAGACTAATTGGAAATGGTGATATTTATTGCCATAAAAACTAATTCTCCTTATGCTGTGCGAACATTTTCTTTTGTGCCCCTTGTTCTTGGCCAGCTCTCAGAGAAAAAGCATTTTTTTAGCTGTCCTCCAGTGTAGTGATTCCTTGATTAATGTATCTTCTGGAAACAGAGCTCCAGTACAATAAAGGCAGCCACATTGAAAACAATTGAACACTGAATCTTAAACAGGAGCCCTGACATGTATTACAGGGCTCATCAGCAATTGTTAATCTCTTCCTATGCATCAGAATAAGAACAAAATCACCTCTCTTCACAGTTTTTATTTATTTCCTGAGAAGTATTCAGACCTGGCATTAGGCAAAATGACAAAAACAGGAAAACTTTTCAGATTTTATAGATTTCTTTTTCAGTATCACACATGAAAACTTGAAGTTCACAAGCATGTTACCCATAATAAATTTGTAGAATACAGAATGAATAATTCCCATTCAGAAGATGCAAATAAAAAGGGATAGGGGGAGCTCTAAGTGATTTGTCCAAGGTTACATTATAATAAAGTACAAAATAGCAACAAGAGTCTAGATATCCTAAGGGAACTTCGTGTTAACAAAATGCAGTACAGCCTCGTGGTAAGGAGAGAGAGAAACAAGAAGATCAAGTTAGAATCGGTATCAGTTAGGAAGTGCATTCAGCTGCTAGTAGTTATAGAGATGTAAGATAACAGCTTAAACAGGACAGTTCATGTTTTCTCAAATACAGGAGGCAAGCAATCAACATCTCAGAGGATGACTTTATTATCGTTGGCAACAGAGATTCCATCTACTTTTCTGCTCCACCATTCTCAGTGCATGGAGTCCATCCTCAAGGTAACCCCATGGCCCAGGATGACTACTGTGAGCTAACTACACATCCTTGTTCCTGGTATGAGGGGGAATGATAAAAGAAAAGTGATATTCTATGTAGTTGTGTCCTCTTTAAAGAACTTTCCTAGAAACTCCATTCAACAGGTTTTCGTTGCATCTCCTCAGCAGGCTGGTAGTAGTAGTTTTGTAGGCGGGTACACTGACACCGTCAGCAATACAGGGTTCCACTGACCCAGGAAGAAGGGAATAAATACTGGGTAGGCAACTCGGAGACTCTGCCACAATATCCTACTGTGTCATTTCCTAGCTGTGTGACCTTGAGTAGATTTATCCCCTGTGGGCCTCAGGTTCCTCAGCTGTAAAAATGAAAGAAATCATCACACCTACCTCATGAGAAAATTACATGTTCAACATTTAGAATACTACCTGACACCCGTGCAAAATAAATAGTAACTCATTATTATTATTTGATTATCCTAGTCAGGCACTTTTCCAAATTCCTCTCCTACTCTAACTTCCTCTCCATTACTAATATTGCAGAGCAATTCACATTAGTCCTTTTTAACTATTGATAACCTAGTAGTGTGATTGAGTTTTAGTCATAGGTCACCTCAGTCAGACATGGGTAAAAAATGATGTATTGAGTCTTTGGAAAAGTCATGACGCATGTTTGCAACAGATGGCACTAGTTCATTTTTGAAGTACTAGTCATTCACATCTATGTTATTGCTATGTCATTTGACAGCTGACAGTTCTAGCTTCATTCTAAAAATATTGAGCAATTTGGTTGAGTTTTGGAGATTTTATAACAATTTGAAGATGGAAGACAAAACTGTGCATTTTTGCCATATTTTACTGTTTTGCTGCCATAAAGGGAAGAACACGTGTCAAGTTGTGAAAGTTGCAAAAGTTTATGGTGACAATGCTTTACAAGAATGTCAGTGCCAATGATGGTTCACGAAATTCCATGCTGGTGATTTTGATCTCAACTACACTCCTCGGTCAGGGAGCCCACCGAGGTTGATGATGACAAAATAAAGGCACGAGGTTGATGACGACAAAATAAAGGCATTGATCAAGTCAAACCCATGTTACATGACACGAGAGATTGCAGAAACATTGAACATGCATCATTCAAGCGTTCATGACCACCTGAAGAAGCTGGGATAGATAAGCAAGCTTGATATTTGATTTCAGCATAAACTCAAAGAAGTTCACTTGACGGTGTGTATAAACATCTGCAATATGCTCATTAAACATGAGGAAAACGATCCTTTTTTGAAGCGACTAATAACTGATGAATGAGAAGTGGATTGTTTACAACAATGTGGTGCGCTAAAGGTCTTGGTCCCGATGTGATGATTTGCCTCAAATGACATGGAAAGCAGACATTCATCAGAGGAAGGTTATGCTCTCAGTGTGGTGGGATTTTAAAGGTGTTCTTTTTCGAGCGCCTACCAAGGAACCAAACAATTCAAATGTGTACTGTCAGCAATTGGACACTTCGAATGAATCCATCATCGAGAAACGTCCAGAGCTTGTTAATTGTAAAGGAGTTGTATTCCATCATGACAACTTGAGACTACACACAAGTTTGATCACCCATTAAAAATTACTGGAGCTTGGATGGGACGTGTTGCTCCACCCACCATACTCGCCTGACCTTGTGCCGTCAGACTTCCACTTGTTTCGCTCTCCTCAAAACTCCTTCCGTGGTATAACGTTCAGTTCAGATGAGGCTGTAAATCAGCACCTTGTTCAGCTTTTTGCAAATATAGACAGGTCCTTCTATGAACGAGGAATTATGAAGCTCACTGAAAAATGGCAAAAGGTTATCAAACAAAATGGGCAATATATCATTGATAGATTTTTGTTCGTTATATAAATAAATGACCTTTGAAAAACATGACAAAATACATCATGACTTTTCCGAAGATCCAATAAAAGGAGCCACGTGAAAATGGAGTTGGAGCTGACATCCCAGAGAAACTGCCTTGCGCATCTTACTCCTCAAACCTTTGGAATGTTTAAGGGGCAAAATAACCTTTGGACTGGGCCAAAGCAATACTGTGTCCTTTGAACTGTTTGCAGAGGAAAGCAGACATTCTGACTACAAGACTAAAAATTAAAGATTTTTTTTTTTTTGAAAGATTTTATTGGGGAATTGGGGGAGGGAACAGCGTTGGGGAATCGAGGAAGGGGAACAGACAAGTTGCTGTCTTTTTGTTCTTCAGTCTAGTTGCAGAGGATGTTGCTTCACTTGCCCATGTTGGTATTGTCATTGCGCTCTTCCCGGATGAGGCAGATCGGTCGCCGGTTGGTTACTCACCACAGCTATTGGTAGCTCACACTGGCTGCCAGCCACTCACTGTAGCCTATGGCAGCCCACTGTAGCAGGGGCTGCAGCCTATACCATCGCCGGGGCTGGCAGCCCAGCTCCAGGTGGAGCTGTTGTTGGCTGTAGAGGGCAGTGTCACTGGCCCTCATATGTGGGATCCGAACTGGGGCTGCTAGCGTCCCAAGCCAGCTCTTAACCAATGCGCCACTCAGCAGGCCCTAAAGATATTCTTTAGAATTAGCACCACCATGTATAGCTAAAGAATAACTTAGCTTATTAGCACCTATAGAAATTCCTTCATTGACTTATTAACACCAATAGAAATTCCTTCCTTGTATTCATGTAATTATTCCCCTTCCCATTGTTATAGAAACCCCTCTCCTTCATCTCATGATCAGAACACTATCTGGGTTTCCACCTGAATCAGTGCTTCACAAAGAGCTATCTCAAGTAAATGCCTGTTGCCTCTCACTTTGGCTTTTTATTCTTAGGTTAACAACATAAATAAATTCTAATAACTTTATATGTATTTACTAAGTGCCTAGCTGTATTCTAAGGGTATTACATATATTCATTTAATTTTCAAACCCTCTTTAACAGGTGTTATTAATATTCCTATTTTTAAAAAAATGCCCATTTTATAAATAAAGAACGTAAGTATAGAGAGGTTAGGTAACTTGTCCAAGGTCACACAGTAAGAGGTGATCAGAGAAATGAACCAAGACAATCTGGGTCTCTTATGCTAAACTCCAGTTGATAGGCACCATGATCTACTTTATATTCTTATTTATCTTCTTTAAAGTGTATTAGACTTACCTTCCCTAATTCCATGACATGTGCTTTAAACACAAGGAGACTATTTTATATCTCCCTTTGTATTCCCTGTATTTTCTACACCATTTTGCATACATTATATTGATGGAGATAACGAACAGGTCTTAAAGAACTTGGTGAGTGCAGGATTTGTAAACAATGTGTAATATCTGTAGTGTCCCTGAGACTTACAATAACTTTCTCAAAATAAATTAGACAACTTTGGAATTCTAATAACAAAAATGTTAAGATGGTATCCTAGAAGAATTAATAGAGTTTTCAAAACTAACTTATTAGGGCCACAAACTCTGAGCCATATGTTATATGAATCAACTCAAAAGAAACTATAGTTTATGACATGAAACACAATAGAGGTAACTGAGGTGCAGTTGTACCTCGTTATATTTTAAATTAAGTCTTCAACATTTCTGAGTCTCAATGTAATCATCTTTAAAATGAGAATAATGTACCCTCATTCTTCTCAGGGTTGTTTTTTTTTTTTTTTTAAGAATCAAATTAAATGCAACTGTGAAAGCCCTTCTCAACTTTCCCAAGCAGAAAAACACCAGACGTAAGGTATTTCTAAATATACAACAAGGAGCACGCAGGTATGAACGTGTGGAGCATTCATAACAATTGACTCTTATTAGCAGCCAGTGGGATAGTTTGGAAAACCATGCACTTTTGGGTCAAGTCCCCATTCTGGGCAAGTTGCTTAAATTTTTTTGAGCCTCAATCTTTTCATTGGTTGTAACATATAAGAAATATCTGGTTCATAGTCAACACAAATTTTATTCTGTGCCTTCATACTGAAAGCATTCGTTGTTTTACTCAAAACACATCACAGAAGTTATATCGGTCCTTCCAGAGTTTACAATGCCGACATCAACATATAGAAATAATAAATTTATTATTTATTAAACCCTATTAAATGCCTGTCAGTCTTCTGGGTGATGAGGGGCGGACCTAGGATTTTGTATTCCCTGCCGTCTGGAGAAACAATACCAAAAGGCTGTACGTTGGTCCAAGGTTCTCAGATCCAGCTGAGAGTCTGATGAATGCTACAGCACCTCTGTCCTAAGAAAGTTACATAACTTTTAGGAGACAATAGTGGAGATATAGGAGAAAATCTTCATGACCTTAGGGCAGGGACAGCATTCTCAACCAAGCACAGTGAGGAGAGGAGGGACACTACAAAGAAAAAGATTCATAAGTACACCTCCATTAAAATTAAGAATTTCTCCATCAAGGAAACCATAAAGATGGTTTAAAAAATTTTTAAATAAGCCAGGGTGGGAGATATTTGCAACACATGCAACCAAAAAAGTTGAGATTCCAGTGTAACGAACTCCAACAAACAAAATATGATACGACAAAAAGTGTGCTATAGTTATACAATGAAAATAAACTACAGCTGCATGTAACAATATGGATAAATCTAACAAATGATATTGAGTGAAAAAAGCATGACACTGAAGAACACAAACAGGATGGTTTCACTCATAACAACTTGTAAAATAAGTAAAATTAAATAATATTGTATAGGGATGCATATGTTATGCACATGCACACAGGTAAAACTCATACAGAAGAGCAAGGAAATGATCGCAAAAGTCAAAAAAGTAAAAGGAAGAAGGATCAGTCTGCTTCTAGGTTACTGACAATATTCTGTTTCTTCATTTGAACACAGGTTACAAGTCTTACTGAGCTTTGCTTTATTGTGCTTCACAGTGGTTACATTTTTTACAAATTGAAAGAAGGGAATACCTTCCTCCAGCAAAAAGTTACCACTCACTTTACCGCAGTTGGTCTGGAACTGAACCCACACTCTCTCTCAAGGTATGCGTATATTTTATAATTCATAGGTTTTATACACTATTCTGAATATACATGCAAAAATCCACCACCACACTTAAATTTAGCAGCGAGAAAAGGAGTTCACAGACTCCCTCCCTCAAGTCCATAAACTCCAAATTTATGGTGTCAGGCTGTGGGAGATCAAAGAAAAAGAAAATCTTTAGATTGTAAAGTGGTAGGAGAAGTAGGGAGCAATGAGATGAGAACAGAAGATGGGAAATGAGAAAGAAACTTTAAGCAGAAGAAACACTATGCCTCTGGGTCAGTTCTTGCTCTAACTTGGAGAGAGAACAAGCACGTAAGTAACAAATGCCCAAGCTTGGTAAGGAATGAGATGGTGGTATGCTAGAAACACCATAAGTAATGAGGGGAATGAGGAACACAGCTTGTAAAGAAATGTACACTATTAAATAACGTATCCCAAAAGAAAACAGGCCAGTCATTTGTAAGTTTAACCCTCTAAGTTTAACCCTCACTGCTTAATATCTGTCCCTCACCCCTTAATGGAGACAGGGCATACTAAATATTGGGTTGTTGGAAAAGTCATGACATATTTTTTTCTATGTTTTTCATTGCAAAAATGCATCATGACTTTCCCGACAACCCAATAGTTAGAAATTGCAAACATCAATTGAGTGAAAAAGTACACAGAGTCATGTCTCAGCAAAATACTATCACAGAAGGTAGGAAAGCTTCTGTCAGCCTTGGGAAATTAAGGAACTGGTAAAAACCAGTTACAAAAATGCCACCTCCACCAGCCTTGGAATAAATATACATATCACAGCTAAATTATAAATATATACAGTACTTGGATCATACCTGGTCTGACCTCCAATATAGCTCTTCAAGTACAGTCCCACAGTACAGTAGACTGAAGCTTTTTGCTGAAGGTACAGGGCTCCAAGGTAGCCTACACTGTTTAAATCAGTAATTCAGTGGAGGTACCTCTTTCTCAAGTTTCTTCATTGTATTCTTGCAAGAAGTATTAACTAATTTTTTCATTAGGTCTGGGTTTATACTGAACAAAACTATCAATTATTTTCAAAACGGACGGTGTTCACGTAGCTAGTCCAATGCCTTCTTTTGATGAAGTCCTACTAATGGGCATAAGGAATTATTTTTAAGGTCCCACGATCCTATATCAAGAGCATCAAATTGACTATTTCTTCAAGTTCCAATTAATTTTCATCCCATTTTCTACCCAATATTTTTCCCCGCCCCCAGACCCATTATCTGCTCTTAATTTTCCGACTTTCTCTTAGGTGAAAGGGAGCCACATCGAAAAGCTTCTCCATGACTTGATGGAATGAATGTTGACCATATTTCACTTTCTAAAGAGGCTTTAATGGATCGTTCTCATTGGAATCTCACTTCTCTATCTCCCGTGCATTGTCAAATCCCTAGGTTCTCGTTTGTAGATAACTGGCTTATCCAGTTGGAACCAAAGGCCAAAGAATTTCCTATTATATTTGACTGATAAGCTTGGGGGAGAGAGGAAGGGGTGTGGATCTCTACGTATTGCTCTTCCTTTTTATGCCCCAAACTATTGATCCATGCCGCCTTTGTGCACCCAGAAACTCAATAGCATAAGATTATAGGCCCAGAAATTATTCTCAGCCACAAAGCAGTGCCTTTTGGAATGCTATATTATGGACTAGGAGCTCACAAAATAACTCCATAGAAAACTGATGGCTCCGCGGTGGGGAGAGTTACAGGTCCAAAGTTCCAAGACACCGAAACCGGATAAGACTATTAGCACGTGGTTCTACCTGGTTGCGGCCGCGCAGACAAACCTACTGGGACCCGGTCGCTCTCCACCGGCCTCTGACTCATCCAGAGATAAGTAGTAATCACCTGGGTCACAAGTTTCCAGCCCGAGTTCCTGGATTTGGTGTGCACGGAAAATTTGTGGTCTTTGACGCCTGGGCCCTAGTAGTGTGAACATCCTCAGGCTCGTCCAAAAAGTGAGGATGAGGATGTGGTGAGAAGCCACCCGCCCTCTCGCCCATGCGGGCAGGTGAGAGAGCCGCTGCTGTCCGGAGCAGGCGCTGCACCGCCCCGCGGCGCCCAGCCCTCGGTCCCGGTCCCGCGGGCCCCTCCGCGCCCCCAGCACCCCTCACCTGCGGCCGGGTGGCCCGAGAGCGCTCGGCCCCGGGCGCGGCGCTCTCGCAGCTCTTCCTCCTCGTCCTCTCGCCGCCGGCCCTCAGCCATCAGCGAGGCACAGACGGACCCCAAGTACTCCCGCGCCAGCACCCTCGGGGCCTGGAAGGCGGCCCCGGGGACCAAGTGGCGGCCGCGGCGCGGGCGGCTGCGGAATCGGCCACCTCCGCGGGCTCCACCTGCAGCCTGGCAGGGCGAGGCCGGGCGGGCAGAGCCGGCTTCCACGCCTCCTCCTGGCAGGCTCCGCGGCCTCTGTCTCCCTGCCTCTCTCTCCCACTCTTCCCCCTTCCTCTTTCCCTTCTCCGCCCCGCAGACTTGGAGCCAGGGATCGGGCGGGCTCCGCACAGGCCTCGCCTCCTCGGGGAGGGGTTAGGGGCCGCCCCACAGTCACACACGCAGAATCACCCGCTCCACCAAAACAGACCGGTGCAAAACCAACAGGCTAGGAAGGGGCCGCGGGGAGGTGGCCTGGCCTCTTCCTGCCCTTTCACTCAACATTCCGGTGTCAACAGGAAACCCATTTGCTTGACACTTAAACAAAAGGAGGGGGAGGAACCTGCCCCTAGCGGGACTAGGAGAGATGGGACAGCTGGGAGCCGCTGAACTTGGGGAAAAAAACTTGGCTTGGAGTTTGGCTGAGTCTCGCGCAATTTTTTCTTTTCCTCTCTTTTCGCTGTTTAAAATCGATCCTCACCAGAGCACCGAAGATTTCTAGGGCAGTGAAACTACTCTGTATGATACTTGAATGGTGGATACATGCCATTATACATTTGTCCAAATCTATAGAATGTACAAGGTCAAGAGTGAACCCTAATGTAAACTATAGACTTTGGGCGATTATGCTGTGTCAGCGTAGGTTCCTTAATTGTAACATGGACCACTGTGTGGGGGGATGTTGGTAATGGGGGAGGCTCTGCATGTGCGGGGGCAGGGGTTATATGGGGCGTCTCAGTCTTCAGCTCAACCTAAAACTGCTTTACGATATAGTCTGCATTTTTAATTTTTTTAAGTAAAAAGTTATTTTTAAAAATGGCCACAATCCCTACAAAGAAAATTAGCATAAGAGCTCAGAACCTGATTTTTTTTGTAGAGTAGTTGTTTTGGTGAAGTGGCTCTGGACTCAGAAACTAACTTGAAGCACTTAGCTGGGAGTCCTACCCCTGTGAAAGTTTTCCAATGCTGAAAAGAACCTTGCAGGAAAGTTATTGTGTATCTGTATAGTACACATTTTAGGTTCAGCACTTGCACATACACACTTTGATACAGTAGGAGACAGTTCTGGAATCTCAGAAAAAGATACCCAAGCAGCAGACAGGAACTCTGCCTGAACACGAACCCATAGGGAAGTCCCTGGGGGCATGAACAGGCCTTTATCTCCAGCCTCTTGCTCTATTTCTGAGAGATTGTAGGAGCGTCTAATGTTTAGCATGTAAGAGGAAAAGAGGGAGAAAAGGGTCACTGAAAATTGAATTGCCTGCCATACCTCAGTGCTGCTGCTTTGCCTTTTCAAAAGTGGCTGTTGCCACCTGAGAAAATCTTTCTGCTTTTAGGCAGGTAAGAGCCATAATCAATTTTGTAGAACTGAGGTCAAATCCACAAGTTAAAACTTTATTAACTGCTAAGCGGTTAAAGAGTAGACATCTGGAGAATTTGAGATTAAACTAGAAAAAGAAAAAGGTTCTGCACATTTAGGGGTTTAAATGTTTTAAGTGTTTGGGTTCACTGTGAGTGAAAGCATATTTGTCAGTTCCCTTCAAGGATGAGGAATCATTTGGAGGCCCCGCCCTCACAACAGTCACAACTTCACTAGCTGTCGGTGTCAGCCTTTACTATTTTTCGGATTCTTACTTTGAAACAGACTGAAGTGTTCTGGATTTTCCATCCAATCAGAGCTTTAGGAACCTACAGCCTTGTTTGGGGGTGCATGCTCAAGCCCACTTTACATTCAGCAAACATTTATGGTAACCAGTATGTGCCACATACTAAGTGCTGTGGGGAGATTCAAAGAAGGAAAGAAACATTTACTCTGGGGTACTATGGTGGGTACTTTTCACATAGGTTTTCTCATTTTATGTGAACAAATAATATGTTCCCTGTTCTCCAATGACTGCGAAAGATCTATCCAGTTTACCACAAAACAAGGCAAAATTTGGTAAATTCTGTAACAAAGATATAACCTTAGATAAGGGTGCCAAGATAATTCAGTGGAGAAGGAATTGTCCTTACAGATGGATATGCACAGTCAAAAGAATGAATTTGAACTTTTCTTTATATCATATCAAAAATTAACTAAAAGCGATCATAGATTTAAATGTAAGAGCAAGAACTATAAAGCTCTTCAAAGAAAACATTAAATCTATGTGACCTTAGGATAGATAATGGTTTCTTTGGGTGACACCAAAATGTATAAATGACAAAAAAAAAAAAAATTGGACCTTGCCAAAAATTATAAACTTTTATTCTTCAAAAGATATCAAGAAAGTGAAAAGACAGCCCTTAGAATGTGAGAAAATATTTGTAAATCATATTTGATAATATATATTTCATAATATATATATATATATATATTCAGAATATATAAAGAACTTACAACTCAACAATTTTTAAAAATTAGTGCAATTTAAAAATGGACATTCTCCAAAGAAGATATACAAATGGATAGTAAGAACATGAAAAGATGCCCAACATCATTAGCCATTAAAGAAATGTAAATTAAAACCTCAATGAGTTACCCCTTCTCACCTATTAGATGACTAAGATAAAAAATACAGATAATTGGGGCCAGCAGAGTGGCGCGGTGGTTAAGTGCTGGCTTGGGATGCCAGTGGCCCCCATTCAGGTCCCACATATGAGGGCCAGTGACACTGCCCTCAAAAAAAAAAATACAGATATTAGTAAGTGTGAAGAGGATATGGAGAAATTTCAACTTTCATACATGACTGGTGGGAATGTAAAACACTGCAGCCACTTTGGAAAACAGTTGGCAGTTCCTCAAAAAGTTAAACAGAAAGCTACCATATAATGCAGCAGTTCTGCTCATAGGAATACACCCAAGAGAAATGAAAGCCTGCCTACACAAAAACTTGTACATGAGTGCTCACAGTGACATTTTTCATAATAGCCAAAAAGTAGACACAACCAAGTGGACACAATCAATTGGTGAATGGATAAATAGTGGCATATACATACAATGGAATATTATAGTTATAAAAATGAATGAAGTACTGATCTATGCTATGGCTGAATCTAGAAAACATTATGCTAAGTTAAAGAAGCTAGAGACAAATGACTGTGATGATGTATTAATCTGTTTATACAAAATGTCCAGAACTGGTTAATCCATAGAGACAGAAAGTATTAGTAGATTAGGGGATTGCTGGGAGCAGAGGATAATAGGGAGTCACAGTTAATAGGCACAAGATTTCCTCTCAAGGTGATGAAAATACTATAAAAATCAGATAGTTGTGATGGTTACACAACTCTGTGAATATACTAAGGATGCAATATAAATTATATCTCAATATAGCTGTTACTTAGCAGGAGAAAGTCTAAACCACTCACCACGAAAGCAAGAAAACAAAGACCAGGAAGAGTACCTCATGCTGAAGCCATCATATTGAAGTAGAGAAACCAGATAGGAGCAACAAGCAATAATAATTTAATCATACAAAAGAAAACCAAAGGTGTGGCTGACTAGCAACCAAGTAAACATGCCAAACATCTTCCCCGCCCGGGTGACACAATAAGAGCCAAACCCATAGAAGGAAAATGTTAAAAAACTTGGAATGCAAGTTTACAGACTAAGAGTAGAACAAGATTTACCTTCAAAGCTTGATGGGATTAAGAAAAAAAATTGTAAGAGATATTGAAAAACAGCCCTCATTGCAAAGGAAGATGTTCTTTGCTTCTCACTTTGGCTATATATAGCCTGAAACAAACTGTGTGAATAGAAACACACAAAAAATAAGAATATGTTATTTAAGTACATATGTGCAATAGTATGTAGTGCTTGGCAAAGAGAAGGCACAATGAATATTTGTTTAGTGACTGAATTAATATTATTAAATGTTTCTTCTGCTGAATCACCAGAAAGCATGAGTCTCAAGTCATTTAACTTAAATAAAAGGTAACTATTATTATGGAATGAAAAATTTACAGCTGAAGATCTCAAAAAATAAAAAGCAAGGATGGATGGGGTATACAGTGGATTTGAAAAGTACAGTGTCTTCAAAGTTTTGTTCCTTAAAATATCTCAAGCAGGTATGAAGAATTTAAAGATTTATCAAAGTAGCATGGTCTTTCATGAGTGTATATTGTTATTCCCCACATTTTCTGTGTGCTTTTAAATTTTCATTCCTTTTTTGAAAAAAGTAAAAGCAAAGAGCACAATGAAGTAAACTGAGATAGCTACAGTTTCTGTGTGGTTAGGAGACTTCATTCTAGGGATTTCTCCCTGTGGTAGACGGCTTGCAAAAATGTCTCTCTGTCTTTATCTCTACCTATATGCTTTATAATGTTACTTTGCATTTCTTCCAACAAGCGGTGGTTTCCTACCCTATGGAGTTGGGCTGGCTTTGGGACTTGCTTTGGCCAAAAGAATATGACAGAAATGACAATTTGTAAATTCTAAGTCTAGACCTCAAAGGGCTTTGTTCTCTTGGAAGTCTTCTACCATCATGTGAACAAGCCAAAGTTAAGCTACTGGAGAATGAATGAGACAGTGTGTGAAGGAAAAACCAGTTGCCCCAATGGAGGCCACCTAGACCAGCCCATAGGCAGCCAACCCCCAAACATTTGAAGAACCCAGTCAGGATCAGCAGAGCTGCATAGCTGACCATGACACGTAAGTGACATGGCTAAGAACAAAACTGGTGTCCAGCTGGTCTGTAAACTCATAAGCAGTAAGAAGTGCTTACTGCTCCATGTCACTGATGTGTTGTGGTTGTTGGTTATGCAGCATGTGCTGGTTTTGGAGCCCCAGGAACCAGTCGCTGAAATGGGGTTCAAGGTGCAAAAAATGTATTAGTGAGTAACGCCTGTGAAAGGGACAAAAAAGAGACAGAAATATCGGTGGAAGGAGACCGTCATTCGACTCTACAGACCTGACACAGCTTCTTCTAGTTCAGCAGAGTAAAGGGGTGGGCCCTAGAATCACCACCTTGCTCACTCATTGGCTAAGCCTGCTTGAAAGCTGAGTCACACACCAACGGCGATACCAACTAAAGTCTGTCAGCTTACCAGTCTTGGTACCTGGGCAGCAACGAGCTTTCTTAAAGGGTGTGGCACATCTCTGTGTCAGCCATAGTGCAGTCCTTGCATCGTGTAAATCCACTTTTCCATACATGTCCAGGGAATAAGTAGCTCAGGTTAACCTACGTCCCTGCACTTGGCTTCAGGGCCTCCACTTGTCCTCACAGCCTCCCTTCTCCGCTATCTATTCCAAATTCCTCTTGCCCTCAGCTACCACCTCTGCTGGTTTCAGTGGCTTACCTGGTGGTATGACCCAAACTTTTATTATTGAGATATCTTAGCCCCTAGTAATCGTATCCTTCTCAGGCTTGCTTTGCTTCACTTTTCTGTTCACAGTTACAATTGCTCAAAGGAGGACCAAGAACCAAGCACCTGAGTGAGTCACCTGAGTTTTGCACATATGACTCCCCATTCCTATTGTGTAAACTCAAGCTTATGTCCCTCTATTGATCAGAGTCTGTTATCCGTGCCAAAATGGTCGCTCTTTTCCCCTGGTCGTCCCTGGCCACAAGAAGTTCCAAGTGCCCATATGGCAGCCATCATTTGCATTGTGATTCAGTTGGCCCCTTGCGGTGTCCTCTGGTGCGAGAGCCTGCTGCTCTTGACCACCAGACCTCTAGCCCTGTAGAGCAGAGGCAGCATAACTCAGTGAGTCATTGGGAGTGATGGTGGTGGGGCCGCTCCTGACTCTACCCGCCCTGGTTTCTAGACCTGTATATTCCTCTGGCTGGAGACACAGCACCCTGAAAGGAGAGATCACTGATACAGTGTGTGCACTGCATTCTGAGGATGAGGCCTCATCTTCCCAGGGATTGCCTCCAACTTTGCACTTCAGCTGTCTTCCTTCAGCAGGAAAAAATACAATATGTGAAACTAGAGGTAAGAAGTGGAGTATATAATAGCTTTTTAAAATAAGGACTATTTCATCCATCAAAAACAAATCCATAAAGCATGAGAGCATAAAATCCAAACCTCTCCATGTCACATTCATGGAACAAGTGATGATTATTAGTCCCTCTCTTCAAATAAAAATGAAGCCTACATCGCAAAATCAAACCCAGGGCTCTCAGGAGCTGTAGCTTCAGATTCAAAATACAATAAAATATGTCAAAAATGGGAGAACTCTCCTGACAGAAAGACATTTTTATTCAAACTCCTGACACATCTGAAAAAGAAAAATGTCAGTGGTTGACATACAGGGACCTAGACCTGCTCATATCCTTTGGCCAGGTCAAGTTGGAATCCCTTTCCTTTGCCACTGCTTTCTCTTTTTTCCTGTCCACATTTTCACTTTTCAAAAATTTCCCTTCTGTCCTATTTCCTTCTGTCTTTTCAGTTTGGCTATACCTCTTTCACTTTATTTCCCCTTGATACTCTCTGGTTTTCTTAATGGCTGTGTGCCTCAGTTTCTTCATCTATACAATAGGGATAATAATACCAGGTATCTCAAAGGGAGTTGTGAAGATTAAAACGAGTTAATATACTGTGTTTCCCCAAAAATAAGACCGGGCCTTATATTAATTTTTGCTCCAAAAGATGCATTTTATTCATTTATTCCTGTACAAAAATCTACATTTATTCAAACAGTCATGTCTGGCCGACAATCTTAACTGGGGCTTATGTTTGGGGTGGGGCTTATATTACGAGCATCCTGAGAAATCATGCTAGGGCTTATTTTCCAGTTAGGTCTTATTTGGGGGGAAATACAGTATTAGTTTGTTAAGCTGCCCAAACAAATGACCACAAACCAAGTGGTTTAAACAACAGCAATTACTGTCTCATGGTTCTGTGCGGGGAGCCAGCCCCCGCGAAGACCAGGGGTTCCCTCGGGTGGGACTCGGGTGGGACGGCGTCGGCGAGGAGAAAGAAGGAGGGAGACACCGGAAAAAGGTTCATAGGAGCATCACACCCACTTTATTATTAAAGCCTGGCCCCTTTTATAGAGGCTTCTGACCACTACCTCAATTGCAAATATGTTTCACATGATCAGGATGTTTTTCTCTTTCTCAGAGCTTTTACCTTTTTATAATTGTATCTTTCCAGGATACACCATGTCCCGTTCAAGGACTTTACTTATGTCTAAAGAGTGGTTACTATGACTTCCTTACAGGGCATATACTTGGAACTTAGTAGCAAAAGGAGTCTCAAACTTTTCCTATCCTACAAAGAGCTGCATATTATTGCAATAGAGGGGAAATCTGTTTCTCAGTCAGAGCTTCAGTTTTTGTTGCTACAGCAATGTACAAAGCAAAGAGTTAAAACAAGTCTGTTAATTAAAATACCTCATGGTCAGTAAGTTGTCTCTTATCAGAACTCTCATGGCCAAGAGACCTTGGTCTCCTGATCTCCAAGGAAACCTTTAATAGCTGCATAGGCCAAGGGGCTTGAGTCCCCAATATCTCAGTTCAGGGGTCCCCTCGGGCTGTAGCCTGTTTTAGGGAGTTTCCTTTCCTTTAGGAAATCTTGCCCCGTCGTTGACTTACACAGCCAGCTATCATCAGGGTACCCCAGGAACTTGTCATAAATGCAGTGAGTATATTGTCTTCTATTGGAGGAAAGGCACATGGGTTCATAGAGACAGGAGATATTACATGACCAACCATAAGGCAGCATCCCAGACATCCAGTGCTGAGCGTGGGTCTTTATTTCAGTGTGGCCTTGTCAGACACCGGGAGACTGTCGGGCCCCGGCAGTTCTGGAGGCTAGAAGTTCAAAATATGTTGGGAGGACCATGCTCCCTCTGAAGGCTCTGAGGGCGGATCTGCTCTGGGCCTCTCTCCTGGCTTCAGGTAGTTCTTTGGCTGCGGCAGCATACAGTCCTAGGAAGGCTGGGGATGGTCTTTCATCCGGGAGGCTTTCCTGGGGACCTCCTCGCTGGCCTTCTCTTTCCTGCTTCCATGCATGGAAGAACTGCCTTACAGGACCACTGGCTGGTTTCGGAGCCCTGACCATTGAAATGGTCCCCAAGCTGACCCACTGAAATACCAATTCCAATGCTCACCCTGGAGCGCCCCCCTGTCCAGCCTACCAGCAGACCGCCCTCCCCCCCACATCACCTCGGCTCAATTAGATGCTCCACCTTCCTTAGGAAGCACTCCTGAACCCTCTCCCCTCCCCAGCTGTAGGCCATTTCTGTCTCTTTAGCCCCCATGACACTGTCTACTTCTCCTTCCAAATGTTTTATTTATTTATTTTTTTTGAGGGCAGTGTCACTGGCCCTCACATGTGGGACCCAAACCGGGGCCACTGGCGTCCCAAGCCAGCTCTTAACCAACAACGCACCACTCAGCCGGCCGCGAACATGTTTTTTTTTTTTTTAAGATTTTATTGGGGAATTGGCGGAGGGGAACAGCGTTGGGGAATCGGGGAAGGGGAACAGACAAGTTGCTGTCCTTTTGTTCTTCAGTCTAGTTGCGGAGGATGTTGCTTCACTGTTGGTATCGTCATTGCGCTCTTCCCGGATGAGGCAGATCGGTCGCTGGCCTCTGGATGTCGCTCACCGCGGCTATTGGCAGCTCACGTTTGGCTGCCAGCTGCTCACGCTGGCTGCGGGCCACTCACTGTAGCCTATGGCAGCCCACTGCAGCAGGGGCTGCAGCCCACACCATCACCGGGGCTCGCACAGCCCAGCTCCAGGTGGAGCTGTTGTTAGCTGTAGAGGGCAGTGTCACTGGCCCTCATGTGGGATCCGAACCGGGGCCGCTGGCATCCCAAAACCAGCGCTTAACCAATGCGCCACTCGGCTGGCCCAGGCCGCGAACATTTTATATTTGTATAGTATTATAATTGTCTGTAGATGTATCTTATTCACCCATATGTTACCACCAAACACTCTATATCCCAGGAAAAAAAATTAATATTACCCTATGCTTTCCATCTTAATATTGTACCTTACAATCTTACACCTTAGTGTAGCCAAATCCCTAATATTTTGGCTACTAAGAATTAAATAATACTTAAGTAGACCTTTGTACACATGTTATCAGCTTTTCTTACTTGACTCCTTTTGTTCTCAGAGTATAATTTTGTGTTGCTGAAGTGCTGTTTCTTTGTCAAACAGGAGATGACTTCAGGGCCTTGAGGAGAATTCACGAGTTTGTTTTATAGAAGGAGGGACTGTCTCCATAGTAGCTGCTACCAGGTGCTGGTGTCCAGGGACCTGATATTAAAAAGTGTTATTGGGGTGGCTGATTAGCTCAGTTGCTTGGAGTACAGTGTTCATAACACCAAGGTTGCTGGTTCGATCCCCACATGGGCCACTGAGCTGTGCCCTCCACAACTAGATTGAAACAACTACTTGTCTTATAGCTGATGGGTCCTGGAAAAACACACTGTTCCCCAATTAAACTTAAAAAAAGAAGAAAAAGAAAAAGTGTTATCTGTGACTAAAGAAACAGACTTCTCTCTCAGTTTTCTGAAACTCCCCCTGCCCCAACTTCTCTTGGGGGGCCTCCCAAACATGTCCTTTCTCCCTGGTTCCCTTGTGCACAGGCCTAATAAACCTTTGCCTCTCGCCTGAACTTTTTTGTAGTGATCTCTTGATTTCTTTCCTGGGAGATCGCAAGAACTCAGGGCCCCTGTAACATCATTATTCTGTGCCCTTGCTGCAGAGTGTGGTTGTGGACCAGCCGCATCAGCACTACTTGCACTGGTTTAAATACAGGCTGTCAGATACAACCTAGACCTGCTGAATCAGAATCTGCATTTTAATAAGCGCCCCCAGGTGATTCCCATGCACAAAGCTTGAGAAGCACTGCTCTGTGCACTCACCAGCCTCATCGTCTTGCAATATAGTAATAAAAATGTCTCACTTTAACCCTTGGATACAGTTGCTTTCAGTTTCTTGGAGTTATTATTATTAGACTGCCAAGTCCACGAGAGCAGAACAGTATTTGCCTTGATTGTGGCTGGATTCTTAGTGCCTGGCACCAGGCTGGGCACATAGTGCATTCTCAATAGCCAGTTTAGTTCAGTAAGCAAATAGATATTGGCAGGGAACAGATTTTTTAAGTGGGAACAAGAAAATAGGGTGAAATAACCTCTGTTGGTGTGCTTTCATCTAAGTTATACTTAAAAAATATATCAGATTAATAGGTATTGGTAATGTTCATGAATGGTTCTTCATTGAAATTCAATGTTAATGTTTTCTTTTCTGTTATATTAAAATTAAAGACAAATATATCATTAAAAATAACTAGGCAGAAATTAATTTTTACTTTTCCTCTCAGAAGAGTACAAATATTCAACTCTTTCAGTTTAAAGCATATGATGCTTTCAATGGTATAATAGAGATCAAAGGTAAATGTTCTACTTATTTCTATTTCTCAAATAAAGAAACCACAGGATGATGAAAGGAAATGCCTCTACGTGTAAGCCTTCCAACCATCTAAGAGAGAAAACAGATGGGTTTTCAATAAAAACTTGGATTTGGTCAATTTCAATTTCATTCCCTGAAGTTTCTCCTCAAATTGGTGTTGATTTGCAAAACTTGTTATGTACGGAATCTTGATTCCCTGTGCTTCCCTCTAATTTTACTTTCGCTTATCTTTACTTGTGTAGCATTTCCGTGGCGGTTGTCAGAACTGTTCCTCAGCAACAAACCCACCACACTGACCTTAGCAAGACCAAAAATGTCTTACACAGAGCTCATTTTGTGTACGCCAAACGGAATGTTCAGCTTCAGCAGTTCGGGCTAAATATCATGAGCAAATTAGAGGGACTGACACATTTGATAAACTTCAGTAGTGGGAGGCCTTTGGTAGCCTGCCTCTGACCAGCCTCCACCACCCACTGCTGCCCTCCCCAACCCCCTGTGCTCCAGTGACACTCAACTTGTCACTGTCCCCAGCATGCTCTTTAATGCTACCTTGGGACACGATGTTACCTCTGCCAGAACCACTGAGACATCAGGGATATAGAGGGAACATGGGCTTTGGGCAAAACTCAGGTTCACCTCCTCATTCTGTGGTTTTGAGCAAGTTAACTGCTCTGAACTACTTATTGATCAGAAAAGTAAGAGAGAGCAATATCTAGTGGTTAGGGCTGCTATAAGGACTAAGTGAAATAACAATAATAATAACATTTAATGTGAACCCTTATGTAAACTGTAGAGTTGAACCAATAATAATATGTCAATATTGGCTCACCAAGTGTATCAAATCTGCCATATTAATGCAAGACGCTACATACAGGAGAAACTGCGTGGGGAAGCAAGGGGTTATATGAGAACTTGGCGCTTTCTGCTCTGTTTTCCTGTAAACCTAAAACTGCTCTGAAAAATAAGTCTATGACATACTTTTAAAGAAAAAGTAAAAATGTGAACATAGTATTTTTTTCAACATACATTTGGCTTTATAAGCATTACATTTAGCAAATATTTATCGAATGCTGCTCTATGCTAGGCACAGTGCTTGGCACTGGAGATGTATAGATGGAAGACCTTGTCCCCATCATTAAAGGATTTAAATCTAATGAAAGACAGAGAGATAAAGAGCTGATTTTCAGTGCAATGGGCAATGCACGGGCATGCACAGAGGAAGTGCGCCTGCCCCTCTCCGTGGAGGAGCAGTGCCCAGGGCGGGAAGTCTTGCTGGAGGAAGTTACGCCTGAACTGAGTCTAGAAAATAAGCAGGTGTTAACCAGGCAAAAAAGAGGGGAGGGTGTCAGAGGAGGCTTCCAGACATGATCAAAATAGAGGGTTGGGAACATGGTACTCAGGTAATTATAATAGTTGAATATTGCTGTGGACAAGAGAAAAAGGCTGTAGGGGCCGCAGGTGAAGCTGGAAGGTAAGGAGAGGTGCAATGATAAAGAGCCTTTTTATGCTGTGCTGAAGGCCCCATAGATGGGGTAATGGGATGCATGGAAGGATTTTAAGCCGCAGAGTGACCTGGTGGCCGGGAGGAAGCTTGAGAAGGACGGTATTTTGGACACAGTTCTCTCTCCTTATCACACCCTTTGTCTCTGTGCAGTGTTGCTACTAACACGTGGTTTGTTTTCCTGGAAAGGGTCTAGGTGCTGGCAGCAGGTGAAGATTTGGAACTGGAGGTTTTGGCAGCCAAATGGAGATGGCATGGCACATGAGAGCATGAAATGGAGACAGAGAAGATGACTGCTTTCTCAGGCTGCTCACGGCCCATTGAGGCTGCTTTTCTACAACCCAGTCTCTTTCCACATCAGTCTCATTGGCTCGATCCTCAGGATACCATCTCCAAAGTCCTGGGAGTGGAAGTAATCAAAATATATAAGGAATACAATCAAACATTCTTTTTTTTCCCTAAGTATTTGATCAACCATTATATGTGGCCAATATCAAAACTGAGCAGTAAGCAGAAACCCAGATGGGGCGTCAAGGCACTTTTAGAGAAAGATCTCAAAGAAGATAGCTGAACGAATTTCTAGCCCATAATCTGGCTTCAGCTTCCATGAAAGTGTGTCATAACCATTTTTGAAGCAATCAGTGGAGAGGGTCATGAGTGAGACCTGGGATGCACAGAACTTATTACAGTCACGACCGCTGGTGGGTGGCCTGGGTATAGGACATCTGGCAAGATTATGGAGGGGAGAGGATTGCTCTGTATTTTCTGCCTAAGTTCACCAAAGCCCATCTCCAGTTCTGGAATAGGTCAAAGCAGAACATGTTTGTGGGGTTTAAAAAGTGCTCTCAGCTTATCCGGGCAGGAGGTCATAATCAGGGGGTGGGGAGGAGGGGGAGCAGGTGAGCAGGAGAACTCCATCAAAACGTGGCTAAGGCAAACCAAACACAGGAAACGCCCTGGATTAGGCTCATCCAGGCATTCCATCCTCAGATTTCAAAAAGGGGTATAATGGCAGTTGGCATTTTAGGGATAGCCCCCCTCATGCGTCTTCTCTTCTGTCACATTGCTCCCAGTTGCACTTGTTTGCCCTTTCTGTCTGGCATACAGCTAACACACCGTCATCCTGAGGACTCATGTCACCTATTTCCTAACCTGGATTTTCTGTTTTCCTATAATCCATACCTCCTTCCTTCTTTTCTTGTTTCTCTTTCTCTCGCTCTCTCTCTCTCTCCCTCCCTCCCTCCCTCCCTCCCTCTCTCAGGATTTGCAGTATGTATTTAATCAGAAACCATTACCAAGAGTTTTCTATGTACCAGACATGTGCTATATGAACAAAAATTTCATGATTATACTCTCATGGAGGTTACAAGTCTCATGGATGGCAATGTTATTACTTTGAAGCACATAAGTAACCTGAACTAGGGCAGGTGATTATTGCATGTTACTCTTCCCTTAGGGCAACTGTTTAATGAGTAGATAAGAATTACTCAAAATTATCATTTTTTCATACAAACAAGGGTGTTCTAACTGGGAAATAGTTTGTTCTCAAGTATTTAAACCAAGTTTCTTCAGACCTTATCCACACTCTTCATTTCCTTGAGCAGTGCCCCTTTTCTTCAACAGCAAGAATGAACTTGAGGCTGACCACTAGCCGATTATCACAGTGTTAGTTCTGGAGGCTGGATATCAGAGATCAGGGCACTAGCATGGTTGGATGCTAGAGAGAGCTCTCTTCCTGGCTTTCAGACAGCTGCCTTTTTGCTGTGTGTTCATATGGGAGGAAGGGAGGGAGGGAGGGAGAGAGAGATGGATGGATGGGAGGGAGGAAGGGAAGGGGAGAGAGAGTCTCTCTCTCTCTCTCTCTCTCTTTCTCTTTTTGATTTAGCACACCTTCCCTTAGCTTCTTGAGATAGGGTGCATGGAAGGTAAGCTTTTTGAAAATTTACGTATTCTACCTTTACTCTTGATGGACAGTTTGTCTAGGTATAGAATTCTAGGTAAGACATAATTTCCCTTTAGAAATTTGGAGGCACAGTTCTACTGTCCTCAGAGTTCAGGATTCAGGGTTGGTGTTGAGAAGTCTGATGCCATTCAGATTCTCACTCCTTTGTATACACCTTCTCTCTTCAGAAGTTTGGAGGATTTTGTCTTTGTGTCTGGTATTCTAAACTTTCTTGATAATATGCTTGATATGGCTCTGTTTCCATTCATTGACCTGTTTACTTGGTGGGCCCTTTCAATCTGGCAATTTAGGTCCTTCAGCTGTCTTTCATGTTACAGGATTTCTCCTGTTGTTTGGTAACCTTAGTTACCTGCTCATATTTAAGGATGGGATAGCAAAACATGTATTAGAAACCCTGTGCTTTGGGGAAGACCAATTGACCATGAACTTTACTGAAAGGTGACATGAGTAAGCTCTTTGGTGGGGAATTCTACTTCTACCCCATTCCACTCCATATCACTCTCTTTAGGGATTTTTTTTTTTCCACTTGGGCTAGTTATGTTCCTTAGAGATGTCCTCTCCAATCTTTTGTCTGGAGGTTAAAACATGATTCCCATGTTAGGAATTGGGAGAGGATCTAAGCATGTAGTATGCCTACATTAATTAATTCCTGTTTTCTCTCTAGGCCTCTAGCCCCTTCAGCTATACATAAGAAGTAGATAGTCCTCCACTTCTGTTAGGGGAACAGAGGAGCAGTCAACCAGTAAAGTAGAGTTGGGGGAGAGGTATCAAAACAGTACTATTTCTCAAGTAGTTCCAGCCCCCACTCAGTTCCCTTATTTCAGCCTTCTTGCATCTTCACTCCGTATCCAGGAGCTTTGCAATGCCACTCACCTTGCAATTGGTTTTCTCAGCTCTGCCAAGTCCTATGTCACTGCTATCAAAATTCTGTTGCTGTTACTTCTTGTCCCTCCCTCTCTATCCTCATCAGTTTTAGTGGAGTTCTGGAGGGAGTCAAATTAAATGCATTTGTTCAACCCATCGTTTCTACCTGGAACCAACTGTCAAACATTCTTTAAAAAAACTGAGATTCATTTGTCTAATAAATATTGAGTGCTTACAATGTTTTAGGCACTTTGATAAATGCTGGAGATGAACTGTGATGTATTTTCTTATTGTGCTTACGGATGCTCTAAGGTAATGGCTTGAAGGAAAAGATCCTTTTCCTTTCTACCTCCCTAAACGCAGAATTTTATCTTATAGGGTTCTATGCTGGGGTAACTGATCCTAATTTGAAACCACATCTAAAGCCGTGAATCATTTCTGATGTCATGCGTTCCCCATCCTGGTTGTGTTTCCGAGTGTCTGCAGGAGGTTAATTGGCCTAATATCTAATTCCAAGACTGTGTGTGGTGTTGGGGCTGATTTGCCTTAAAAACCATTCATTCTGAATAGTGCATAAGCACAGATCAAGTGCCTCAGGCGCTGCTGACTGGAGGATGGAAATGCAGTTGTCTTAATGGAATCCTTCCCTGTCCTGAATTGTGTCTTTGTTCCTGGTGGCAATTTATTTAAGATCTTATCTTCAAAGTTTCACAACAAGCTTCAATGATTATAATGATAAAAGGAGGCTGGGAAGGAGTCTGCATTTATTGAGTGCCCACTATGTGACAGGCAGTGGCCTTGGTACTTCCAATTTAGTACCTCTCTTAATTGTTGTCCCATATTAAATTCATAAGTATGGCAAAATTCTCCTGGATCAAAGCAAACAATTCAAGCATCGGTCATTGTCTTTTCGATGATCCTCCTCACCCAGACTTTGTATTCCTGTTCTGCATTCTGTATTCTATTTTACAAAATCTCTTGAAGCCAAGCAGACATATTTACACAAATCACATGCATATAAGAGTGTGTTCCCAGGATACATTGATAACTCCAGTCCACCTTGTTTTTATATTTCCAAGGGGTGAACTGCATACAAACAGCAGAATAGCACCCCTGCTTGGGTGGCAGATTTGGGGTTCCAGTGGGACAGGAAGAGCCCAGGCAGGGTCCCCTCAGACTAGCTCCCATGAGCTCTTTAGCCAGCTGCTATCTGAAATGCCAGTGCCCACCAGTGCTAAGGTTGTACTTGGAGAAAACTTTCTCTAGGCCTTCAGCCTCGTTTGAAAGGATTCTGTCATTTGAAATGTCTGGCCCTGACTATTGATTAGAGTCTATGATGAACTGGGAAAGAGCAAATTATCTCTGCTTGTTATTGGTATCTTACATTGACGAGGAACTGGAAGACCTCTGGAGTTCTTTACCTCGTACGTTGAGCCTAGAAAATCTCACATTTAGGACAGCTATATGTAATAATGATATTAACAATCACATTTCTGCCACTACTCAGAGATTACAAGGTATCATTACATTCACTGGTTCCTCTAAGTAGCCTTGAACTTGGTTTTCTTTGATTTATTACTGTGTGATTCAAAGATTACTTTGCAACTTCATTAATGACTAACACAGTAAACATACGTTTTTTATCAACTAGCAATTTCCTAATGTCAATTTATGGTTCATATTGAAAATCCTTCCCCTGCTCCCACCCCTGCAATAAAAAGCACCGGAAAAAATCTGGAGAACAAGGAACTGTGGCACACAGGCTGTTTGAACCCTAAATCAGTACCTTAAAACAGAATCATAAAATCACAGGGAAGAAAGGCTGAAGGTCGTCTAGTTCTAACCTCCATCTAATCCTGTTCTACATTCAAATATCCTCTCCCTGGGGAAGGCTCTGTTTGTGGTTCCTAATTAGTGGATTGCTTCTCAGAGCGAAGAGTGCAACTTGCTGTGACAGGTGGTAGGATAGGGAGCAGTGGCTAAACAGTTGGAGAAGGAAATGGAACCGCCTTAGGGAGAGAACAGAGTTTACTTTTTCAATAGACACCAGCCCCTCACCCTGGGCCCAGCACAGTTGGTGTTGTAAGGGAGACAACACAGAGGGGAAAAATAGACTCTTCCTTCAAGAAGTTTATAGCCTAGTGCAGAAGGAAGCGGTGCAGAAAAAAGCAGTTAAATGAAGAGTATGCCAGGGAGTCACCCTTGGAACAATGAGCATTGACTAAAAAAATAGAGGCAAGTCAGCTGACACTGGATTCAGCTACTCTAAAGGGACCAGACAACTTGTAGCCATGTATGTGATTTTTCTAGAGCAGTTTTGAAGAGTTCCCTTACCTCAACAAAGAATTTATGAACCAATGGGAGACGGTTGTAAGTTCGGACCCAAAAAGTAAGTCTGAGTGGGTCTTGGGTTTCTAAGCTCATTCTGAGGCATTGAGCCTGTAGAGGGATTCTTCGCTGGGGAGAGGGCCTCCCAGGGGCCTGAGAATATCACACCCAGGACTGTGCCATGAGTCTGCCCTTCACATAGTACTTGGTCTTGAAGGCACATCTCCCCTGACGTTTCCCTGACCACAGCCCCCACTTTCCAGGTAGAGGTAACCACTCCCTGCTCTGTACCCATATTTACTGTGTACATACTTCTCTTAGGGATTGACTGTACCACACAGTATTTGTCATGCTCCGTTGACACATCTGCCTCCCTTAGCATCCTGGAAGACAAGGAGCCATGGGCCTTGACATTTCTGTGTTCTCGGGGGCCTCTGCACAGTGGCTGGCACTCAACACGTGCTGTGTCAGTAAATAAGTGACAGGATGAGTGAGTGAGTGCATGAAAGCATAAATGATGGAATAAATGATAGTGTACATGGAGAGTTACTATGAACAAAGACTTCAAGTCAACAGTGTACCTAGGGAACAATGGCAAGAATGATCTGCATGAAGCATGTTTAGAAACAGCCCCCCCACCCAAAAAAAAAGGGTTAATCGTGTGTAATGGAGGGCCTTGAGTGCCAAGACACATTCCTTTGTTTATTCATTTTGTTGAACAGAGAAGTTGCTGTAAACTCTTGCAGGCAGTGTGGATAATCGAAAGCTACAGTCTCTAGGCTCAGGGAGTACAAACAGAGGAGAGGATGCCCTCACAGGAGCTACATTAAAAGGCAGGTGGTGGCAAGGGTGTGAGACAGGCATGGCTAAGGAGCCCTAGGAGTTGAAGTCCCAATGAGTCACTTTGAGCTGTGTTGATAGAAATGCACCTGAACTGGCCTCCAAGGGTAAGAAGACCTGCAGAAGTTCATGACATCAGCAAGGGAGCGGAGATGGGACCAAGCCAGGGATGGAGCACAAGCTGAGAACTGTTCCCTAAGGCTGAAGCAAATCAGGAAACGGGTGGAAGGTAAAATTGTAAGCAGAGGTTGGGTGAGATTGTGGAGGGTATTTGTCAGGCTAAGGCATTACACTCTATCCCAGAGTGGGAGAATGTGTGGTGACTTGCTGCCTGTTAGGTAGGGCTAATTACCATGAGTACAGGGACTTGTGCGCCCAGCCCTGGTAAAAAGGTGAGGCAAATCTTTTTGACAGGCCTACCTGAGGTTTTGAAACTCTTTTGCTCTATAATTGTCAAATGCTGAGATCGTTTCTGAGGTTTTTACATAGTAACTTGTTCTTCGTAGGCTGCCGTTTCAGTGTACCATATACTGTCATTATCATTGCTTAGTGTTCCAAGACAGACCTCCGCAGAGACAGATACACAGACTGTTATTGGATAGAACCTGGGGTAGAAAAAAAAGCCAGCACCAGAGCATTCTGGGAAGATGGCAGAGTAGGAAGAACCAGGAATTTGTTTCTTAGACACCTAGTCAACAATTGCACTGGTAGAATCAGTCTGATGTAACTATTTTGGAAGTTGAGTTTATTCGTGCAACTTTTGGGGAAAGGCTTGCATGGTAAATTGTGGTCAATTTCAGCTCTTAGCGCACTAGCATAGCAGCCACCCATCCCACACCTCCAGGCCCATAGCAGGCAGCTGGGCATGTGTTCTTGGACAGTTTTCACTCAGCTTGTGGGAGCCAGGGTGGGCAAAAGGGACCTGGCCCTCTAAAAACGAGGGCTGTGTTCTGAGCACTGTTGCTGCCTCTGATCTCAGAGAAGCAGACAAACAGGCCGGTGACAATGGTTGTTGCACATTCCCCCATTTTTGCAAGTCCCTCTCCTTCCAGCTGAAGTGACTTCTAGGGGATTTAAAAGACTGTTGCCTTCCTTCCTTATTTTTCTTTTTCCCCTTTCAGGAACCAGACATTAACCACTAGAACATTCAAAACAAACTGCTTATATGAAGGAACTTAGAAAGTCACCACACATGCTCAGGGGAAAGTAGAGGTTCGGAAAACACTTGAGAAGACCTTAAGTTTACACCTCAGGCGGATCCTTGGCAGAGAGATAGCCTACAACAATCAATCAAACAAACAAACAACAACAAAAAACAAGAACAAAAACAAAAAACTACCAAACCCCATGGAAGGAGAAAAATCTGATTTCCAGTTAACACATTATTAGATTCAAATGTCCAATTTTCAACAACAACAACAAATCACAAGGCATACAAAGAAATAGGAAATATAGCCCATTTAAAGGGGGGAAAAAATTCAACTGAAACTGTCTCTGAAAAAGACCTGCTCAGGGATCTACTAGACAAAGCAATCCCTCTGGGATTGTGGATAATGCATTTCTTCTACTGGCTTTGGTTCCCTTATTATGGGATTAAAAAAAATAAAGGTTAAAGCATAGGATTTGAGGTCAGAAAGATCTGGATAGCTCTGATATGTTCTGTTTTGGTGACCTTGTGGAGGTTCCTTAACTTCTCTGAGCCTCATCTGTAAAATACGAATAATAATTTTATTTCAAAGGGTTGTTATGAGAATTACATAAGATAAAGTAATTTATTGGAAACTAACAATTATGTACAAGATAGTATACTGCATGAACCACTTCATTTAAAAATGTTTTTAAGCACTTAGGACAGGATCTGGGTATACAGTAAAGACTTCTAGTAGGGCAGAATAGGAACAGTGGACAATCTACAGAAAAATGTTGTTTTTCCTTATTCAGATGTTTTGAATAAAAGCTTAGTATATCAAATATACTTGATTAAGAAGGGCAAATTGCAACAAAATCCAAGGGTCCTTTCAATTTTTGAATACTCCAGTTACGTTGTATTTTATATTTCTTGAAAAAACAATGCCTCGCAGTTGGAAATATTCAGTTCTAATGAATTTTTATATGGTTTTACTTTGTGGTGGGTTGTGCCTGTGTATATATAGTCCACCAAGACCTTAATTCAAATAATTCACTCAGCATTACTCTGTATCAGTAAGTCCAAAACGATGTTTCAAGATTGAGAAACACTGTGAGCATGTTTTCTCAATCTCTCTCTCTCTCTCTCTCTCTCTCTCTCTCTCTCTCTCTCTTTCTCTCCATACACACACACACACACACACACACACACACACACACACACACCCCGGGGTGCCAAAAAAATGTATACACATTTTAAGAGACGTTAACACTTTGGTCAGCATTGCTCAAGCAGTAGTTCGCCATAATCAGAAGTGTCTGGATGCTGATGATAACCATTTTGAGCACCTCTTGTAATTGCAGAAGCCAAACATGACTTGTGTTCATGTTTTGTTATCAATTTTAATATAGTTTTTTCCTTTCTTAAAATATGTATACATTTTTTTGGCACTCTCTGTACACATACACACACACACATACACACACACACACAGATCTTTCAGTATAAATAGGTATATATGTCATGCAAATGTAGTCATCAAAAAAACAGAATGAAAGTGAGCTACATAGAACAAAAGAACCTTTCCAAGGGAAGTGCTGATGGGGAGAGGAGGTGGTGAGGCTAAACTGTGTGTGTCAGAAGAGTCCGCCTGTGGAGGCTGGAGATAATCAGGATGTCAGGTTTCTGAACCAGTCAGCCAACTTTCCAATCCATCTGCCAAGAGCATAGCCCCATTCTGCCTCAGCCGAGTGACCCATCTGTGAGTCTTGGCCACTGGAGACAAAAGTGTTGCTATCTCTTTGTAGAGCTGGGCACAATTGCAGAGCAATGCACACTAGCATTTTTGTTAGGAGTTGGCAAGTTCACAATTAGCGCAATTGTTTCAGAAAGTGTGCGAGTGCACGATGCTTCATGTCATTAATGTCTGCAGTGTGCTAGGAATAAAAGGATGGCTGGGGGAGGGGGTACATAAGTTTTAATTATTCAAATACATGCAGAATTATACAGCCTGAAAGACTCCATTTCTGAGGCTCCTTCCTGCATCCACACAATGTGTTAGATTCTACCAAGTGGTCAAAATAACTCTCTGGCTTTCAGTTAGGAATTGAAATGAGGTCCATTAAGTCTTCTGGGCTACCAGGTGATCATTTAGTCATTCCTGTTGTAGAGGGAAAAAAAAGAAAAAAATCAGACATGACAGAATACTGGACTGAAAAAAATCTCTTGGTCTATGCCGTCACTTTTTTTTTTTTTTTTTACACTGCAGCAGCTCAGAGGCAGTCTTTCATTGTAAGTCCCACAGTTTTTTGTTTGTTTGTTTGTTTTTTATTCAGTCGTGTTTATAAACTGATATCATTGGCTTTCCCTTCTCATTTTTTTTTTTTAGTTAAATATCTGGGGTCCTATCAGCTGAGTATCAAAAGACTCACTCTGTGACAGGTTACAGTTCTGAAGTCTGCAGAGAAAGATATAACATCAGGCTGCCAAGATGCCATTTACTGCTGGGCTTCCAGGTCAAGGGGTGAATCAAAGTAGACTGCTGCTTAGTCCTATGTGTATTAATCAACACATATTTAATGAGGGGCCTTTGGTGCTCAGCATGGTATTAGGTGCTACAAGATATATAAATATATGTTATGGATCTATAAATACAAAGGCAAATGTAAATATATAAATGAAAATATCAGATTTTTGAGAAACTTTAGTGAGTTCAGATTCAGTTTTGGTGGGCAATGGATCAAAAGACTGTTCTATAGCAGCCAGTTAATAGAGTTTCGGGCTTTCAGGATATCATAGCCTAGTGAAGGAGACAAGCTATATTTACAGTAGAGAATTAATGATTGCTAAATAGTTTGGTCTTAATTATCATTGCAGTATAAGTTTATAAAAAGAAAAAAACAGACTGGCTTGAGTTAATGATTTACTCTGTGAAGTAGTTGGAATTGAGATGGGATAAATAGTTCATATTATAAAGAACTAGTCAAGCAAGAAATCTGAAATTGATATACATGTGTGTGGGCTTGTGCGTGCGCGCGCACACACACACACACACTGAAGCCACTCCCCTAAGCAGGGGAATAATAGTTAATCCAGAGCATGACATGTGCTGGGCACCGTGCCAGGTGCTTGGGGCACCAAGATGCCCAGTGTATGTATGTTTCCTGCTCTGATGGAGCTCACAAAGGGGCATTTTAGGAAATGGGTTTAGCTGCAGATTATAGGACAGATAGGAATAGGGAGAGTCTAGAGCTAAAGAGGCCAGCTGTGAGCACGGGCAGCTATGATGAGTGCCTGGGCTGGTGTGGTGAGCTTGGGCGAGCAGAGGAAAAGCGAGTCTGAAAGGCACTGAGATGCTTGGAACCTGGAAAAAGACATTGAAGGACAGGCAGCAGTAAGGAGGACAGACCCATGGGAACAATGTGATGTCAGCAACTGAACTGGGGCACTTGAAAGGCAGCCAATTGGAATGGCAGAGATAACAAATTTTTGAAGATACTGCAAGTAGAATAGTGGCAGAACTACATAGCAGGGAGATGGAATTATGGACTGATTAAGATAAATGAAAAGGGACGAATTCTCCAGGAACTGGGGGAGAAGGGAGAGAGAAAGATAAAAGAGAAGAGAGATATCAGAGCCTTGGGGGCACCCCAGGATTAGAATAGCAGCTGGGAGGGAAAGGGGGGAATCCAAAGTAGCTGAAAAGGTCAGGAAGAAGTTGGAAAACGTGTCACTGAATCTAAGGGAGGAAAGAATTTGAAGGAGTGGGCTGTCAGAGTGGTTCAATGCCGTACAGAGGCCGAAGAAAATGAAAACCAAGATAAAGCCGTTCATTGTACAAGATTGCACTCTGTGGGTTTTCTCTTTTAAAATTAAATGGAAAGCATCAGACATTAATAAGTTCTGAAATAAAACATACATGCAAATGAGCAACATTAGGGATTCAGTGACCTGCAGGGCTGAGATAACAATCTTGATCACCAAGCAGCACTTTTGTTTTCAAAGCACTTTCGAATACAGTATTTCAGCTAACTTTTTACAACATTTCTGGACCGATTATAGCCTACAAGGTGTCGAATTTCCTGTTTTCATAGTTTACTTGCTCAATTACCATTTGCATCTGTATAGCTATCAATACTACTCACCATAAATAACTATTGAGGAACTTTGCTGACAGAAAATGAAAGATGATGATAATGATGACGATACCCATAGTAATAATACTCAACACTTACGTGGTATGAAATGATTTCACCTGTGGTATTTCATTTTACCTTCAACAGCTCTGTGAAATGAGTCGCTATCTCCATTTTACACGTGTGGGCAGCCTTTAAAAATCCACATCCAAAACAAATGCATTGAACAGGGTTAAACTAGATCAAGTAAATGAGTTTGTCATGTTTAATGGACTTAAGCTCTGCTAAGAACAATAAAGTATATCTTATCATACAAGAAGAAAAAAAAATCTGAACATATCAGGACACATCAATTAATGTGTCCCCTTTCTATATCTTATCATATAACAAGAAAAAAATATCTGGACCTATCAGGGGATAAATCTCATAAATTTCTGTGTTAGAAAATTTTGGGTTGCAAATGACACAAACCACCCCAATCTCATTTAGGGAAAAAAAGTGGCAGGACATTTATTGGCTCAATCACTGAAAAGTCTAAGGGTGGACGTTCATTCCAAAGGTTCAGATGTGACTGACTCCAAGTATAATTCACGCTAAGAAGGAACAAATTCAGAGCTTGGATGGGCTTTGTGTACATGTACGCCCTGCGTACGTGTGTGCATGTGTGTGTATATGTTGTGGGGAGCAGTGGGAGAACAAGGATAAAAATCAGCTATGCCTCAATATAAGGACCTAGAGTAGGAAGGGGTGATTCTCCATGGGAAAATCCAGGTGTTCCTCGCAGAAGAAAGAAGAATGGATGTTGAGCAGGCAAACCCAGCACATTTCCAAAATTATTTCTGTCCTAAAGTAACGTTCCACCAACTGAGCTGGAATTCTCACCGTTATTTGTCACTGGTGAAGACTTTGGGACTTAGGAGTTTCCTACAATAATACAGCTACTTCGGGACAGAGATTCTCAACCTTAACAAAAATGCTTTAAAAAATATACATGCCTGAGCCTCACTTCCCCGGTGAGGTCCAGACATTGAAGCTCAGCACCTCAAGCTTTGTGCATGCAGTGAGTGTTTGAAAGGAATAATAAAATTTGCGAAGTTAATAGCATGAGATACCAGTTCCTCATCCCATACCTTTTCTTACCTCCCTTCCCCCTCCCACGCTATCAGTGAGGACTGGTGGACAGAGTGGGCATCCCATAAGCATTGGCAGAATTGATTACAGTGAAACTCAATTTGAGAGAATATGCTATCCCGTCCATGTTCATGTGTTTTCCTCCTTTGAATATACTAGATTCCTATGTTCTGCTTGAGACTGTCTCCAAGTCAAGATAAATGGTGGACAAAATGAGGAGGAGTCCCGTGTGTGCTCAACGACCCTCCAGTCCAGTAGGGGAGAGAGATGCATTACAGGAATTACTGTTTGGAGCTGGAGGGGCTCCCAGCATCAACCAACAATCTACCCCATCTGAGGAAATCAGTCTTCACTGGGATTTATAAGTCAGACAGACAGAGCGGGTATGGGGTTTGCTTAGCCGTGTGAAGTCCAGTAAGCAAAACAAAAAAAAACCTGGCCCCTTTCGGGACTTGCAAGTAGTTCATTATGGCTAGGGGACAATGCCTAAGGGCAGAGCAACCAGGGCTGAAGCTGGAGAGAATAGGGGACCTAAGTGGTAAGTTTATTTTTATTCAAGTGCTCAGGGCTCCAAGGAAGTGTTTATTATGGACCAAAATCCTTACACATTCTATCATGTTGAGCTTGTACATTTTCTATTTGTGAATCGAAGAAAAAAATGTACAGTTTTAGATTGGATTTTAAACATCAGTCCAGATATGAGTCCAAATGGCCTCCCTCGAACGACGATTTGTTGCTCTTGCGCTGCAGAGCCGCGGCTCGGCCACTGGGGTGCAGTGCCGCTCAGCGGACAGTGAGAGCTGGAGGTGGACGGCTGAGGGGCGGGCTTCCAGGGACTGACTCCCTCCCCAAAGCAACAAATAGGTTCCCCTTGAACTAGATGGAGCACCTTGTTCTCACTTCTCCTCTGTCCTGCCTCTACCATCCATCGCCCTCCCCGTCAACACACAAACGCCCTGTCAAAAATGATGTGCGTGGAGCAGAAAGACGTTTGTAAATTGATGGTCCCTACTGGACTTGCTTACAAGTCCCCTCTCCCAGTAAACAGGGGGCTTGCCTTGTAAAAAAAAAAAAAAATTGGAAATCACCAAAACGTCCAATGATCGGGGGCTAACTAAACGACTCGTCGTAGTACATTGATACAACGAAACACAATGCAGCCATTAAAAGGTAGGAGAAATGATAATGTTAAATGAAACAAATATTTCCAAACAATATATGGTGAGAGCTAGTCTTACTAAGGTGTTCGTTTAATAGATATTTACATAGAATAAAACTCTGGAAGTTATCAGTGATAATCTCCTGATGGTAGAATTACTGTTGATTTTTATTTTCTTCTTTATAGTGTCCTTTATTTTTTATAAAATAATGGATATGAATACTTTATATTTAGAAGAAAATTAATGAGGGAAATTCCAAAACAAATAAGTAAATATCCGTCACACCATATGCAAAAGAATGAACAACTTTATAATTTTATCACACTTACTCAGAGCTGTGTGGATTCATGGGACTGTTTGCATACTAACAGGATCATCCACTGATACAGGCCATTGAGAAGCATACTCACAAGTCCTGGGAAGAACAATGAAACATGAGAATGTATTAGTAGTGATTATAGATACTTGCTTATTTTCTTCTGAACACTTTTCCACATTGTTTTCAAATTTTCTGTGAAAAGCATGTACAAATTTTATTTTAAAATATAAAAAATAATAGCAGGTACACAGACTGACTACCAAATGGAAAACCAACTCAAGCGAAGGGAGTGAATTATTGTGGTACATTTGTCACAATTGAGAGACCAATATTTATACATTATTAACTAAAGTCTATAGTTTATATTATATAGAATTCACTCTTTGTGTTGTACATTTGGTGGGTTTTTACAAATACCGGGGGTGCCAAAAAAATGTATGCAAGTGCATACTTTGGTCAACGTTGCTCAAGCAGTAGTTTACCATAATCAGAAGTGTCTGGACGCTGATGGTAACCACTTTGAACACCTCTTGTAATTGCAGGTCAAACGTGACTTGTATTCATCTTTTGTTATCAGTATATATTGAGTAAATTATAATACAGTTTTCCTTTCTTAAAATGCGTATAAACTTTTTTGGCACCCTCTGTATATAATGACATGTATCGATCATTATAGTATCATACAGATTAGTTTCATACTGTTGATTTTTGTGTATTCATCTTGTCTCCTACAACCTAGCTAAACTCATTTAGTTTTAGTGGCTTTTGTGTAGCTTCTATTGGATTTTCTACAGAGACAATCATGTTATCTGAAAATAAGAGCAGTTTTACTTCTTCCTTTCCAGAACCTCTAGTACAATGTTGAAAGGAAGTATTAATCCATTGCCAGGTTTGTGATCGTAGGGGGTGATGCATTCAGTCTGTCAAAGTAAAACATGATATTAGCTGTAGATTTTTCATAGCTGCCCTTCATGAGGGTGAGGAAGTTCCCTAGTTTGCTGAGAAGATGGATGTTGGATTTTTATCGAATGCCTTTCTACATCTACGCAGATGATCATATGGTTATTCTTTTTTTAGTTTAAAATGGTGACTTACATTGATTAATTTTCTAATGTTAAACTAACTTGGCATTCATGGGGGAAATGCCACTTGGTCATGATAGTATCCTTTTTATATATTGTTGGATTTTGTTTATAATTTTTTTGCATCTGTGTCCATGAGTGATATTGATCTATAGTTTTCTTCTAATGTTGTTTGCCTGGCTTTGGTGTTAAGGGAATGCTGGCATCATGGAATGAATTGGAAGTTGTTTCTTCCTTTTAAATTTTTTGGAAAGTTTGTTTATAACTGATATTATCTCTTCTTTACATGTTTGATAACATTCACCAATAAAGCCATCTGGGCCTGGAGTTTTCTTTTCGGGAAGGTTTTCAACTACATATTCAATGTTGTTGATAGACATATAGCACTATTTAAGCTACCCAGTTCTTCTTGAGTGAGCTTTGGTAGTTTGTGCCTTTCAAATCCTTTTTTCCTCTGATCAGGTAGCTTCCTCACACACGTGCATTAATCAATACCCTGCTGAGTCCTCAAGGGGGCCCTCGGTGTATCTTCAGGGCTGTCTCTCTGTGCAGGTCTTCTCTGATGCTCTGTCCTGTGAACAACAACCATCTTGGTTTCCTTGGACTTCAGCTCCATCCCAACTCAGGGAGTCCATGGGGCTGTGCCTGGTTCCCCTCCCTGCACAGCAGCCTGGAACCCCCCCGCCCCCCCCCACACACACACAGCAGTAAGCTGTAGCAACCATAGTCCTTCTCTTGCTGTTTCCCGCCTTCCAGGGATCATCCTCCTTCATTGCTGATGTCCATGACCTTGAAAACTATTGTGAAATGTTGTCTTTTTCTTTTTGGAGGGTGTTTCAGGCAGGAGAATAAATCTAGCCACTATTAGAACATCTTTTGTGGAAACAGAAATCCCTTATGTGTTATATCTACATAGCACAGTTTTTCCTTTAATAGTCCAAAAATTCTTAATATACATTTGTCAGATGCTATATATCTTTGAACAGCAATGAATTCAGCAAGAAATGTTTTGAAATTATTTTGAGAATTTCTAATAAGTCCTCATTACTTACTCTGTGAAAACACTATAAACTATAAAGCTCTGTACAGTTTTAAGTATTAATGTTAGGATTTCTGTACTGTACAAAAGAGATATATATTGCATTATACTCCTGCTTTCACAAAAAGATTTAGAAGCAGATGAATAATGAAACTTGGGAAAATGGTGTCATGAAATGCTTCATTTTGGTAACTTTACCGATTATATTTAATAAGTTAAAATTTCTAGTTTAATGATAAGTTATTACCCATAAAGATCCCGGTTAGGACTGTTTTAAAAGTTTGTATTGGGGAAGACTTTCTCTTAATATATTGCCTTTAGAAGTTCCAGAACTTTAGGTAATTTTTAAATGAAAGGAAAGGTAGCAAAAATTATAATAATTAATAAACATTAAGGACAGAAGTTAAAATACCTATTCAGAGCCACCAATGTAAAGCCATACCTCTTATTATGGTTTAAATTGAATATGCTCTAATGTACACTAAACTCTATAAAATTCAATTATTTTGTAAATGACAAATAATTATAAGTTTTTAAAAATAAAGGCAGGTATCACAATAAGTGCTTTTCGAGCACAACTATTCCGTCTTTTTTATTTTTTTTTATTTTTTATTTATTTTTATTTTTTTAAAGATTTTATTGGGGAATTGGTGGAGGGGAACAGCGTTGGGGAATCGGGGAAGGGGAACAGACAAGTTGCTGTCTTCTTGTTCTTCAGTCTAGCTGCGGAGGATGTTGCTTCACTGTTGGTATCGTCATTGCGCTCTTCCCGGATGAGGCAGATGGGTCGCTGGCCTCTGGATGTCGCTCACCGCGGCTATTGGCAGCTCACGCTTGGCTGCCAGCCGCTCACGCTGGCTGCGGGCCACTCACTGTAGCCTATGGCAGCCCACTGCAGCAGGGGCTGCAGCCCACACCATCACCGGGGCTCACACAGCCCAGCTCCAGGTGGAGCTGTTGTTAGCTGTAGAGGGCAGTGTCACTGGCCCTCATGTGGGATACGAACCAGGGCCGCTGGCTTCCCAAAACCAGCGCTTAACCAATGCGCCACTCGGCCGGCCCCTATTCCGTCTTTTTTAAATAACTACTAATTGCTTCATGAATAGTTTAGCAAATTATTTCTAACATTTTTTTTTCATCCATGGTAGATATTTTTAATGTATGAATGGGAGGAAGAAAAAAACATAGGAGAGCTTGAAGATAAAGATTAGGTCAATGGGAAGATTTTCCCTCTCCAGAGAAATTCATGCCTTCATATTGACATCATACGGCAGAGTAACAACCAACTGGCCAATCAAAGAAAATTCTCCATCAATTGTTTTCAGACCACCTCATTAGTGTTCACTGGTAACTGTCTCTAAGGCTCTGGAGATGAATTAACTGTGAATCCTTACTTGAGAAAAATTCTATTTGCTTAATGATGAAAGGTGAATAAAAGTAGCCCTTTAATGGGAGGAAAGTAATGTGATACATATTTTTAAAGGGTGAGGTCACAAATTGTCATAAACAAAAATCAATCAAATAGATTCTGAATCAAACTATATTCTGTAGTTTGAGTCACCCAGTTTTGATTCATGCAGTTACCATGTCCTATCAAATACAGAAACCAGTGAGCAGGATAAATTGGACATCTGACAGCTTTCTGGTTAAGCAGTTTTTTCAGGCTCTTTCACTGAAACTATCAGAAAATTTCTACTTGACTTGACTAGAAGAACTACAAGACTGAAGTTTCTTGTAAGAAAAAAATGACTCCTTACAATTTGGAGACTCCTGAGTTCACTGAAAACAAAACAGGTGTATTTCCCCCATGGGAAATGCATCACATCAGGCTTAGAATTAACCTTTATCTTCTGCTCCTTCCAAACAAATACGTTGTATCGCTACTGCCAGGATGCTGCCCAAAGTACATTATTTTTTAGGAGAAAAACTCTAATCTTTTCCTTTAAAAAACAATCACTTATGATAGCTCTGACACATGCTACAACATGGATGAAATTTGAACACATTATGCTAAGGGAAATAAGCCAGTCACAAAAGGACAAATATTGCCTGATTCTACTTTTAAGAGGTTCCTAGAGTAGTCAAATTCATTGAGATGAAAAGTAGGATGAAAGTTGCCAGTGGCTGGGGGAGGGAAGGAATGTTGTTTAATATAGAGTTTAATATTGCATATAAATAGAGTTCTGGTGGTTGGTTGTACAATAATGTGAGTGTGCTTAAATACTGTTGTTGGGTTGTACAATCAAAAATGGTTAATGGGCCGGCCGAGTGGCGTATTGGTTGAGCGCTGGTTTTGGGATGCCAGCGGCCCTGGTTCGGATCCCACGAGGGCCAGTGACACTGCCCTCCACAGCTAACAACAGCTCCACCTGGAGCTGGGCTGTGCGAGCCCCGGTGATGGTGTGGGCTGCAGCCCCTGCTGCAGTGGGCTGCCGTGAGCTACAGTGGGTGGCCCGCAGCCAGCGTGAGCGGCTGGCAGCCAAGCATGAGCTGCCGGTAGCTGCGGTGAGCGACGTCCGGAGGCCGGCGACCAATCTGCCTCATCCGGGAGGAGCGCAATGATGATACCAACAGTGGGGCAACATCCTCCGCAGCTAGGCTGAGGAACGGAGGGACAGCGGCTTGTCTGTTCCCCTTCCCCGATTCCCCAACGCTGTTCCCCTCCGCCAATTCCCCAATAAAATCTTTAAAAAAAAAAAAAATGGTTAAGACGATAAATTTTATATATTTTTTTACCACAATTTAAAAATCAATCAAACAAACAAACAAACAAATTGACCTTTAGTGGTTTCGCATTGCCAACAACAATAATACCCAGTATTTTTTTTCATCGAGGCACACATACAAATGATCACTAGCCCACAAGGGTAAATGCGTAAAATTGTTCCTGGACAGAGTTGACCAGCTGGGGTCTCTGGCCATCTCAGTCCCCATATATTTGCCAGAAAGACTGAAAGGATCAACCTCTTGGCACTTCAGTCATCCGTTCGTTCACAGACGCTAAGTTGGGAATATCTACTCACATTCCTCAGCCTTGCCTCTACGACTCTCTCCATAGTCTGGCTCAACTCTGTCTTCCTATGGCCTTTTCATTGCATGTAACTGAAATCCAACATGCACTTGTTTAAACAAAAATCAAGGGTATCACCTTATATATCTAGGTAGCTGACTGTAGGCAAGGATGCTTTGAGCTGTGCAAACAGTTTTGGTGGACTTGAGCTTATCTACCATTTGACTCTTCATTCCACTGGACATCAGCTTCATTTTTCAGAAATGCTCTAAGTTATTGATTTTTAACCAGAAGTAAAACTGCTTTGCAAAATGTTTAGCATCTTTAGTATGAACATTTTTGTGCATGCCTCCTGATATCCATAGGAAAAGTTTCTCTAGGAAATGGTTGTTCACAAATGGTCACACCCTCCTCAAACTTTACTGTGTCTACAAATCACCTGAGAGTGTTAAAATGCAGCTTCTGATTCTCCCTCTTGCATTTCTAGCAACCGCCCAGGTCATAC
Organism: Aselliscus stoliczkanus; assembly: GCA_033961575.1. Lineage (NCBI taxonomy): Eukaryota > Metazoa > Chordata > Mammalia > Chiroptera > Hipposideridae > Aselliscus > Aselliscus stoliczkanus. The sequence continues at coordinate 42,718,990 of CM066735.1, read as the reverse complement.
TGATGCTGCTGGCCCAAGGGCCATATTTTGACTATCAAGGCATTAGGGGAAGTTCAGAAATGTTCAGGAGCATTTTTGGTTGTCACGTGACTGGGAGCCCTCCTGGCAATTGGTGGTGGGGAGCAGGGATGTCCCACCCTAAATACCAATAACTCCCCCTTTGAGAAAGTGCTCTCATGCCTGATGTGTTGCACGCTTAGTGGCATCCTAAATATTTTAGGATGAAAGGAAGCTTCTCATACCACATCATAATAGAATGTAACTCTCAAGAAAAATGAACACCACAGTAAATGTTTAAAGGTCACCATTAAGGTTTTTCTTTTGGGTTTTAGAAAATACCATTAAGGTTTTAGAATCTACTTTTCATGTGCTTAGACCAGAACTCAACCTCATTCTCAACCCTATTTTTAATAATAATAATAAAAAAACAAAAAGCAGTGTTGAGAAGCCAGATTCTTCCCCCAAATTTCATGGGGAGGCTCATGCTTCAGTGAGATAAGTACAAGTGCCTGTGTATGTGGCTGGAGCAGGTGCTTTGGGGTATTTTAGATAAAATGTGGATTCTGTGCTTGGTGGAAGCATGACAAATGATGCTTGGACTTCATCTTCACTGCACTCTTTTTTTCTCATTTGCACATCATTTTTTTTGTTAAATCTTTGGATGCACCATCCATTATAGCTTTTGAAAATGAAGCTAAAATGTCATGATCTGTGTTTCTGGGAGTGTGTGTAACGTTAAGGAAACGGAGTGTAGTACCAGGAAGCCTGGGTTCAAAGCCTGGCTCAGTCAGACTCTTAGTTATGTGACGGTGAGCAACTTACTTAACCACTCAGATTCTTAGCTGTAAAATTGGATAGTAGTGGCACCTATTTCCTGGGGTTGTTATAGGTAAGTAATAGATGAAAAACATTTAGAATAATGCCAAGCACATGGTTAGCATTTAGTAGGTGTGTATTACTATGAAAATATCCATTTGAGTTTGTTACGGAGTATGTTTTATGGTATAGTATAAGAAGACAAAGGAGCATCATATACAGAGAACATTGTTTTTCATAATAAATGTGAAATGGGTCCCAGGATAAATAAATTGGGGTGATTCCATACAATTGAATACTGTCCAATAGTTTGGATTAGTGGTGTGTACTTTATTATTCATCAGAATTACCTGGAGGGTTTGTTATACCATATATTTCTGGGCTCTACCCCTAAAGTTACTGATTGAGGTGAGGGGCATAGCCCTAAAATTTGCATTCTGACAAGTTCTTAGGTGGTACATCCAAAGATTTAACAAAAAAATGATGTGCAAATGAGAAAAAAGGAGTGCAGTGAGGATGAAGCCCACACTTAGAGAATCACTGGTTTAAATCACTGCTTTTCAACCTTGGCATTAGCGTTGTAGACCACATAATTCTTTGTTGGGTGGGTGGGTGGGGGGCTCTCCTGTGCATTGTAGGAGATTTAGCATCATCTCTGGCCTCTACCCACTTGATGCCAGAGGTACCTCTTCTTCCTCCCCCATTATGACAACCAAAAATATCTCCAGATATTGCCAAATGTCCCTTGGGGAGGCAAAATTGTCTCCTGGCTTAGAAGACTGAGCTAGTAACATGCACCAATCATAAAAATATGGTTTATAGTTTAAAAAGCAGGCTGCAAAAAAGACATACAGGCAATCTGCATCCATTAATGTAAAATTTAGAAACACAAAACAATATATTTTTATTGATACAAATATATTTATTAAAGTTGTAAAAAAATATGGAATGGAAGGACACACAGCAAAATCATGAAAATTGTTGCCTATGAAGACAGAAGAAAAGCAATGGGCCTGGGGCTGGGTATTCTATCTGTAATGTTTGAGCGTAGTGTTTTATTAATTAAATGTTTTTAAAAATCATGAGCTCATTTGATGACCCAATCAATCTTGTTAATTGTGAGTCATAAGTATGTGAATGTTTATTATGCTATTCTCTGTATTGTCCCATATTTAAAACATTTTTTTTCTAAATTAAAAAAAAAAGCACACAAATATTTAGTAAGAAAAGGAACCATCCACATTATAATTTGTGTTACTTATGTACTGATTGAAAGTGTTGGTTTCAGGGTCAGAAAGACTAGAGTTCAAATCCTGATTCCACCACTGATGAGTTTATGACCTCTCTACGCCTCAGTTTTCCTGTTTATAAAGTGGAGGTGATCATAGTACAATTGTTGTTAGAAGCATTGACTGAAGTAATGGGTTTACTATGTTAGGCCAGGTCCTATGAGAGGCAGAATTAAAGATGGAGGATTATTTTTTAAATTTTCCCCTATGAGAGTAGATAGGGGGCTAGCTGACAAGGGCGGCGAGAACTTTCAGACTACAATGCCAGTTAGCCCGTGAGTGAGGTAGAGAAGGAAGGCAGGTTGGATGGGAGCATCGTAGATGCTGTGCAGGCTACATCGATGTTTGGCAAGGCTATTGGGAGATCTCCAGCCAGTTAGTTGCCTGTCAGAGGAGTCAGATGTCTCCAGGACTGGGCCTGCTTTTGTATCCCTACCATGCTCAGGCATTGGCTCAGAGCAGCCCATGGAAAGCTTGGTCCAAGCAGGACGTAGTTTCAGGGCCCAGTAGCCAAGGCTCAGACTGATGTGGTTGGGAGTCTGCGAGGAGCATCTGGGCTGCCACAAGTGCACAGGATCACACCGAGCACATGGTGATTACTCAATAAATATTAGGTGCTATTAACAACAATACTAATATACTTATAACAATAATACTCTTTGGAGTTTGCCATGTACTCGGAACATAAGTGAGTACCTTTTCCACACTGTCTCCATTCATCATTGATGGACTTTTGAGTTGCTTTTACTTTTTGGTTGTTGTGAATCATGCTGTTATGATCATGGGTGTACAAGTATCTTTTTGAGTCCCTGCTTTCAATTCTTTTGGGTAGATACTCAGAAGTGGATTTGCTGGCTCATACGGTAGTTCTATTTTTAAATTTTTGAGGAACCACCATACTGTTTTCCATAGCAGCCGCACCATTTTGCATTCCCACTAACAGTGCACAAGAGCTCCAGTTTGTCCACATCCTTGCCAACACAGGCGTACCTCAGACATTGAGGGTTCGGTTCTAGACTACCGCAATAAAGTGAGCATTGCCATGAAGTAAGTCATAATCTTTTTCCTGGCGGGAAAAGATTATCAGTTTGTAAAAAATGCAATACCTGTGAAGTACAGTAGAGCAATGTGTAATAAAAAGAGGTGGGCCTATACCTGTTATTCTCTGGCTTTTGATAGTAGCTATTCTAATGAGTGTATGGTGATTTCTCACTGTGGTTTTGATTTGCATTTTCCTAATGATTAGTGATGCTGAGCATCTGTTTTACATGCTTGTTACCATGTGTACATCTTCTTGGAGAAATGTCTCAAGTCCTTTACCCATTTTTTAATTGGATTGTTTGTTTTTGTTGTTGAGTGGGAGGATTTCTTTTTATATTTAGGATATTAACCCCTTATCAGAAATGTGATTAGCATCTACTTTCTCCCATTCCATAGGTTGCCCTTCACTGTGTTGATTGTATCTTTTGATGTACAGAAGATTTTGTTGTTTTCTTTTTTTTAATTTTGATGTAGTCCAATTAATTTTACTTTTTTTTTTTTTAAAGATTTTATTGGGGAATTGGGGGAGGGGAACAGCATTGGGGAATCTGGGAAGGGGAACAGACAAGTTGCTGTCTTTTTGTTCTTCAGTCTAGTTGCGGAGGACGTTGCTTCACTGGCCCATGTTGGTATCATCACTGTGCTCTTCCCGGATGAAGCAGATCAGTCGCTGGCCTCTGGATGGTCACTCACTGGGGCTATTGGCAGCTTGCGCTGGATGCCAGCCACTCACGCTGGCTGCTGGCCACTCACTGTAGCCTATGGCAGCCCACTGCAGCAGGGGCTGCAGCCTACTCCGTTACCGGGGCCCCTGCTTGCACAGCCCAGCTCCAGGTGGAGCTGTTGTTAGCTGTAGAGGGCAGTGTCACTGGCCCTCATATGTGGGATCTGAACCGGGGCCGCTGGCATCCCAAAACCAGCTCTTAACCAATGCACCACTCGGCCGGCCCTAATTTTACTTTTTGTTGGCTGTGCTTTTTATGTCATATCCAAGATATGGCTGCTAAATCCAGTGCCATGAAACTTTTCTATGCTTTCAGAGTTTTATACTTAGCTGTTATGGTTAGCTCTTTGATCCATTCTGAGTTAGTTTTTGTATAGTTAATGAAGATTTTTAAATAAATGAAGTGACATGAAATGGTTGTGAGCTAAGGATTTGGTAATGATAATAATCATCAATAGAGCCTCATTCATGCCCTCAGACTCTATGTCTAGTTTAACTAAATATAATCCTTTCTGTAAAAGGGCCTTGATGAACTTGAGCAGTGGCTCTCAATTTTGACTGCCCTGAAATTACCTAGAGAAACTTAAAAAACAATTCTAATATCTGGTTTCCACCCCCAGAGATTTTTATGTAATTGTTCTGAGATATAGCCTGGGCATTCACTGGTACTTTTAAAAGCTCCCTGGGTGATTTTAATATGCAACCAAGGATGAGATCGCTGTGCTAGAAAGATTTCCACCATTACAACATTAAGCAACAGTTCACTGCGTGTTGATCACCGTTTATTTGCTTTACTTACAGTAAAAGACATCTTGTAGATTTAAGGGGAGAAATGAATGCATTCCAATAAGTTTCTAATTCAGTGTATTGTCTTCCCCAGTACAGATAGTCCCTGACTTAGAATGGATCCACTTAGGATTTTGATTTTATGATGTTGCAAAAATGATATGCATCTAGTAGAAATCTTGCTTCAAATTTTGAAATTGGATCTTTTCCAGGCCAGTGATACTCTCTCATAATGCTGGGCAGTAGCATGATTTTGTCCCATTGTAGGCTAATGTAAGTGTTTTGAACACGATTAAGATAGGCTAGACTAAGCTATGATGTTCAGTAGGATAGATGTAGTAAATACATTTTCAACTTAAGGTATTTTTAACTAACCCAATGGGTTTATTGGTATGTAACTCCATCGTAAGTTAATGAGCATCTGTATTCACAGACAGTTAACACCTGCCAGGTCAAATTATTTAGTGATGTTAGGGAGAATCCAATGTCAATGATTTATACATTTTTAAAGAGCTCTTAAATGATAAACTGTCTTAGCTATTATTCTTATTAATGTATCATATGCTTCTTTGATAAATAACGGCAAGTATTTTATCTTGATGGCGTCATATTCTGACTCCATGAAACACACTCAAAAGGAAAAATGCCTGCAAATGAAATATGCTATAGAACTGTAAACAAGCTGGCAGGGCCCGGGCATGTTCAGGCGTGCACGAGCAGAAGCCCTGGGCACGGCCCGCGGAATGTCCAGCTGTGTGCAGGCTGACATATGGACCCTGACCCCGTCTGGATTAACCTTGACTCCAGAGCCTGCTGCTCCGGTTACATAAGCCCTTTCGGTAAACATGCCTTACACTTGCGGGAGGGAGCATGCGCACTTCCGTGCACTCTCCTCCCCCAAAACCTCTATATAGTGGTTGCTGTTGCTGATTACAGAAGCTGGTTCGTCCTCATGTCGGCTCCACATGCCTTTTTTACATTGAGGTTTCACCACCAAAACCTACCCCGCACCCCCCCCCCCCCCGCGCCCCGTCAACGAGGCAAGCCTAGAATAATCATTAGAACAAAACAAAACATAACTCTTTATATTGTGGAACTAAATATCCAGGTTACAGATACAGCCCCTTCTTTTTTTCTAACTCTCCTTAGCTTTGGAAATTTCACAGTTCATCAATTATATTTTCACAAATTCTGGGAAACAGTTGGAAACTGTAATTCATTGTCAAAGACGGTGGACACAGAGAGGGCGCAGGGAGGGAAGGAGCAGTAGAGAATAAAGGGCAGAATCAGAAGAACTGTGTTTTATGTTGTAGAGTTAAGCCCTGAAGACTGAGATGGAGAACGGCAAACCTAATAGGCTTAGGTCAGCAATTATTGTGTTGTCAGAAAAGTCATGACGCATTTTGCAACGAAAAAAAATAGAAAAAATACGTTATGACTTTTCCGACAACCTAATATTTTGATAACAGGACATCATACATGCCTTTCTTTACTCTAGATCTTATAGTTTTCATTTTGCAGAACCATAGATTAGCTGCAGGTGGCCAAATCCCATGCAATTTAGAATTAGAGGAACATAAATGAGTATGATGAAGAGTTGCCCTTTAAATATTTTTCCCCTCTGTGTTATATATCAGTGATTGTCGAACTTGACAATTCATCAGAAGCCTCTGGCAGGCTTGTTAAAACACACATTGCTAGACCCTAAACCCCATGATTGGTGGGTCTAGGGCAGGGCCAAAGATTTTCATTTTTAACCAGTTCACAGGTGATTCTGATCCTCCTATGGGTGGCGAGAATGCACAATTTGTGAACCACTGTTTTCTGTCTTCTTTAACACTGAGTCCCATTGGGCACGGCTATCTCCTACTGGTCCTTATTCTTAAGTTTTCAACACATCCTTCTAACATATTTTTGTACTGTTTGGAAGGACTGATTTTTTTTTTTTCATGCTTTCCTTTGAACATGGTTTCAATCTGATATCTGCTTTTATTTTTTAACTGAATAATAAGCCCTACTGAATAATTCCCAGGACTCACATATTTGGATATGCAGCTGAGTTCTAATGTGAGTTCCCATACTCATTCATTTGGATACATTTTGTTTATAAACAATAACCCCTTTGCTAACTACAACAGTGAATTTATAGTCCTGCCACCTTTCCAAATTGGATGATCAGAGTTGTGAATTAGGTGGAAATTACGGTAGGAAGTAAGGGCTAATGGCATAATGCTATAGTCTGAATGTGTCCCTCAAAAATTCCTATGTTGAAACTTAACCCCCAAGGTGGTGTTAGGAGGTGGGGCCTTCAAGGGGTGAGTAGGTCAAGAGGGTGGAGCCTCCGTGAACAGCATTAGTACCTACTTAAAAGAGGCCTGAGAGGTCCTTTGCTCCTCCCTCCATATGAGGATACGATGATGAGGAGTCTGTGACCTAGAAGGAAGCCCTCACCCGATCACGCTGGCACCCTGATCTTGGCCTTTCAGCCTCCAGAACTGTAAGAAATAGATTTCTGTTGTTTATAAGCCACCTCATCTGTGGTGTTTTGTTGTAGCAGCCCTAACAGACTAAGATAGAAGGAAGCAGATTGTATTAGGCTAACCTGTGGATTTCAATTAGTCATGCAGTTTCATCCTATGAATAATCAAAAGTTCACTGTGGCTGTAATCTTCTGTTGAATTTTTCCCTTTTAAAACACCACATAGCAGCTTAATTATAATCTCTCATTGCCTACTCGGAGAAAACCCTTGAAACTGGCTGTAGGTTTCCTGAATATCTGAGAGTTTAATGTGTCATTTTGTTGCCTAGGACTGAGGAGTAAGCATCCAGTATAAAATGTATTTAGTAGGGCATGAAGAGAATATAATTTGTGAGAAATCTTAAAGATAAATGGCAAGCATTCTTAAGAATGTAACGGTAGATAAAACAGGAATGAACAAAAGGAATATGCTAATTTTCACCTGTGTTTTTAAGAAAAAGTTTATCATTGACCAGTTAGAATGGGTGACTCCTGTGAAGAGAGGAGGAAAAATAAAAAAGAACCCTCAGTTGTCATGAAAGCTTGAAGAATATGTTCAACAAAAAACTGGACCAATGTATATCAGAAGGGGCTTTAAAAAAGATATTCATGGATCCAAGAATCATCTTCCCTCAAGGAGAAAGAGAAGACAGCGCTTTGTGGTTGTCAAGTAAGAACTGTGACCCTAAAACAATGAGATATTTCACAGAAAACACGTAAAAACCAATCTTACTAATTTAAGGATTTACATATATATATAACCCAGAACATAAGGATAATACCACATGTGTAGATGGGTATTCCTAATTTCTGTGAACTCTGTACAGCTGTTTGTTTGGTTTTTACTCATTTCTGGTTTAGCTGCACTATTTTCCATTCCTTCAATATAGCTTTCTAAATCCATGTCATGTGTCATTGTTGATACTGTTTTTTCATAGGAAACGTTTTCTTTACCAATCTTGGTCTATTGAAAGTCTATAAACTCCATCAAGGTTTTGGTCAAATACCATTACAAACTTTTTTAAATTGAGGTATAATTGATATATAACATATTAGTTTCACATGTACAGCATAGTGGTTTTATATACATACGGTGAAATTATCACCTCAATAAGTGGTTAACATCTGTCATCATATATATTGGGTTGTCAGAAAAGTCATGACATATTTTTCTATGTTTTTAGTTGCAAAAATGCGTGATGCCTTTTCAGAAACCCAATAATTACAAAATTGTTTTCTTGTGATGAGAACTTTTAAGATCAATTCTTAGCAATTTTCTAATATGCAATAGAGTATTATTAACAGTGTTCTGCATTACATCCCTACAACTTATTTATTTTACAACCGGACCTCTTTTACCCTTTTTGATCCCTTTTACCCATTTTCCCACCCCTGCCTCTGGCAACTGCCAATCTGTTTCCTATAAACTCAGGTTTGTTTGTTTAGATTTTGCATAAGATCATATGGAATTTGTCTTTTTCTGACTTATTTCACTTAGTATAACATCTTCAAAGTCCATCCTTGGTTGTCATAAATGGCAAGACTCCCTTCTTTTGTATGGCTCAGTAATATTTAATATTTGTGTATATATACTATGTTTAATTTATCCATTTATTCATTCATGAACACTAAGGTTGTTTTCATATCTTGGCTATTGTAAATAATGCCGCAATGAACATGGGAGTTCATATATATTTTCGAATTAGTGTTTTTGTTTTCTTCAGATAGATACCCAGAAGTGGGTTTGCTGGTTCATATGGTACTTCTATTTTTATGTTAATGAAGAACCTTCATACCATTTTCCATAGTGGCTGCACCAGTTGACAATTCCACCAGTGGTGCATGAGGGTTTCTTTTTCTCCACATCACCACCGACACTTGTTATTTTTTTCTTTTTGATTATAGTCAATCTGACAGGTGTGAGGTGATTTTGTAGGTCGTTTTGATTTGCATTTCCCTGATGACTAGTGATTTTGAGCATCTTTTCATGTGTCTGATGGCCATCTGTTTGTCTTTTTTGGAAAAATTCCTGTTCAGGTTCTCTCCACATTTTTAAATTGGATTGTCTTTTTGTTTTTACTGTTGAATTGTGTGAGTTCTTTATATATTTTAGATATTAACCCCTTATTGGTATATCATTTGTGAATATCTTCTCCCATTCAGTGGGTTGTCTTTTTGTTTTGTTGATGGTTTCCTTTGCTGTGCAAACATTTCTTAGTTTGATGTAGTCTGATAATATTGCTTTTGTTGCCCTTGCCTGGGGAGACATATCCAAAAAAATATAACTTAATTTATAAAACAAAAAGTTGACTGCTTTTCTTTTCTTCTAGGAGTTATATGGTTTCAGGTCTTACATTTAAGTTTTTAATCCATTTTGAGTTCATTTTTGTATATGGTGTAAGAAAGTGGTCCAGTTTCATTTTTTTGCAGGTATCTGTCCAATTTTCTCAACACCATTTATTGAATGGACTGTCTTCTCACCACTGTTTTTCCTTGCCTCCTTTGTCATAGATTAACCATATAAGTGTGGATTTATTTCTGGGCTTTCTATTCTGTTCCATTAATTTGTGTGTTTTTGTGCCAGTACCATACTGTTTTGATTACTATAACTTTGTAGTATAGTTTGAAATCAGGGAGCATGATACTTCTAACTTTGTTCTTCTTTTTCACAATTGCTTTCACTTATTATACATATTTTTTTCTAAAACTAAGATCATACTGTTTGGTAGATATGTTTGGATAGAACATAATTTATTTTAGCTTATTTCTACTTGACAGTTAAATTGTTACCAAAGTTTTGATATTATAAAATCTGGCTGATAAATATTCATGTTTAGAATTTTTTCTTATTATAAATTGCCTTGAAAACTGAATTTGCCTTGAAAACTAAATTTACTGAGTGCTTATTATTTGTCCTAGACTGTGCTCATAAGTATATACAGAGGTGGAGATATAAAATTCTCATTAGAAACCAGTGATATAGGTACTAGGATTATCTCTTTTTAGAAAGATAACTGAGGCACAGCCAGAAATGAAGTTACTTAATTTCTTGATCCAAATCACAAAGCTGTAAAGTGGCAGAGCTGGAATTTGTACACACGTCCATCAGCCGCATCTGCTCCAGAGCCTGGGCACTTAACTTGCTATAATGATTCATTTTAAAGGAGAAGACAGATGGCTTTGAGAAGAGTTTTAATAATAAATAAGCCTTACATCCTCAGTAGAGTAGACCCTGACCACTGGATAATTTTCATAGGAGATGAGACCATTCAAAAGCAATGGGTTTTTATTTGTTAGAAAGAAGAATTTCTTGACAGGATGATTAATATTCTAACAGGACACACATTGGTCATTTCTCAGCTCTTTTTAAGAGAAGCAACTTTAGGAGATAATTTAAATTTAGATTTAATCTGGCTGCAAGTAGGAATAAAGGAGGTAAGAGAAAGAGAAGGGAGTCTTTTCTGGCTTCTGCACTGAAGAAATCTAATTTCAGTGCTTGGACATATTGCACATAACACAGCTAAAGATGGTAAAAATAAATGAGATAAATTAATGAAAAGTACAATTTAGAAAAGGCTGATATGTTACTAACATATGCATTCACGACCATTGTGCTTATTTCTAACTTCTGCTTAATTATTTTAACTTTTAAAGCAGTAGGGTTCAAATCAATGTCTATTTACTGGATGCATGTTGTTAAAAATTCATTGCTCCAAACTGGAACTCTTATATAGTGCCGATGGGAGTGTAAATTGGTATAACTACTTTGAAAAACTGTTTGGCAGTATCAACTCACTATATATAAAGCCTACTATTCAGAAATTCCACTCTTAAGAGAAAATGATAGTTACTTATGGCAGAGAACTTGGAAATAGAGGAAAGTACAAAGAAGAGAATAAAAATAAACTGTCGTCTTAGTGTGGAGATAATAATAACATTTTAAAGGAGAACTTTTATATACTGTTTTGTAGTAGGCTTATTTTGTTACAATAACATCTTGTGAACATGTTTCCATTTAATAGATATTCAACAATATTTTAAGAAATATCTGCCTATAATATCATGACAAATGCTTACCATAATTCTGTCTTGTTGGATACTTATGCTATTTTTAACTTTTCCACATTTAAATGACACTGCAACGGAGTGTCAAAAATTTATATATAAATTTTTAGCAAATATTTGGGTGTTAGAAAAAATTCCTAGAAGAATTTCTGGTTTGAAAAGTACATACATTTAAAAGATTTAGATATAAATTGCTAAAAATTATTGTAATTTATACTTCCTACAGTATAGTATGATACTGTCCAATATCCAACAATAGGCATGATTATATTTTCTAATCCTTGTCAAATTTATAACTAAAAAAATAATTGCCTGTCATTCTAGCTGTAATTAATATGGTTGGACTTTTAAAATAAATATATTATCCATTGTATTTTTTTTTTTTTTGGAATTTGCTGTTAATCTCCTTTGAATATTTTTCTATTCTATCTATTATTTATTTGCAAGAATTCTTTATAAGAAGTGGCAACCAAAATTCTTTCTTATTACACATGTTGTGGATTTTTTTCCATTTTATTACAAACTATTGATATATCAAACTCTTTTCTCAAATTAGCAAACTCTGTCTCCTTGAGGGAGCAGAACTTAGGAGAAACTACTATTACAAATACATTTCATTAGGCACCTTTGCTGCACTTCATTTCTCATGTTTTCATTTCACGTCCTTTCCTTCCTGTTTTTCCTCTTCTTATTCTTAGTAAGGCTTATTCCTCTAAAACAATGATCGTTTCACTCTCAGAAGGCATAATTGATAGGTATGAAATTGATATATGTATAGAGAGACCTAACATTCTTAAGTGCCAGCCACGTTCCAGGGCCTATGCCAGACACTTCACTACATTAACTCATGTTGTCCTTAATGAAGTAGGTACTATTTTCTTCATTTTGTAAGCCAAGAAAATTGAAGATCATTCAAATTATGTGTCCTTTCTTTCCTGTCTCCCCTTTGGCCTTCTTCTTCTTCTTTTTTTTTTTTTTTCAATTTTTTTAAAAAGACTTTATTGGTGCATTGGGGGAAGGGAACAGCTTGGGGAATGGGGGAACAGACAAGTTGCTGTCCTTTTGTTCTTTAGTCTAATTGTGGAGGACGTCACTTCACTGGCCCATGTTGGTATTATGATCATTTAGCTCTTCCCGGCTGAGGCAGTCTGTCGACCGACATTGGGTGCCGTTCAGGCTGGCTGCCAGCCACTCATGGTAGCTCACGGGGGGGCCCTGCTGCTCAGAGCTGGCGCTCCCAAGCCAACTCTTAACCAACTGAGCTACTTAGCTGGGCCCCCTTTGGGCTTCTTGATTTTACCCCCAAATCGCTCCTTTCGAAATCTTCTCTGTCTTTGTTATGGCAATTCCATCCCTCCAGTAGCTTGGGCCTTCAAAAACCTCAGTGTCATCCTTGTTTGCTTTCCTTCATACTCCACATCCAATTGGTGAGGTATCCCTGTGGGCTTATCACCTCCTCCCCTATCTCCCTGGGCCAAGTCACTCCCATCTTGCTCCTGAATCATTTCAGTGGCCTTCTAATTGGTCTCTCCCTAGCCCTCAGGCCTTAGCATCAATTCTCAATCCAGAAGTCAAAGTGATACTATTACAGTGTATCAGAAGATGTCATTTTTCTACCCCAAACCCTCCAGTGGCTGCCAGTCCACTCAAAGTAAAATCAGCAGGGGATCTGGGTCACTCCTACCTCTTCTCTGACTTCCTCTTCTCCACTCTGACACCTTGGCCTCCAGGTTGTTGTTAGCACACTGGGACATATTCCTGCCTCAGGGCTTTTGTACTTGCTTTGTTTTGTGCCTTGAAAGTTGTCTGCCCAGATATCTTGCTCTTTAACCTCCTTCTGGCCTTTGTTCAACTGTCACCTCCTCCAAGGGCTTTCCTTTATCACCTTATGTAAAAGAGCACCCCCTCATATTCCTTATGTTCCCTCCCTGCTTAATTTTTCCCCATAGCAATTCTACTCATACGGCAGTCCATAGATTTTCCTTATTTATCATCTGTCTCTCCTACCTGGAAGGTAAGCTCTATGAGGGCTAGGACTTGTGTGTGTGTGTGTGTGTGTGTGTGTGTGTGTGTTTTCCTCCTGTGTCTCCAACCCCTAGAAGAATGCCTAGCATGCATACAGCACTCAACTCAATATTGATTGAATAAATGAATGATTCTTCCACATTCCATTTGTGACCAAAGTGACCTGCTGGGCAGAACTTCCTGGCTTCTACTCTCATTTCTATTTCCTTTGCCCTTCTCCAGCTTTTCCTTAAAAGCCACTTGCCTGCACTTGTTATAGGTGAAAGGCTGGCGAGTCCTGAGAAGCACTGGCACCAAGTGCAGCGTGCATTCTTGCTGCCAGCTCAAGATCAGCAGTGGTGGTAGACAGCCTTAGAAAGAAGTGTGAAGTGTGCATCATCCCATTACCATGATTGCAAGAGAGAATTTGAAATGGCATATACCAGTTTTAGGTTATTTCTGCATGCTGTTCATGGAGAATGAAAGGAGGAAGATACTTCCTCCAAAGGAGAATTTGGCGAGGCTCCAGCAGGATGCTGCTGTGGTGGAAATACCGCCACATCCGCCTTTGCAAGACACCGTGTGACCCAGCCTGCCCAGATTGTGGCTGTCCTCAAGTTTCAGCCACACCAACCACAGGGCCCTGAAAATACCAAGAAGGTCGCTAACCAAGAATTTGGTTCCTCCTTCTGGACTTGATGTCCAGAAAGCAGAGCGTTGACTTCGCCCGCCCAAGCGCGCAGGGGGCCTGGGAGACAGCACCGGGGAGCAGAGGCGGCGCTGCCCAGCGCGGCTGTGGGCACAGCTCCAAGTCTGATGAAGGGCAGTGGGCAAACGAGGGGCCAGGCGGCCGATCAGGCTCCTCTGGGAAGGCTGTCGAGACAAGGGGCAGAGCCAAAGGCCACCACCACACCCAGGCTGGTGGGGAAATAACTTTGGAACCTGCGAGAGTCCTGAGTTGGAGAAGTGTCTTTTTGTTGTAGGACCTTCCAGATTATAGAGCACTCATTTTTTTTTGGGGGGGGAGGGGGATGGCCAGCGAACATGTGGCACGCACTCATATTCTCACAAACGACTCCGATAAAAGAACAAAACAAACTAGAACAGCAACACCGCCCTAACTCTCCTCGCATTAACGTTGGCGGAGACCAAATCTACCCCTGCGCGTTTCAGAGAGCTTGTCAGTAGAATAATAGGAAAATAACAGGCGAACGTTTCCATCCCTTGATTCCGCTCTCTTGATTAGCATTTTAAAATGCAAACCACAGGTGGGGGGAAAAGAGAAATTGCAATGGGGCAGAGAAATTGCAATGGGGCAGAGAGCTCTGGTAGCTGCCGCCAACCCTTTGGGAAGAGCTGTGCGGCTGCCTGACTGCCTCCACTCTGCAGGACCCAAGACACGAGCCGTTGGTTTATTTTCTTACTGGGGTGTGTGAGCTCCTGTGTGAAGTGGTGCAGTTCCAGCGACCAGCGAGCCCCAAGGGCGAGGTGTCCTCCATTCGGTGCGGTGTAAGTTTCAGTGGAAACTTTTTCTCTTAGAGGCTCCTCCTCCTTCACCTTGGAAACGGACACCTGGTGGCGGAGAGTTGGGAGCAGGGGGGGTGGTGTTGGGGCGGGGCGAGGGCTCCCAGTCCTGAGCTGCAGGTTGGGCCCCGCCCAGGCTCGGCCCAGCCTTCCCCAAGGGCGTGGGGAGAGTGGGGGTGCTGGGGAGAACCTGGGGCCCGCGCGGCTCAGCTACAGGCTGCTGTTGATCCGTCGAAAAGTTGGGCTCAGACCTTCTTCAGCCGCCTACTTTTCTTCTCCCGGTCTTGCGGTCTTGCGATCGAGTTGGAGAGCGGGGCTGAGACCTCCGAAGCATCAGGCGAGGAGCCAGCTCCCTGTCCTCGCAGTGCCCAGCGTGGTTGCTGGCTCGGGGTTTGCATCCTCAGGACCCGGGCACAAACTTTCTGGACTGTCCTAGGACACTCGCCCGGCGAGTCCTCAACCTCGCGGAGAGGCGGAGCCGCGACCACAGACAGGTAGGTGGCATGCTGCTGGTAGGTTTGCATTTGAGGGATGCTTTTATTTTAGGGGGATTAAGAGAGTGGGGAGCGCAGAAGTGTCCCTTCTCCCGGCAGGGCAAGAGGAGCAGGTATTGGGTTGGGGTGGGGGTGGGTGCAATGGGAATATCCCAGACAGATCGCTGCGTGGGGCCGAGGCACAGCGGGGAGGAGGTGGCTCCCAGAGCTGTGGGACCCGCAGTTACTTGGTGACTGACCCCGGGGGAGAGAGAGCAAGCTTGTTGTGATGACTATGTCATCAGGGCTTTCCAGCCCGTTCCGTGGTCCCTGGGGCCGGAGAGTTGGGTCCTACAGGGAGGAACAGGCGAAGACCAAAGAGACCCAGGGCTCAGGTTTCCTCTCCAAACCTCCTTGCTTACACAGGAGACAGAGGCGGTGCCACTTTGAGGTTTGTAGCACTTGACTGGTATAAGGACTTACTTGTTTGATGGCTGTTGCTTAACTTCATAAGTGTTCTAGTGAAGCTGCATTCAAGTTGGGGTTGTTATTAATGGCGTGTGTGTGTGTGTGTGTGTGTGTGTGTGTGTGTACCGCCCCAACCTCAACAAAGTTCCCTTGTTAACCCCACTATTGCTGGGGACTGGAACTCGTTGCTGTCTTATTTCAAGCCCCGCCAGAGTGAGGTGTTTGCTTGGAGCTTTGGGAATCAGGTGAGCAAATCTGATGAACTATTCCAGCTCTGTCCCACCCACCTGGATTCATCCATTCTTAGCAGATCAGGCTTCCACCCATTCCGGCAAGTGCTGCAACCTTAGTCATCCAGGTCCAGGGAAAATTTCTCTTAATAGGGAGAGAAAGAGTCCCACACAGAGCAGAGACAGCTTTGAGGAGTGGTAGTAAACAATGCATACCAATTGTTGCTTCCCTATAAACTAGAACCACTCTCTGGCTTCGCTGAAAGGGTCCTGCTGTCAAATTCATCTCATTAGGAAGTCAGCTGCTTTCTGCTAATGGTCACAGCAGCCCTGATAAAATTATGTAGGTCATTGAAAAATAATTCCTGCTTAATCACCTTTATCCTGTTGGTTAATGAGAGAAAAGAGTGCCTCTTCTTAGCGTACCGTGCCTGCTTGGCAGAGTCACCTGGCTGACCTCAAGTTTGCTTGTACACCTGGCATTTGACAGGATGCTGTCCCTGAAGCTGCCCAGACCTGGTGTGCTGCAGACAGTCTGCGTTTGGAGAACTTCAGTGGTCTTCCCTGGACAGAACTGGGCAGGAGATACAGCCCAGAAATTTACTCTTTAATGCAGCATAGTTGTTGGCTTTAGATAACTTTTCACATAATTAAAGGCTGTTTTTTTAAAATCTCCCATTGATCCCTTTCCACAGAGCTCATAAAAATCATGTCCATGCTTATCTTGAAATAAATTAAGTTTGGGATCCCATTTGTCGTTTGTCCTGTAGCTTTTGCAATAGGATTCGTCTGTGTGGGGCAGGTGGAGAAGGCAAGAGAAACCTAGCACCCGTGAACTAGACTCAGGACGATTTAGAGTCTAGTCATAATTTAGGCCCAACTGCCCAGCGAGGTTCCTTCTTGCCTCTAAATAGGAAGGGACACCCTAGATTGTATTGTTGCTTTTCACGTAGGCCCTAGAAGACTGGAAACGAAAGGACTGTTTTACTACAGATTCAGAGTAATGCATTGCTGGACAGTTCTTCATGACCCCCTCCCAAGCTGGGTTCAAAACACTTTTTCTGCGAAGTTTTTTCTACCATCATAGGAAGTCAGTAGATAATGTCTACAAATCAAGAAGCAGATGTACAAACAAACCATGTAGAAATATAGAGGCACGTCTTAGAGACAAATAAGTTGCCTGATGAGTGACTTTTGAACTTACGTTCTTGTATGGCTCTTAAACAGAAAATTTAAGGAAGCTCCTACTTTGTGCAAATATTGGGTCATCAGAAAAGTCGTGATGCATTTTTGCAATGAAAAACATAGAAAAAAATATGTCATGACTTGTCTGACAACCCAATATAAAATACAGTTGCTTTCTTGGGTCCCTTCTTAGATGATTGATCTTTATTGTGTACGTATGTCTCATAGGGCAACACACAGGCTCTTTGAAGAGATGACCCTCGGATTCTGGTCTTGGAACACGATTCACATCTACTTCACTCTTACTCTCAGCCACTTCCAGCTCCTAGTTTTTAGCATAGGTCAGGGAACAGTGCTCAAGACTGACCAGTCACTTTAGGGCCTTCATTTATGGGGCTCTCTTAGTATAGATAATAATGGAAAGTAACATATCTGCAGTGCTTTATGATTGATAGAGTGCTTTGACTTGTCCCATATTTGTGCTTCGTGATTTAACCATTTTGCAGTGGGTGCTATTATATTCAGACCACACAAGAGGAAAATAGAGGAGATTCAGAGAAAATAAGAAACTTTTGTATGTACTTGGCTCCTGTAGTGGAGGACTCAGACCCAAATTTAGGATTTCTGATTTAAAGGCCATGTTTTAATTTTTTTTTTTCCCTGCTACATTCTGTGAAGTGGTTGGATGGAAAACGGGACCTTAGTTCTTATTAACCAGGCTGCCCATAATTGGAGACAGGGATATATATAAATATGTACACATCTATATGTGTTTATAGCATTCATGTCCTTTGCTTCTCAACAGTGTGGCTGTACCTGGAGAGATGGATGGGTTAAGTGAATAAATGCTCCTGAAATATTGAATAAAGAATTTTTGGTAATGTCTAAAATTGAAAAAACAAAATCAGGAAATAGCAATAGAAGTGTGTGATTTACAAATATGGAAGTAAGTACTAGAAGAAACTTCTTGAAGAGTTGAACAAGCTTCTTTTCGGGAATGGAACTCAGGGTGAAGAGGAGGCAGGCAGGAGTCTGCTGTTTGGGCTAGCACCTTATAACTTTATATATCACATGGATATTCTTTTTAAAAAATCCTTTGGCAAGGACAGAGTAAAGGTCTGCTTTCAGGATTTTCGAGCTGAAAGGGATCACAGAGATTGTTTACTCCCAGTTATTTCATTTTGTAGGTGAGGTAATTGAGGTGTAGGAGATTAAATATTTTGTTAAGGTCACATGACTATAAAAACAAACCTTTCCCAGCACAAGTTGACACCTCTCCCCAGGCAGGTTGAAATTTCTCCCTCTGCTTGTGATTCCTCAGTGAACTTTCTAAGCAATTCTCACTTCTTCTATCTAGTTTTTACAATGTTTGAAAGGGTTACAGGACTGTGGATTCAAAATTCCTCATATTGCCAGTATGAAAATGCTTCAGATATATTTAGAGACCGCAGGCTCTGTAATTTTTTGGTTCGTTCTGTAAAAACTTTTAATTAGAATTAGAGACACTTATGCATTTTGTCTGCAGCTCTTTAGGAATTGACAGTGTTGCTCAATTAAATTTGATAAATACCAGAGTTTGGGCTAAACTTTTATCCTGAGAAGCTGTGACCAACAGGAGACGTTAAGGGGGCTTTTCCCAATATCTATGTGCGATGCTTCATTTTGAAGTTCTGAGAATAAAGATATAATTGTCTTCAAAAAAAGTAGTAAAGATAGATGACATTTTAGAGTTAATATAGAAAAGTTCTAACATACTAAGTTTTCCTTTTCTTTATATATAAGATTTCTCCTACTTCCCCTCAAATTGTATTGCTAACTGGAAAGTTTATTTTTTCTAATTATATACATAATATGTATTATTCAACATTGAAACATTATGGAAATAGGTAATTTGAAAGTTAAAGTACACTGTAATCTTATTTTCTGGAGAAACGGCTATAAATACATATATGTTTTTTTATCCCCAATTTTCTCTCTCTGTTAAAATATATTTACTACTATTGTGATTATTAACAGCTGGGGTTAACAACTTTCAAGTTGGTTTTGGTTTTAACTTACTATACTTTGAAAGTGATTCCAATACCATATATACGGCATATCCTGGCTGTATAATATTGCATCACAGGTTATTTAAACAATTTCCTATTGTTGGAAATTTGGATTGCTTCCCATTTTTCCATACTAAGAACAGTGTTTTAGAGAACATCCTTAAAGCACCCTTGTGTGAGCATTTTCTGTAGGAAAGTTATAGGAAAGAGTCAGGGATATGAAAAAATATATATTAAATTTCTCTGATTTACACTTCTTCTAATAGTGTGCCTCCATTTCAAATTACACTAATACCTTTTTTTCTGACAGTACAAGACTAAAGATAGGAATATTAATACATGACCAGACACTGAGACAAGATCAGAGTAGCAAAAGGCTTTGAGTTTTTAGGTGGGGCTCACCTCATTTTCTCACATTTCAGGTTCTCTTTGGTTTTAATTTTTTCCCCAAGAGGAGATACTAATGGATAATAGCTATAAAAATACCCTGCAGTTTTTGGACAAGCTGCTAATTAGCTTTTATGGAGCATATTTAGGGAAAAAAAAACACATTTTCTTAACATTATTCTAGGGCACGCCATTAAGGAGTTCAGAGAATTCGCTAAGCTTTGCAGAAAGCAGAGTGGGTGTTTTTTTTTAGCCGCCCACCTCTTGTGTTTTTGAAGTTTACCTCTGTTGAAATAATAGTAATGAGTCAAATTTTAAGATTTTCAGGCTTGTAGAAAGTGCCAGGAACTGATTTTACTCTTGTGTGTGTGGAAAATGTGAAATAAGATACTTTGGCTAAATTTCATGACCCAGGCTCACTGAAGCAGCAACATTTCAGGAATTCCTGTGGCCCAGTTTTTATTGACCATCTTAAAGAGTTGATTGATATTTTCATTGAGCCTAAGCTTTGTTAATAACCGTTCAATTAAAGGATTATGTTTCATTCCTCAAAATTCATGTCTTCTGTTTTGTGTTCATGGAACTTGTACTTAAAGTTTGCTCATTTTAGGTTGATTTTCTTTGTAATGTATCAGAATGAGCATAAAAAAATATAAATCTCTATATACACATACTCATATATACACACTATATGTACATACACATGTTTATTTATATATGAGTATATAGTGATATAAGCTATATTTTGAAAATATGATCTTTGGTAGATCATTTAGCATGAATACTTTGTGCACCCTCAAAATGAAATAATGTCTGTCCATATTTTATTAGGAAAAATGTTTGTGGACATTTTTTTGTATAATAAATTTTCTTAAAATTTCTTAGGACATGGGAAATTTATAGTTTGTATGTACTCATATTATGATCTTTAGGTGGGAAGGTACAACATGTCTAATGTATTATTCCTGATTATTGCCTATTCTCTAACATGAAGTCACTTTTTTGATTAGTTGAGTATCTTAAATCTCTCTTATTTATGTATGCTACAAAATGTTTACATTTCTTCTTGTTTTAAGCACCGATGAAGTCGCTTAAATGCACATGGAAACTCTGACAATGGGACTTCCACTGAACTTGATTTGCTTCAGGAAACACCTGACTATCTATTTACCTGAGTAATGTTAAAAACTTACTAATTTCTTATCAGTTTGATTAAGTTTGACCTTTTCTGAATTTCCTCCTTGTACCTCTCCACTGTGTTACTGGGTGTCCTCTGAAAAGTAGACCCTGGAGTTGCTGTAGATGAAGCAGCTTGTAACTTGTATTTCTGTGGACCAGTTGCATGGCTGCCTCCCTTTTTTCCCCTTAAAGTAATCCTACCTCTTTTTTAGGGTTAGTTTGTCACTGAGGAGTGGTCATTCCTTCACAGTGAATCACACAAGTAGGCTTGATGAGGCTTCCTGAGAGGCTTCCTGCCTCAAGCCAGACTGACTCAACTTGTTGTCCTCCGAACTTGTGTCAGTATAGGCATGCCAAGAGCACACTCTCAACTTGGCTCCCTTCCCTATGTGGATAACTTCTGTATCAGAATCGTCACTGCTGACCTTTGGAATCCTAGGCTTGCTTCTCCAGTTCCTGCTGGGTAAGTCTACATGTGGATCCTGATATCAGATTAAACTATAGAGCGATTAGAGTAACTCTGCGTCTTAGCCACTTAGCAGAGTACCTTATATTGAATAGAATTCTATGCATATGTGTTGTTGATGATGTGCCTCTTATGATCACCTAAGAAACTATATTTTTTTATCTTGTTTCTGGTCCCAGTTTTTCTTTCTCTAATCCATTTCAGTGAGTTTGATTTTATAAAGTACAGCTTTGCCTATGCCACTGACCATGGTCCTTATTGCCTACTGGGTATTGACTCAACTCAAGGCATGATGGTTAATTTTATGTGCTGACTTGACTGGGCCATAGGGTACCCAACTATTTGGCCAACATTATTCTGGGTCTGTCTGTGAGAGCGTTTCTGGGTGAGATGAACATTTCAATCTGTAGACTGAATAAAACAGACTGTCTTTCCCATTGTGGGTGGGCCTCATCCTATCATCTGTTGAAGACCTGAATTTAACAAAATGTCTGAGTAAGGGAGAATTTGCCTATCTTTGCACTACGACATTGATCTTCTCTGCTTTTGGACTCAAACTTGGACTTCAACTTGAACGATACTGTAGGGTCTCCTGCTTCTGTGCTTGCTGACTGCAGATCTTAGAACTTCTAAGCCTTCATAATTTCATGAGCAGATTCCTTATAATAAATTAATATTTCTGTCTCTCCTATATGTATATACTGTGTGTGTGTGTGTGTGTGTGTGTGTGTGTGTGTGTGTGTGTATGGGCTCCTATTGGTCCTGTTTCTCTGGAGTAATACTTGCGGTACCTGTGATCTGGTACCCTGTGCAGATCCTCTGCTCTGGCTGCCATACTGATCTGTTCCTTATCCCTGAGCCACACCCTACCGATTCCTTTTTCCCATGCTCTGCTGGGACTAGTCCTTCCCTTTCCAGTTATCTCAGTGATGTGCATTCTCCAGAGCCTGTGCCCTCCATTAAGCCTTTGTTGGCTATCTTCTCCTGTGGCTGTTTCTTGGCATCTGAATCCCTGTTCTGAAATTTCAGAAGCTTAGTCATTTGCTGCCGTCTAGTATTAGCTTTCATATATTTGTCTTTCTTCCCAAATAGATTATAAACTCTGTTAGGACCTGGACGAAGCCCTATACTTCCAAATCCTCCATTGTTTTTGGTTTTGCTCCATTGTTTTTGGTGTTGCCTTTCACTTAGTAGGTGGCCAGTGTGGGGGGAGGAATACACACACATACACACACACACACACACACACACACACACACACACACACACACACTGAGGGTGCCAAAAAAATGTATACACGTGGACACTTTGGTCAATGTTGTTCAAGCGGTAGTTCACCATAATCAGAAGTGTCTGGATGCTGATGGTAACCACTTTGCGCATCTCTTGTAATTGCAGAAGTCAAACGTGACTTGAATTCATCTTTTGTTATCAGTTTAAATTGAGTATTACAATATGTATACATTTTTTTGGAACTCTCTGTATATATATTTAAAACACTAATATCTACCTGGGAAAGGAAACATAAATGTGGAGTTTGCATGCCCGCACTACCCCATCTTGAGCCCATGGAAGAAATGTCGAATTCATTTCCCACAGGACCTAGAACTCTTTTTATCACTGCAGTGCTCCACAGTGCTGATCATTTGGGGTTGTTACTAGAAATGAAGCCTATATATTATCCTTGACCTAGAGCCAACTTTGCCTAAGAAACAAATTGAGTCATATTTAAAGTCCTGTTAAATTAGCTCCTTCCCGAGGTACTGGTCTGCAACTATTTTTGCTGCCATCTGCTTGTCTCTTATCTCTTGTAATTCCCTTTGCTGTGCCTCTGGCTAAGTCTTTTCATATCTTCCTCAGTAAATATGCTATGTAGCACATTTGTGTCAATAATTTTGAAAAGGGTGAAGGAGAAGAAATATGGAAAATGAGCTGTATGTTCCTAGGCAATTTGGAGTTGTCAAATTTTATGCAATTTTCATTCAAGCACAGTATGATTTTCTTCATCTTTCCTGCAATTGAATGTAGTTTTTGAGGAATGTCATTGGCAATCTGACCGTATTCTGCTCTTTGGCTTATCTTTTAAGCTCAAAGTATTGCAGAGCCTCCACTTGCATTTTCCATCCTCCTTTCCCTGGTCTCCTACACTTATCCTCTACAAATTACAATTTACTTATTTATTATGTGTATTGTTTGACTGTCTCCCTGAACAAGAATAGAAAGTTCCATGAAGGGCTGGGATCTTTGACTCTGTTAGGATCGCTTATCTTTGGCTCTGTATCCCAACACCTAGATCAGTGCCTGACATTCATAAGTGTTTGTTGAATTGAGTGGGAGTTTGCAGACTTGGAGCACTCCCCACCCCCTCCCCCCACCACATCCCCTTTGTGGCCTAGGCTTTCTGTTGTATCCTCTGAAAGGTCTTTTTACCTTTTTGTTGCTAAAGATCTCTTCTATCCAGACCTGGTTAGTTCTTTCAAACCATAGAGCTACCTGTTGCCCAGGTCTGTGCCTTTGCAATAGCCACATCCGTAACGGAAGGAGTGTGTACAGTCCCTTGGCTGTTCATAGTTTATAAAGCACTTTCACATACTCGTACATGGTATGATCTCATTTGAGGTATTCTTGAGTCTGTGACCACGATGTAATTTTTTAGGGCCTGTCTTCCACCGAAGCATGCGAGTTAGTAAAGGTGGTCCCACCAGGAGATGCAACTATTCTTCACTATGGGCCAAACATACCCTCCCTGTGGCTGTGCTGTTGTCAAATTGTAGAGGAGAGGCACGCCTCTGATGTGTACTGCCCTTCTAGGAACAAGCATTATAATACCAGAAGAGTGTCTACATGCCATAAAAGCCTCAAGTGAAGTGATAAAACGAGAAAGGCAAAAAAAAAAAAGCAGACAACCACCACCAACACATTTATAGGACACTTCAGTGAAAGATACTTGTGCTAGGTGCTGAAAATATATTGTTATCTCAGTTAATTTGCTAGCAAGGAGTTCCACGTGGACATATCTAGCAGGAATTGGAGACACAAGCATGGAACAGAGAAGGTTGGCTGCAGGGTGCATTTTAGGATTTTATGTAGAGATAAGAGCGGGTGATTTTCAGGGCTCCAGTAGTAAATTGCCTTTACCCTCCTTCTGGCCTCTCTCCTTGCTACGCTATGAAGATGGAACCATTTCCTTCCTAAAGGCCTTCTCTTCTTGCCTCCAAGCCATGAGAGTGCTCAATAATGATTAGTGTCTAACAATGACATAGGCATATTCCTCTGAGCAGTCCAAGCGCTGGAGGCATGTCACACAGTGACAGGTGCTCACAAATCTCTTTTTGCTGTTTTGAAATATCATGGCTAGGGGAGTTGTATACAACTTGTTCTGACAGAGTGGTCTTAAATATTCATTCCTTCTACCTATTACTTTAAGAGAAATGCCAGTGTTTAGTCGTTAGTCTGCCAGCAGCAATTTTGGAGAAGTTGTATTATAACTTTTTTCAGCGTACTTATTTTCATAGAGCTCATTTACTTATGCATTAACATATCAATATTATTATTTTTAATGATGGAGGAATGTACACTTTGTGATTAATGGAAAATCAGGCGTTCAGTGGAGGTCTTGGACCAGTTGTCCCCTCTGGTAAATTAAGTAGCAAGTATTATTATGGGAGGCAATATGAGCATAGTGGAAAGAGGATGCAATTGGTGTGTGAATCTGGTTCAAATCGCTGCTCTACTGTTTACTAGATGTGTGACTTTGAACAAGTTACTTTCCTTTGATGAACCTTAGCTTCCTTTAGGTGGAGCTAGTAATGCCCATCCGAGGCAGTTTCCACAAGGCTTAAATAAAATAACAGACATGAAGTGCTTAATATGGAAGTAATAATCAATACATGGTAATTGTTATTTATATACTTAGTCTCTATTTGCACTATTCTAGGGACTGTGGGGTGGGGGCTTCAAAAGGTGTGTGAAATATGTCTGCAGAGCCACAAAAGATGATAACCGATATATATTTGACACATGAAAAACCAGGACAAGTGATGAAGTATTATTTGTACAGAAAGGAAGTACAAGAAAGCGAAAAGGTAGAGGTCACTGTGGTCACAATCTTCTAGAATCATGGTGGGGATTGTATCAGGATTTCTTTGGTTGTAAATTATAGAAATTAAACTGCATAGAGGGGTACTTATTGGACCATATGGCCAGCGAATTGGAGAAGTGAGGTGAACCTCAGGGAAGCCCACAGTGAAAACTCTGTACCACCAAGGCTCAGTCTCTAATCTCTGCTCCTCCTTGTCAGTTTCCTCCACATGGCTGGGGGCATGGCTGCCAGTAAGCCAAGGGCCATTCAGAAAGAGAGCCTGACCTTCCTGCCATCTAAATCTCAAAATCCCAGAAATGGTCCCGGTTGGCCTTGCGTGGATGACATCCTTTTCTTCGTGGCGAGGTACACAAATTACCTGGTAATTGGCAGTCCCATCTAGAAATACATAGCTGGGGTGGAGAAGAGCAGTTACCCAAAAGCATTGTGCCCTTCTCAGGAAACAGGAAGAGTGCTGGATGGGCAGCAAGAGCAGGAGGTGTGCTTACTCCTTAGGGGAAAGAGCATAGCTTTAGCTGGCTGCAGGGACAGAGGCAGGTTTGTAGAACACTCTGCCAAAGGTGTGGAGTCTAAAATGAGAAGATGGTTTGTATTAGTGACATGGGACAAGGCACACTCAAAGTGAATGGTTTGGAGTTGTTGGTTGAGGAGTTTGGACTGATCTGATAGGGCATAAATCCTAAGAACTGACATCAAATTGACGTAGTTATGTTGGACCCTGGCTTTTATTCTTTAAAAAATGGGTTCTGTATTGTAGGCCAAGTATTTGAATTGGTAACTTGAGGACTAAGGTGAGTACAGTTGAGAAGTTCCACTCACTGAATGTAGACAAAGTGGTCTTTGTATTCAAGAGACAGATGTCCACTCCGGCACTCCCTTAAAAATTAGATGTTATCAAGCATTTATCTTACAGTTTTGTTTTTTAGAGGAAAGGTATTTCAGAGTAACCAAATAGATGGTTTGAACAAAATCTTGTTTTTAGAAGAATTCCAGCTAATACATGCAGAAGGAATGATACAAATAAAATATTACCGTTTTGCTACCCCAAATGAAATAATAGGTCAAGAAATGGTCATTAGTGACTGTTAAAACTATTGGGTCAAAGGCTGATGAGGAACTTTATAATTGATGTGTCAGGCTAATAACCCCTAAACCCGGTAATCCATCTCAATATTATGAAAAGAGAAAAAAGTAGATATTACATGCTGCCTAATTTGATGGAATAGAAAATATATAGTACCATCTGTGAAGTTTCTTGCTAAAAAATTGAATGTGATTCTGATCAAGGCTTTAGATCTAACTACTAGTTTATAAGAAGCAACAGGAGAACAAGGATCGTGTTAAATAATACCATGGAGACGTAATTATCTAAATCCAGAATGTAGAAATCTCTATAGAGCAAGTTACTCAGTTTGTTCAATAAATAAATGGCAAGAAAAACAGAAAGAAGAGGAGCTATTATTAAGAGACTTAAGATATATATCAACAATGTTTGGATCTTGATTTGGATAAATCAACTATAAAGTTATAAATTATAAATATAAAATTATTGAACAATTTGGGAAATTTAAACTGGATATTAGATAACTTAAAGGACTTTTTTTTTAAAAGATTTTATTGGGAAATTGGGAGAGGGGAACAGCGTTGGGGAATCTGGGAAGGGGAACAGACAAGATGCTGTGTTTTGTTCTTTAGTCTAGTTGTGGAGGATGTTGCTTCACTGGCCCATGTTGGTATCGTCATTGCGCTTTTCCCGGATGAGGCAGATCGGTTGCCGGCCTCTGGATGGTAGCTCACCGTGGCTATTGGCAGCTCATGCTGGCTGCATGCCACTCACTGTAGCTTATGGCAGCCCACTGCAGCAGGGGCTGCGGCCTACACTGTTGCCGGGGCTCGCACAGCCCAGCTCCAGGTGGAGCTGTTGTTAGCTGTAGAGGGCAGTGTCACTGGCCCTCATATGTGGGATCCGAACCAGGGCTGCTGGCATCCCAAATCAGCTCTTAACCAATGTGCCACTCCGCCGGCCCTTAAAGGACTTTTTAAAAATGGGAATGATAATGGTATTATTTTGAAAAGGACTCTGTATTTCTTAAAGATACAATCTGAAATTTGTTTCAGATGATATGATATTGTACTATTGTAATTTCCTATGGCTACCTTAACAAATTGCCACAGGCTGTGTGGGTTAAAAAAACAGAAATTTTTTCTCTCATAGTTCAGGAGGCCGGAAGTCTAAAATCAAGGTCTAGGCAGGTCCTGAGAGTCTTGGGGCGAATTCTCATCTCTCCCAGCTCCCGGCAGCCCCTCTGGGCTTGTGGCTGCGTCTCTCAGCTCGGTCTCACACCCGCGTCTCCTCTGTCTGTGTGGCTGTGTCTAGTCTCCGCCTGCTTCTCTTTGACAAGGATACTTGTGATGGCGTTTAGAGCCTACTTGGATAATCCAAGGTAAATTCCTTTTAAGATCCTAAATTATAGTCACATCTTTTGCTGGGTAAGTTAATAGTCACAGCTTTGGGGGATTAGGCAATGATCTATCTTTGGGGGCTTTTTTTTTTTTTTTTTGTGCCTACCTCAGATATGATATTTGAGATTTGCTTTAAAACCGTCCAGCAGAGCCAAGGAGTGGAAATGAGAGATTATGACAGGCTGAATTATGATTGTTACTTTCTGAACTGAGTCATGGCAGTTCATTGTACGGATTCTCTCTACTTAGTATGTGTTTGAAAATTGTGATAATTAAAAGCAAAAACAAACAAAAAGGTAAACTCTTTACACCAAGATACCTTAGTAATCAGTTCCTCTCAGAATCTGTAAAATACCATATTAACCCTTGATTAATACAAACCTCAATTTTTTTCTGTTCATAAAAATTAGGTATGAAACTTCTAATATTCTGGATAAGCCTTCAAGTTTTCACTCCCTTTGTAGACACATTTCTTTGTGCTTTACAAGGAAAGTTAAGGGTAAATGAAAGTCTCTTCACTTAGAATTCAGAAATTGTAAGATGTCAGATGACCTGAGGCTCAGATAACTCCGTTTTCTCTTCCTTACTGAAATATTGGTGAGTGTGTGAAGTGGCATGGTTGTCTTGGAGACTCATGGGCAAAGGAACTTATCCTGACATCTTTGTCAAACAGATGAAATCATGAAAGGGTCAACATTTTTATTAGAGGGCCCATCTTTCAACTGTGTTACCACGTGATCATAAAATGGCCAAGTGAGCTCCAACTTGGCACTTAGGATACATTCCTTGGCATAGCTCAGCAGTAATTAATACGTTTCTGCAAATAACTCTTTAAGATGGTATACTGCAGTGTTATAAAGCTTGAGATTTTAATTCCTAAAGCCTATCTATTTTATTCTGTTTTTCCTTAAAACCCAAAAAATGATGAGATTTTTCATGATTTCTCCTCACTCCTGTGCTGGAAAGATTTCAAGGTGTCTATTTAAAAATAACCACACAAGGCAGAATACCGTGCTTCTCAAAGAGCTACTATGGTATATCAGAGGTATGATACTTCTTAAAATACCACTGTATATCCAATCCATGCTTAGGTATAGTGGTATATATGATAATGACTGTCAAGATACTGTTGTAGACTAGTCAAATTACTTCACTGTATACTTTAGTACCTTCATGATATTTTTAAGGAAGGAAAACAAATTCATATGCAGAGTGGCTAATCAAATGATGCCTGAGTTGTGACTTAAATTGCCCAAATCAGCATGTTTAAAGGTGCATTTTAGCCTTTAGAAGTCAGCTTATTGACATACTGTGTTTTTATAGTCTTCCCTCAGTGTTTCTTTTCTTTTCTTCTTTTTTTTTGTATTGACTTTGTTTCTTTCCAAGGTAAAAGCTGCATTGTGTAGGGTTGGAATAAACTTTAGTTGCAAAATCTCGAAATTAGCCTTTTATTTTTTCTTTTAGCTCATGGAATTAGAATTTAGCTGGTACATTTGTTGTGGATATACTAGACTACTAAAACCCAGCTCCCTCTTTTATGTTTGTTCGGAGTTGTGGTACAAATTGGTCTGTATATATCAGACACAAAAACATGTGGCCAATTTGGTACAAAATTAAACTTTTTGTGGAATATGTGTTCATGTAGTATATAAGGTTGACTACAATTTGTACTTACTGCAGTGTCATGACATTGTAACCCAAGCTGTAATGGGAAAGCTGTATTTTTTTTGGAGAGCGTGGACTAGAGTTGGTGTATTGTAGTAATATAGATATAAAAATGATTTTTTAAGGCCGGTCGAGTGGCGCAGTGGTTAAGAGCTGACTTGGGATGCTAGCGGCCCTGGTTCAGATCCCACATATGAGGACCAGTGACAAGCGCCCTCAAAAAAAGAAAAAAGAAGTAAAAATGACTTTTCAATGTGGGTGAAGTCATTAGTGAGGGAATAGATTTAAATCTTTGCAAGCCTCTTGTCCATTCTAGTTGCTTACTGAATGGTTTATTATAAAACTTGATGGTGATTATTAAATTCCTCAGCCGTTCCATCCTTTTAAAGTTGTAAAATCAGCCAATTTATGTACACTATAATAAAGGAGAAATGATGTATGTAAATACTCAAGATAGTGGGTTACATTTCACGTGATATATAGTATCGTGGTAATCTCTTCTGCAGATTAGTGTTTCCTTTTGTGCAAGGAAGAAATATTTACTTAGTGATATTCTTTAAGATATAGTTTCTTTTATTACCCAGATGTAGCACAAAATTTCAGGAACACACATTTTACATAAAATGAAATCCTTGTTAAATTTTGTGTTACTATTTGCTACTTTTTCTTTATCTAAAAGAAGATAAAATATGATGCAGAAAGCTGATTGAAATATAAAACATATTTGCATGCTGTTGTTTTGGTTTGCAAATAATTAACAAGGAACTAGACAAAACCAAAGCATCATCTTTGACTCAGCAATAAATATAGAATACCAATCAACCCTTTACTGATTTTACAGCTTTGGTACTTCTTAAATCCACACATCTCTCTTACCTGTATCAACTCTGCCCTCTCTTCTAGATTACTATAGTCGCTTCTTAACTGGTCTTCCTGCTTCTACTACCCCATCCACTTCCCAATTGGTTCTTCACTCCAGCCTTAGTGATACTTAATGTAGATTTCATGGTGTCATTTTCCTTCCCCACCTACCCTCCCATCTTAAAATCTATGTGGGTCTTCTCGTCACTCTTAAGGTGAATAAAGAACCTTAATGTATGCCAGGCTCTGTGGAGTCCAGCCCGACTACCTTGCCTGCCACATCTCATACCATTCTTTCACTAGCTGGCAGTACTGTCTTTCTTTCAGTACTTAATGTGCCCATACTCTTTAAAAAGACCACAGAGTCTTTGCACATGCTATTCACTTGTCAGAACACCATCCCTCCCTACCTGCACCATCCCCATACTTTTACCCCTCCTTTCCTCTTGCTTAATTGGTTAACTTCAGCTTGAACCTCATTTTCTCAGGGAAACCTCTTTACACTAGTTGGGTTTTACTGTTACAGGCTTTCCCATCACCATGTATCTTTTATCCCCCATTGGACTTACTCCTATAGTTTATGTACTTACGTAAATCATCTTCATGAGGACAGATAATAGTCCTGTTGTTACTCACCATTATATCCCTAGGACTTAACACAGCATCTAGCATACAGTAGGTACACCATAAATATTTGTTGAATGAATGAATAACATGAAAAAATAGAATCAGATATAGCCACTGCCTAATTGATTATTGCACGCATAATGCCAATACCAAAGACACTCATTCTAAAAGTGAACTATGCCCCACAGAGAGGTCATTGAGAGAGGCTGCCTGCTCGTTCCATAGCTGCTCCTGTTAGAAAGGAATTTTGGAACCATTTTAATGAATTGTCTGTAGAAGTAGTTTACAAGCTACGTAAAGGAAGCACTTATGCTTTTTTTTAAAATTTATTTATTTATATACATTTTTAATTAGCTTCAGGTGTACAACAAAGTGCAATAGTTATACTTTTTACCCCTCAAAGTGACAACCCTCTTCCCCCAATTCTCCCCTCCTTCTCCCCCCCCATATCGTACTATCTATTATAATTTCTTTGACTCCCTTCCACCATATAATCCACATCCCGTGACTGTCTATATATTCAGTTACAGTTGGCATACAATATTATACAACATCAATTTCAGGTATACAGTGCAGTGATCAAGCCTCTACTCCATCCATGAAGTGGTCTCCCTAACAAAACATGTGACCATCTGACACCCCACAAAATTTTAACATTATATTCCCCGAACTGTCTTTCATATCCTTGTGACAATACTGTAGTTACCTATTTATGCTGTCTAAACCTTAGCACTTATGCTTTTGATTACAAATAATATCCAGCTTGAGAATTCTCTTTATTTTCTCACTGTACTTCCAACTTACAGATAGCAAATTCTACTTTGAAAAGAACCAAATTTGCCATGGTTGAAATTTTCAAAAGAATGTCATATGCATGAAGGCAACCTTAAAAGATTTGTTCCTAACGTATTTTGAGCAGTGGCAGGCATTTTCATAATAAGCTGTAGTGTTTGAACAGCCTCATACTCCTATGGATGTGTGGGTTCTGCTGTTTCTGGTAAAATCATCCATGAAGTCACTCCTGGTGTCATAAGGATGTTTCCCTTTTATTTCTGGACATGAGGTACGGGATGCATGCTACCTTCTTAAGCCATTTACTTCTTTATGCTTTTCATCCTCCACGGTGTCTTGGGGAGCTGTGTAGTTTTTGGTGTTTTTTTTTTTTTTTTTTTTTTTTTTTTTATACCATAAAGGACTGTAATAGGGAATTGAGTTAACAATTGTAAAATGTTTTAATTTGAGTTCTGTGTTTGACAAAAGTCCCTGTTAGTGTGAAAGATCACAGCAACCAGGACCCCATTCTTCCATTGATAAGTATCAGGGATTCTTGCCAAGTTCTACTTTTCAAAATTATTTATTCAATACTTTTGTTGATTGAGTCACTATCACTTAACCTCTTTTGTGCTAGGTATTGCCCTTTTACCTCCTGATCGTGGAAGAAAGTTGCTGTGTGTACTCCCTTTCTCCGATAGCTTAAATCAGCATTGATTTTAAAGAGGAGTAACTGGATTTTAAATAATACATACACGCCTGTGCCTTTGAATCTACAGCAACACTTTTGGATTGACTGAACTGATAACTGCAGCTATTGAAGATTATCTTCAGGTGGGATATTTGTCATGGTTCCATTCAGGTCACCATGAGCACTGTACTTTTTGTTTGTTCACCTTTGGGAAAACGCAGTCAACTTAACATTGATATAGATGCTTTCAGAATAGGAGACAGCTCCACAAGTTAACATTTTGATGGCAAGCCTTATTTTCGTGGCCAGTAACAAAAATTCTGTTGACCTTCTGTTCTTAAGCATTCTTGTTTGCACCTGACCAACAGAGATTTGGTTTTCATTTGCTTTGTGTTTGGTTTACTGCTTGCCAACTAAGGCTCACATTTTCATACTGCTTCAGTGCCGCTGGTATTTACTTAAGCAAATATTTTTTGTGTCTCCTT
This sequence comes from Aselliscus stoliczkanus, assembly GCA_033961575.1. Classification (NCBI taxonomy): domain Eukaryota; kingdom Metazoa; phylum Chordata; class Mammalia; order Chiroptera; family Hipposideridae; genus Aselliscus; species Aselliscus stoliczkanus. The sequence goes on along the minus strand of CM066735.1, from coordinate 42,686,122 downwards.
ATGCAAATGTATTTTCTGTGCCCAGCAATAATGTCAAGATTTGTGAAAGAACCATCTTTTGAATGTCTTTTGTTAATCCGTGTGTGCGGTCTGTTAAATAAGGCTCTTAGAGAAGGACCTTTCAGTGTTTGTGCAGAAGACGCACTGTGTTCTGTGCCCGTCTGTGTGAATCTGCACGTGACTGAGTCATAACGTCATACCTAAATCAGTGACATTCATCTGTGTGAGCCCTGGACAACCACTCCCTAACTCCAGACGAAATTATTGTCCCCAGAGGGATTTGAATACTGTCCAGTGCATTTTGACTGAGATGAACTTACGTTTTAGCACGAAGCCCTTTCTTGCTATATTTTATAAATCATCCAGTCTTAAGTGGGAGTCATGTCATTATGTAATGTATTTAATGGGTACAGGTCTTGTGCTTATCACTTATCTGATCGTTGTGCTATTTCGTGTGTGTGTGTGTGTGTGTGTGTGTGTGTGTGGCGGGGGGAGGGTTAAGGGAAAGAGAATCACTCTTTGTGAGGTGGTGCCTTCTTGGGACATTGTTTTGCTGTGGTTCCAGGAAGTCTTAGGAATGACAGCAATCATGTACTCTAGTCATCTATACTCACTGGGCGAGCATGGAGATGCTGTAAGGTAATGAAAAGTTAATGGAGAATTCACCTTGTAAACATAATCCCCTCCTATTTTAAATAATGACCTACTCAAGTTCAGGCAACACGTATTAAAATATTCTACCATGAGTGGAACAACTTAAAACCAGTAAAGAAGGGTTAATAAAGGATTCATTTAGCTGTGAAGGAAATAGGCTGCTTTGCATGACAGGTTTCCTAATATTTTAAAGAAGCTGAAATGAAGAGAGGTTAAATATGTTCTCAAAGTCACATAGGTGATCAGTGACAGGGCTGGGTCTGAACCTGACAACGCAGCTGGTGAGCTAACCTGTCTGCAGTGTTCCCTTTCCTCTGCGAGGAAGGCACTTCGTGGTATAACAAATAATACAGACTCCTCTTATTGACAAGATGAGACAAATTCAGATTTAGGAGATAAGTTAAGTAAATTACTCAAGCTTTTATTGAACTAGCAATTCAATTTAATAGAAATTTATCAAGGGCCTACCATGTATAAAGGAAGCACTGTGCTATGCTAGAGAGGATATCAAGATCAGCAACTGTTAGAACTTGTAAAAAAAAAGCACACACACACACACACACACAAACTTTTATACAAGGCAGAAGTCATTCACTCAGGAGGCATTTATTTTGCACCTCTGGTGTGCTAGCATTGGTTTAGACACTGAGAATCATTTATCTACTTATCAATTCATCCTAAATGTTTGATCACCTCCTATGTGCCAAGGCACTGTTCTAGATACTGGGAATAGAGTTGAGAACAAAGCAGGCAAGGTGGGTGTTCTCACTGAGTGTACATTTTAGTGGGAAGGAGACAGACCATAAATAAGCAAGAAAAGAACTGTTCTGCAGAAAATTAAAATAGGAAGGTGAGCAGAGAGTGACTAGGTGGCTCCATTAGATTGCAGAGATAAGTAAGACTTGATCCTTGCCCTGGAGAAGACAGACATGTAAACAGTTAAGTGCAGTATGATTCATTCAATGTGTGCAGTGATTCATGTATGAACAAAATGCTTGGGGGAAGCCGACTGTGAAGGGCCTTGCATATCCTCGTGCGAGAGCTAAGCAATGATTATAAGCAGTGTGCTGACAGGATCAGATGTGTGTTTAGGATGGTAATTATGGAGCAGTCGGAAGTATGGGCTAGAGAGGGGAGAGACTGATGATAGGATGTGATAATTACTCTCTGGAGTTACAGCCCTAGACAAGTGCAGGGGGGAAGGAGAGGGGAGGAAGTGTTCCTTCTCACTGGGAAGGAAGGCTTCCTGAGCGAGGTGACATTTAAACTTAGTCTTTAGACATGCAGAGATGAAGGGGAGATTACCATGAACATAAGGGGAGATTCAGCTTATTTTGGGAGTGGCTAGACTTATGGGCTGACTGGACTGTAGGCTCTGTAAGAGAGAGACATGGAGGGTTAGGCCTGATATACCCGGTTGCTTCAGATAAGCAGAGGGAACCTGCTGAAGGTTTTTTAATAGGCTTATATAATCACAGCCTTAGGAATATTATTCTCTCAGTAGTCGATAAGATAAATTGGAGTGGAGAAAGAGAGGTGGCTGACAGATAATTCAGGAGGCTGTTGTGATGGCCCTGACATACTGGGGCACTGATCTAGGAAGATGGCCCTGGGGCTGAATCTGAGATCATGAGAAGGTTGTGCAGGTAGAAATAATAAGGCAAACTACTGATCAGATGTGGGAAGCTGGGAAGCCAAAGGAGAAAAATCGATTCCAAGGATGTAAGCCTGGATGACTGCGAAGATAAGATTACTATGACAGACTAGGAATGGTGGAAGGAACAATGTGTGTAAGGGGACAAATGACTTAGATTACTTTGGGATTTGTGGAGGTACTGTGGAGGTGGGAACCTTGAGGTAAAAGTCTCAGATAAATCAATGAAAATAAGATTTTAGTTCTGGGTTTGAATATGTAGATTGGGGTGATAATTAAGCATCTCCAGCGGTAGGATAGATGACATTGGCCAGGGACTGTCTCGGTTCAAAAGATAAATGAGGTGAGGATGGAAACTTAGGAACATCATAATTTTGGCTGTTTATTTGTGTTCTTGTAGTTTAGTGCTAATCATCTCTTAATCAAACTACCCTGTTGGACTTGTAGCCCATCACTCCCAGCTCAGTTCATGATGTTACTGGAGAAATTGTGCACCTGGACCATATTATCTTGACTCAATTTTAATCAGGGACAACAAAAACAGCGTTGTGACCTCATTTTCTGCTGCAGTGCTACCGGGAAACTGTTTTCATCACATCTTTCAGTGTCTCCTAGAGCAGCTCTTTCATAGTAAGTGATGATGAACAACTTTGCTTCTCTGAAGGTGTGCAAATGTTTGTTTCTCATGGGAAATCATATAATCACATGTAGGTTTTCACCTTGGCTGCTAGGAGGCACAGAATCAAATTATCTGCTTAACTGTGGTAACTGTGTGTAGGACTCAAATAGGTCTCCAGATTTAAGTTGTATTCCAATCTCTTACCCCAGCCACAGCCTTCATTTTCTTCTCTAATTTATGCTTTCCTTGGCCATGATTTTTAATTTTCTTCCTTAATACATGCATTTATCAAAAGCCAACTCAAATTTTTGTGGACTGAGATGAGGGCTAAATAAATAAGGCCACTATGCTATTTACTATATGAATGAGATATACTTAGAATGTTATAGATCAATACATAAATACAAACATATCAGTACATAAATACAAGGACATATTTTAAATTATACATTCTTTCTTCTCTATGGACTTTGTCTTCATCAATAGTTTTTAGGCCAATGGTACATATAATCACAGGCTGTAGAACTAAATGAAAAATAATGCAACAGCAAGAGCCAACTTTATGAGTAAGTATCTATATTGACCCAGTCCACTCTGCCTTTTGATCAGTTATTCTTTCCCAGGTATATGCATCTTTGCAATGAAGAATTATAAATTTTTTTTGTCAGTCATGCATACATTTTAATAGTTGTTCCATTTGAAAACTTGGAGTGGATGTTATTAATGGCCTGGGACTGATCACTGGACTTAGAGCTAATGTGATCTAGGGATGCTTTTATTTCCAATCAACATATGCAAACCCTGCCTCAGAAGACTGTGCAGTGTTTGCGGTTGTTCCCTATTGAGCAATGAATAGGTCACCAGTGAGGTAAATGAAATTGCCCTTTGACCCCATTCTTCCTAGCTCCTATTGTCTAGATAAAGATCATCCTTTTTCATTCTGTAGAAGGAAACCTTCGCTTTCAGTGAGCAGATGAGGAACCAAACTCCTTTATAACAAAAATCTTTTAAATAACAATAGCCCAATAATTAAAGGGATAGGTGTGACTATTGATTTGTCCTATGTAGCCTCCAACAGGAAATACCCCCAATTTTAAACTTGACGAAGTGTCATCTTTCCCTCAAACCACCCTGTCCATTCTTATCAAGTGGGAAGACTACAAACCTGTGCTGATATAAATGTAAGTGGTACGAGAAAACTTTGTAGAATCAAATGAATATCAAATGAGATATTTTTAGGAACTTTGTTTTAAAAATGGTAATTCCTAGATAGAAGTCACTGTTGTTTGTTTCCTGCCAATGACCTACTTTCTATTTACATCAAGTGTCGAATGTTGACATAAAAATATCTTTGTTATTCAATGTGCATGACGATAAATTAATTTGGTTAAATAACAGTGGCACTGACTTATTTAGACCCCCACCCTATTCCCCTAAAAGAAACGCAGGTGTTCTAAATGTGGCAGTAATGACTCAGTTATCTTCTCTCTGAATGCTGCCAGTATGGAGTTTGCCATCATGGTAGAGCTGAGGCCTGCTCTTCTGCCGGTGTCCATATTAAGTCTCTTGGTTTTCATTAGAGCTTCTCAGCCCTACTTGCTTATTATCATTATTCATTAAAAAAATAAAATCTCTCTAGATAGATAGATAGATAGATAGATAGATAGATAGATAGATAGATAGATATCTCCTTAGAATTTTGATTACATTTAACAGAATCTTCTATCAGGAACCATAGGTTGAATTGCTTTCTGATCTCAGTATCAAATATAGTTGTTCTTTCTCTGGCCAGCTGGTTTATTTTTACCCTGTGGACTCTGAGGCTTGTACTAGATCATGTTCCCCTCTTTTCTCCCTGCAGAGCTGAGTCCCTGCCCCTCCTTTTCCCCCTCCTCCACCTTAACTCTCTACAGCACCTCTCTTCTGGCTCTCATTCTACCTTGTGGCTACAGTGATGGTACACTTATCCTACTAGTTTTCAAAGCTGTTTGAAGATAAGGCTTCTACTGCTTTTTAAAAAAATATCCATTACTGTGCTGCCACAGTGCCTTGCACATATTTGGCCTTCAAATAACGGCTGAGTCAGGACTTGGGCATTCCAAAATAGCTTCACATTGGACTCTCCATAGTGATAAGGAGAAAGAAATACGCAGTATGCCAGTAAAGACTTTGAAATATGTTGAGGGTCAGAGGGATTGTATGTTGGAAAATATGGCACAATGAAACGGGATGCTCTTAAGGATGAGAAAAGAATGTTGAATACGGAAGCCAGCATGTGCTGTTTGCCTCTTTGTGTCATATGTAAATATATTGCTGTGTCACAGTTGGGAATCTGGCATCGCCTAACTTTGCTCCAATAAGAAAGATAAATTCTCTCTTCTCTTAGAAAAAAGATGAGAGAAACAGTTTAATCAATGAAGATTTAGAAGTTGCTTTGAGATCTCTGCATACAAGTAGTGTAGACATACCTAGGATGTAATGCAAATTACACCATCTCTAAAATGGTTGTCAGCTGTAGCCAGTGATCCATGCATTCAGCTATTAAATTCCAGTACAACCAAAGAAGGTGGACAGACCCATGAGTGAATTGTAATAGTATGCGACACACACTCCAAACTCTTTATTAGGAAAGGTCATTGAAATGCAAATGAACCTAGTTAATTGAAGGCACAAGATCATCAACTTTAGATACATAGTAGTACACTGTATTTTATAATTAAATTCGTAAAATCTATATTTGGTGTGTTGAGAAAGGAAAGCTTTGTTTTTTAAAATTAAAACATTTCTTGTATTTTTTCAGTTATTACATGTTATCATATGTTATTGGTAAGCATCATGGTTCTTATAGTAAAACTTTAAATATCAGATGCTTAAAAAAAATACTAACCAGAGAAAGAACTTTTTTCAATCATATTTCTGTCTCCCTTCCCCTCCTCTGAAAACCAAATCATATGATATGTTCAGTTAAACAACAAACAACAACAACAAAAAAAACCCTGCCTCATCAGAATTTCATTTTAAAAAGAAGCTGCTTAGGGTCTTGAAAGAGTATCTTTGAAGTAGTGTGTAGTTGAAAACATATCTTTAAGAACCCTTGATTGAATTAATGAAATAGTAATTATTCAGTGTAATACTGTTTATTATATTATATAGTTTCAACTTTTCTTCTAAAGCATATTTTCTTCAGATAAAGCTTGAAAAGCTGCATTTTTGACATACAGACGTGTTCTAATTCTGCTAGGTCTGAATGAAAAATCTAGACCTTAGTTTCCTAATTCAGGATAAAGATTATGTGCTGTGAAGCTATGCCTAAGTAATTAGAAGTGGGTAGTGTGGCACTCAAAGCTCTGACTCTGGAATCTGACTACCTCATAGAGTTGTGAGGACTAAATGAATTTGTTCATGACAAGGATTTAGAAGAGTGTATGGCACAAAGTAAATGGTATTTAAGTATTTGCTGTTTTTATTGTTATTATATGGTTAAGCCATTTATGTATGTAATTAAAAAAATAATTTTCATTGCTTCAATAGCATTTGAAGCCCTTTTGAAAGGGCTTCTGCTGTTAAAAGTTACAGGGGAAAAAAAAAAAAAAAAGCTAGAGAGTTCCTCCGAAACACCCCTTGAGCCCCAAGCCTCCTTTTGCTCAAAGACCACCTTATTTAAATTCTGTGGGCCTCCATTTCCTCATTGTAAGATGAGAGTTCCATGGTGATGGGTCTCTGATATCTCTTCATGCCACAGGAATTCCATGATCCTTTCATCTGCCTAAGAAGAAGGTTGAGGTTATTGGTGTCAAATTCCTTCATCTGGAATGGTAGAATTTTAGAAGTGGGTGGCACAAGTAGCCCGCACTTTGGGGGAACTCATCCATTCTTTTAGCTTTAATTTTTGTAGATAAGTACCAGTCTTTACTTTTTTCTTTTTTTCAAGACACTTTTTACATGCTATATAATGTATTTATTATATCTTTTGTTTATTATATCTGTTGCTTGAATATAAGCTTCACAAGGGCAGGGATTTTATTTATTTATTTATTTATTTCCAGTGCCTAGCACATACTAGGTGCCAGGTAAGGGGTTCAATAAATATTATTGAATAAATGAATGAATCCTCAATTGCCTAGTGGACATTTGTATTAATTGATCACTTCTGATTCTCTTCTAAAACAACTCCCTTTCAAGATTTTCTTATTTCCATCCATGAAACTACTTTTGTGTTACCAAGAGCAAAATCCCAGAGGAATTGGCAGCCATACCTGAGACAGAGCAAATTAGATGGTTTTCAAGGGGATTTAAACAGTCATTGCCACAAAGGTTCTAGGTGCAGAAACGGTAACAATACATTTTCATACATGGTAGGTGGGCCTGAATCCTGTCCAATGGAATTTTCTGAGCTAGAGCTGCCCAGGAAGTTACTTAGAGTTACCGAAACCTATTGGTAAAACCATAGCTCCTGCTGGGTTAATATTCCTGATACGCTTCCTTTGTTGTGCTGGTTCCATCAGAGGTTCCTTGTAACTCTGCAGCTTGGCATCTGGTGAAACCCCTCAGAGCTTTCCAGTTCTAGATCACATTAGTGCCCCTTGTCAGTTTTCTACTTAGCCAAGGCCTCTTCCTTAGGGTCTCCTACAGCAGTTTCATTCCTGCTTCAAAGTCCCTCTGTTCACGCTCTGCTGGCATTCATCATGTGGTAAGGTTTTCCTTCTCCTTCACCCATCCAAATCAGCCTTTCTGGATCAACCAGGGAAGCTTTCAGCCCTTACTTACACGAAGCCGTGTGTATCATGTCTCAGGGCTCCTAAATGTTGCTTTATTCTCACATATTCCTTTGCATATTTATTGCTTGGGATTACCTTTTTGAGGGAAGGGACTAATGGAATAATGGAGCTGGGGATTAGGGAATGAATCACAAATCATAGCTGAAGCAAAACCTACTGAACTGGAACAAAATTGACTTAATGTAAATGCATCTTCTAGGCTGTGATGAAGTTTTCAAGGGCTTCAGAAAATGCGAAGATCAAGTCGTTCTACTCTTTTTGGCATTGGAATGTGCTTTTTAAAAATTAAACGATGGTGATAACATCTCATAATAGTAATGGCTTTAAATAAATTATTTTATTTGGACTAGAAAATTGGCAATTGAATTGGTTGTGTGTGTGTATGCATGTAAATGGAATTTCACTAGTTTGTGAAATCAGGAAGTCTAGGAAACACAAGATTTGCTGGCTGGCTGCTAATCATGGGAGCGTACATACCCCATCCCTTTCCCCTTGCCCTGGTGGCCATTCTCTCCCCTGCTCAGTTGCACGGTATTCATTTTTCAGGGGTTTGGACATTGGTTTAAGAGTCTCATGCTGCGGGTTGACTCTGGTTATCTAGCCTGGCAATGCATGAAAGCTACCTTGCAAATATGCAAAAGAGTTTCATTTCTTGAACTTCAAAGAATATTTTTTCTTATTCACTGTAGATTAATGTCATTCCATATCCTTTCTAAATAAATCAGCTTTATTCATGTCATCAAAAGAGAAATTTTTATAGCTTTCTAATTTTTCAGGCTGACTGAAAAACTCAGTGAGGATCCAAAAGACATTAATTTTGTTCATTTTCTTTCCAAATCTTGAATCATTTATATTGTCTTGCTCCATATTGTTAGGCAACTTAACATTTTGCTACTTTTTCTAATTGTTTCACAATTTTAAGTTTTCATTGAATGCACTATATGTTTATTCTTGGTTTCTGACATTTTAATTAAGAGGAGTATTTGATCATATATAATCTTAATAGTGTTCAATAATACCACATGGTTCACTTTTGTGCAGAATCCTGACAGTAGAACAGGCGTGGGAGCCAATATTGTGCTCTGCAGAGCTGATTGGTGAAGGGAAAGGCAGGGGGTTCCCATGGTACAGCAGATGTAATGTGGCATCTCTTCATGATTGTGCAATTCTAGACAATGGGTACCCACCATCTTAGAGTTTATTGGTTGCAAAAAACAGAAGCCCTCTTAAGTTAACTTAAAATAGAAAACACTTCAAAATGTAAGACTGAACAGCAGCCAAACTCAGTGCCAAACCAGTGGACTCATGGGGGACTCTGGAATGGGCTCAAAAGTTAAGAATCATGGTCACCTTGCCTCCTCTTTTGTTCTGCCTTTCTCTGTTTCTCTATTTCCTTCTCTTTCACATGGCCCAACAAATACATACCTGCCAGCGTTGACTTGACCTTTTGGTTTTAGACCCATGGTTTTCGTTTATATTTTCTTCAGTCACATTCTCAAAAAGACAGTTGGATTGGCTTAATTCAGCCTATGGATCCATTCCCCCTGGATCAGGTGGCTTACCCTGGGGTCAGTGACCTGTTGGAGTTGACCTGGGGGAGGATTCAGCATGGTACAAATTAGGCAGCTTTTAGTTGGGTATTGTACCTCTGGCATTGGTTGTTTCTAATGTATTCTTCCCTATTTTCTGTCCTTTTGTCTTTTCATTACATATTTTGTGAGATTCCCTCACTGTTACCATATAGTACTTTCATTGAATTTTTATTTTGGTAATCCTATTTTCAAAAACATTAAAAAAGTTCTTCGAAGTTCTCTTATCATTCTATTTCATTATGTCTCATTCTTGTTTAATGGTTATAGTATCTTCTTGAATCTCTTTGAATTGTATTAGAGTTATTTCTTTTTAAAATGCTCTTCTATTTCCTGAATTAACTTTGCCTCTTCGCTGTGTCAGTTTATTCCCCCTCATTGTTACTGATTTTTAGTAGGTTTGGTTGCCTATTTATAATTAAGAATAAAGGACTGGGGGGAGATTCCTCTGCTGTTTTAAATAGGTCTATATGTACTTTTTTCCATCCAGCTGCATCTCTCTCCGGGAAGGAATTCTGAATAGAGCCCTGTGTGTGTGTGTGTGTGTGTGTGTGTGTGTGTGTGTGTTTGCGTGCCTGTGTGCGTGTGTGTGTGTGTTTGTGCGTGCCTGTGTGCATGTGTGTGTGTGCCTGTGCGCATGTGTGTGTGTGCCTGTGCACATGTGTGTGTGTGGAGGGTTACCGGAATGCCATCCCTCATACCCTGCTGCCACAATTGCTTCAGTCAATTTAGAGATAAACCCCAGATGTTTTGTCTATCACTGCTTTGGGCCAAGGTGGGGGAGGTGGGGTGGGAGTACGAATTGTCATCACTTCATCCTCTATTTCCTGTCCATATCATCTTCCCCGTTCTGTGATACCTGTTGACTCTGAGCCCAGAGCCTCCTTGGGGTTCTGTGGAGCAGATTGCCTCCTTGGCGGCCCCCTTGGTAGCAGGTTTCCTCTCTCTGTTTCATCTGTCAGCACATTCCCATTTCCTGCTCTGTTTTTCAGAGATTTGTTGAAATCTCTTGCCGTTTCAAGTTCTCTTCCAGCAAACTCTTTTTAATCTTAGGGAATTCTCCCGTTTTATTTTTTGACCCTTTCGCTTCATTAGAGATTGAGGAGGGATAACCTGGCTGTCCACCAACTTGAAATTGAAACTCCATCAGGTGTTTTTGTAGCATTTGGGTTTTGGCTTTTATTATACTTTGTTTTTTTGTTTTTTTGTTTTTTAGTTGAGCCATCCTGCTACCTGTTGGCAGCTCAACAGCAGCTCAGCTTGGGCTGGGCATCGAACTGCTGTTGCTCAGAGCTCAGCTCGCACTCTTGAGTGAGCTCTTAACCAACTGAGCCACTCCACTGGCCCTTTTTAATTTTTTTTTTAAGTGAGACATATAAGTCATACATGCACACATATATGTAAAAGAATCTATATCAGTGTATGTATCATTTAAAGAAAAGTAACAAAATGAACACTGGTACCTGTTCGATAGCTTGAGAAATGGAATGTTAAGTTTTAGTACCTTGAAACCCCTTTATGTCCTTCCTTGATCGGGTGGTCTTCATCCCCTCTGCCTCCTATGGTAACCATTATCTTTCTTTTTTTTTGTCAACCCTTGCTTTTTGAAAAAACGGATTCACCATTTGTGTGTTTATCTCTACACAATACATTGTTTAATTTTAGCTGCTTTTGCTCTTTGTATAAATGGAATCATATATATAACGTGTACTCTTCTGAACCTTGCTGTTTTACTCAAGATTATGGTTTTGAGATTCATCCATGTTTATTCATGAAGCTGTATTTTATTTATTTGACGGCTGCGTCGCATTGCTTTGTAAGAATATACCACATTGAATTATGGTTTCTGCTGCTGATGGACTTTTTTGCAGCCATGCACATATGCTAGAGTTTCTCGAATGTGTAAACCTGGGAGTGGAATGGCCCGGTCACAGAGTAAGTGCACGGTTAGTTTTCCTAGGCGATGACAGCTGCTTACCAGAGTGGTTGCGCCAGGATATTCTACACGGGTGTATGAAATTGCCTGTGGCCCTTCAACACTTGGTGTGATCAGATTTTTAAAATTTTGCCTGTTTCTTGGGTATGAAATCATATCTTCTTCTTATGTATTTTTAAAATTGAGATGTGATTTTTGTGTAGTATAATGGATCTTATTGTCACTTTAATTTTTATTTTCCTGATTATGAATGCGGTTACAGATCTGTGTCAGTGGTGTCAGACCACAGGCGGCCAGCACTTGGTCTGGAAGGGGAATTGGGCTGCAAATGCTGATCCAGACCTCTAAGCGGAGAGCTCTGTATTTTTCTTGACTCTGTGGTTAACACATCTCTGAAATTTAATGGAAGGATACGTTGGCTTTATAAAATGACAGCATTAATTATTGTACTACCCATTCTTTTCTCCATTTAACAATGTACCCTGAAGGGACATTTTCTTTTAAGTGGTGATGTTTCAACTTTATGGTTGAAATGGTAAATTTTATGTTATGTATATTTTACCACAATAATAATTAAAAACAAACAAACAAAAAACCCCCAGGGCTGGGAAAGAAAAAAAAAAACTTTTTGGAAGACTTAGGACTCTTACAGAAGTACAAAACTGACACTCCAAAGTAGTGTACCTGGTTCTGAACGCAGAAGCCGTCTTTCGCAAGTTAATTACTGATGTGCGCTAACTGGCAATACCTCTTTTATAGAAGCTGCTTATGTTTTGTCATGAATAGTCTTTTCATAAGGTTTACTTTTTTTTTGAGCTTTTGTAGATTTTTCAATGAATTGCAAGGATTTTATTTTCATTTATGTTCTGTTCCTGATACTAGCTATCACTTCCCCATTTGCTGCAACCTCATAGGCCTTCTTTCATTTCCTCTAATCACCATGCTTTTCCTTTCTCAGAGCCTTCTCCCAGGCTATTCTTTTACCTTTGCCTCCTCCCATTTATTATTATTATTTATTAATTAATTTTTTAAAGAAACTTTATTGGGGAACAATGTGTTTTTCCAGGACCCATCAGCTCCAAGTCAAGTAGTTGTTTCAATCTAGTTGTGGAGGGCGCAGCTCAGTGGCCCATGTGGGAATCGAACTAGCAACTTTGGTGCCACGAGCCTGTGCTCTAACCACCTGAGCTAACCGGCCGCCCCTATTATTGTTTTTTAAAAACTGTAGTAAAATATACATGTTATGGGCTGAATTGTATTCCCCCAAATCCATATGTTGAAGCCCTAACCTCCAGTACTGCAGAATGTGACTGTATTTGGAAGTAGGGTCTTTAAAGAGATAATTAAGTTAAAAAGAGGCCATTAAGGTCCTAATCCAGTATGACTGGTGACCTGATAAGAAGAGGGAATTTGGACATAAATAGTTTCAGAAGGAAGACCATATGAAGACACAGGGAGAAGATAAACACCAACAAGCTAAAGAGAGAGGCTTCAGAAGGAACCAACCCTGCTGACATCTTGATCTCACATGTTTAGCTTCCAGAATTGTGAGAAAATAAATTTCTGTTGTTTAAACTACCCAGTCTGTGGAACTTGGTTATGGTAGCATTAGCAAACTAATGTAATACATAATATAAATTTTACCATTTTAACGGTTTTTAAGTGTACAGTTCAGTGGCATTAAGTACATCCACATTGTGTAACCATCATTACCATCCATTTCCAAAATTTTTGTCATCTTACAAAACTGAAACCCCATTCACTATAACCCATGGCTACCCTTCTACTTTCTGTCCCTATGAATTTGACTACTGTAGGTACCTCATATACGTGAAAGTATTTATTCATTTGTGACTGGTTTATTTCACTTTGCATAATGTCTCATGGTTTATCCATGTTGTACTACGTGTCAGAATTTTGTTCCTTTTTTTTTTTAAAGATTTTATTGGGGAATTGGTGGAGGGGAACAGCGTTGGGGAATCGGGGAAGGGGAACAGACAAGTAGACAAGTGCCGTCTTCTTGTTCTTCAGTCTAGTTGCGGAGGATGTTGCTTCACCGTTGGTATCGTCATTGCGCTCTTCCTGGATGAGGCAAATCGGTCGCTGACCTCTGGATGTTGCTCATCGCGGCTATTGGCAGCTCACGCTTGGCTGCCAGCCGCTCACGCTGGCTGCGGGCCACTCACTGCAGCCTATGGCAGCCCACTGCAGCAGGGGCTGCAGCCCACACCATCACCGGGGCTCGCACAGCCCAGCTCCAGGTGGAGTTGTTGTTAGCTGTAGAGGGCAGTGTCACTGGCCCTCATGTGGGATCCGAACCGGGGCCGCTGGCATCCCAAAACCAGCGCTTAACCAATGCGCCACTCGGCCGGCCCTCCTTTTTTTGACTGAATAATATTCCAGTGTACGTATATACCACGTTTTGTTTGTCAGTTAATCCATTGATGGACATTTGGGTTGCTTTCACCTTTTGGCTAATGTGAATAATGTTGCTATGAATATGTGTATACAAATATCTCTCTTCAAGAGTCTGCTTTCAGTTTGTTTGGGTATATATCTAGAAGTGGAATTGTTGAATCATACTGTAATTCTATTAATTGTTATTTAATTTTTTGAGGAAGCACCATACTGGTTTCTACAGTGGCTGCACCATTTTACATCCCTATCAATAGCATACAAGGGTTCCAGTTTCTCTATATCCTCGTCAACACGTTATTTTCTGTTTTTTTTTTTTTTGTTTTTTTTTTGCTAACTGATATGGTATTACTGGGTGTCAAGGCTTTCAGTGATAATGCAGTGCTGTTTTGATTTTGTTAGAGGAAGGTGATGATAAAGTATGGCTTTTAATTATCACTGGGTTAAGTCAAAGAGCGAATTATCAAAGGGTTGTGAAGTGGCATTTGTATGCCATTTGATTCCCGTGTGTCATCTTGGAGGCTTTTTAGGAAGTATTGGAGTTATTAGTATGAAAGATTCACAGTCATTTTTTTTTTCCCATTTGGGCCAGGAACTTTCTTCCTGTTGGTAACCTTGGGTTTGCTTGTGTCATACAGGACCAGTGATGCCAAAATATCGGCATTTGTCACCACAGAGACCCAGTGAAATAGCTCTTTTGCAGACCTGAAGAGGCTAGTAAGTCTGTGACTTTTTATTCCAGGGCAAATTTTCATTTTCTTAAGTGTTTACAGCTGTTTGAATGAAAGACTTATGTACCAACACAATCCAGTGAAGAAAACAGAGCAAGCTGTGTGTATTAAGCTTCAGAAATGTCAAATAGAGGCTGTAGTAAAACCCAAAAGGCTGAGAGATGCACAGGCGCTTCCTGAGGGCCTTTGTGAAATAATGAACCAGTTAGATATTTAATCCTAAATGTTGCATTACAGCTGCCTGAAACATTATAGAGTCAAGGAGGGTGAGTGAGGAGTATATCTCTTAACTTCATCCCTTAACTTTAGTTTGTGTGTGCAAATGGAACATTTTATGTGGGTTTATTTTTTTCTTTTGTCCGCTTGTGTACATTTCCCTCCACTCCAGTAGCAATTCTTGGTGGCTTACAGTGGCAAAACAGAAATCATCTTTTCTGTGGCTCAGCGGGGAGCCACTCAGACTCCTTGGGAGGTAATACCTCAGCCCCCACCCGCACCCCATTGTATCAGTGTACTCCAGTTTGTATAGATGATAATTCAGCTTAAAAGCAGCTCAGTTTAACAATCATGAGCTCACAGCGTTTAGCATTAACAGTAGCATCACAGTACCCAGTAAACTTAATTTTACACACACAGCTCATATTTTTCTTTCTGCAGGTTGTATCGCTACTGGCTTGAGACTTCACAGTAAATATCAGTAAAGCGGTCGAAGCCAAAGCATGTGAGGCTGTTTCCTCTATTATTAGCCAGTCTTCGACATCACCGTAATAATAGTGCTTTGTCTAAGAACCCTGAAACCTCTGCCAGTGCTTCGTAGGCTTTGTAAACCGAGATAAGCACTGCTCTCCTGGATGGCAGGCAGGTCATTCCCCCAGCAGGGATCAGCTACTCCTGCCTCCCACTGTTTGCTGGTTTAACCTCTTTGGAAGAGTAACACTGGATTCGGAGTCCACAGCTAACAAGACATGCCTTTCCGTAGGAGTGATACAAGGAACAGGGGTCGATTTTATTGCTTTTTTGAGGTGTGGCACCCCCACCCCCAGCCAAGATCTGTCCTTTCACTTGGGAAGTTTAGAGCTGACTCCGGGAGAGGACACGTCTTTTTCAGCGCTGGGCATGTTTTCCGAAAGTCGTAGTATTGGTACTCCCCATCTCAGTCCGTGGGGCTACATCTCCGTCTTTGTTATCACGTAATACAGAGCTGCCTCTGAAGGCTAAGAGGCAGAAGGCTGGGTTTACTTTACTGTTAATTAATTGATTGAGGAGTTGTTTCATTTCTGTTTAACAAATAGACATCTGGAGTCTGCTGTGTGTTGAGAGAGCTTTGCAAAGCTCTGCCGAGGTCTGTAAAATAAATGTAAAGCGCAGTGTCTATTGAAAGTAGTCTGGAGTGTAAGGGAGGAGCAAGGAGCCCCCGGGAAGGTGCCTCGCTGGCAGCAGAAGGGACTGCATTGTGTGGACAGGGCCTGCGTGCTGTGGAGCTCTGGGGAGGAGAGCTGGACACGAAACCTCTCAGAAGAGGAAACGAAGGCAAAGCAAAGGAAGTGTGCCCCGTAGAGAGCTACTTTCGGCACAGTGACTCCCGGCGCCATAAGGAGTCTGGCCCTGTAGAAAATACACCCTGCTTCTCCAACTGTAGTTAGGTACAGGATTGTTAAAATATATAGATAACTACTCTTCATCGGATAACGAAAGGAATAACTTTTTATAGAGCAGAAGACTTGGAAAACACACATAGACACACTGAGAAAAAGAAATCACCTATATTCTGGATGCCTGGAAGTGATCACTATTAACAGTGTGGAATATACCCTTACCCCCTTTTCTCTATGAAGATGACTTTGTATTTGCTTTGGATTCCCAGACCAGAGTGGACAGATTCCATAAAGGACAAATATGAGTTGGACTCACACAAGATCACACAGTATTGGTTATTGTGATGATCATTTTGACCTTGTTTACCTTTTATTTTGCAGTTATTTTAAAAATTTTTTGTAAACCTTGAAAAAAGCTCGTTTGTTTTCATTCAGAGTATTTGAAAGCAAACAACTTTATGTTCAAGAGAATGTTTTCAATGGATAGGCTTTTGGAAAGGATAGAAGGAGATGGAGCTTTTATAAATGAAAGGGAATTATGGTTGTTTAATTTACTATCAATTTGAATCTCTGTAAAAGGTAAATATCTTTACAGCCTTAGTGCTTAATTTTCTTATACTTTTTGCAGTGTCCCCCCCCCCCGAAATGATATATGCTATTATGAAGGTGTGTGTGTATTTCTGAATTATTAGTTATCTATATATTTTTTTTATCATTAATAGAAAATCTATGTGGGCTAAGTTAGTAAGAAAAGAAAAACATTAAATGTTAGCAAACTTATTTTTTTGATACGTGCACAGCTGCAGGTGAATTTAAAACCTCGACCTCTGATAGGAACATTTGGAACAAGCAATTGCCTGGGCAATGGCCTTTTACACTCAGGGAAGAGCCTGGCTTTAGATGTATGCTTTCTGATCTTCCACTATTATATTTGCCCTGTCCATTTTGTGTCAGACAAGGAAAGCTAACAGTGGGATTCTGTGTTTTGGAAGAACCTCATGAATCGTCCCTGTTTTGCAAGTTGTTACTGACCATAAAACTACAAAGTAGAGTGCGTGCCTTTTGACTGATGGAGAAGTCTTAACCTTTTTGGAAATTGGTGGCTTCTTGCTATGGTTTTTAAAAGGGCATTGTTTTTAGTATACTATCCAGCTGTCCTAGTTCTAGAGTGTCCTAGATTTAAAAAAGATTTTGTGTGTTCCTGAGACCTTTTGTGGGGGGAGGGGAGAGGAAGGGATGTCACAAACTCAGGGACCAGATAGTTGAATGAGAGTATTAGATTCTAAGGAGTGATGAGGACTGTGACCTCTTTAGAGAATGCTCATCTCTCCAGAGGCAATGAAAAAAACAAAATATATTGTGACAGCCGAACAGAAAGTCCAAATTTGGCTGAGCCAATCAGTCGATGCCTGCTTATGCCAGTTATTCCTGTAGTAGAAACAGTAGCAGAGTGGCAGTAAAATGATAGCAAAAATAGCTAACATTTTTTGAGAGCTTACCCTGTGCCAAGCACATGCGTTATCTCTTTCTGTCTTCAAAATAAAGGCAAATATTCTTTGTATCCCAAAGAATAAAACTAAGATAAAACTAAGGAATAGGGAAGTTGTTAACCCATGTCGAGACTGCATGCAGCAGTGTCAATGCCAGGTTTATTGACGCTGGATCTTGAGCTCTGGGATGTTTTGATTTTGGGCCACAGAATTTTGAATTGCATTGGGTAGGAAGAAAATTCAGTCAGTGGTTAAGCTACTTGGTGTTGGCACCAGCCAGTTTTGTGGACTTGGAGGAAGCAGCCAGGCTTGGGAGAAAGGCCAGCGTTGTTGGTCCTTAGAGAAAGAGGGAACAGCAGGATCAGGGCTGCTGCGGTGTGGACAGACTCTAGAAGAATCTTCACCAGGTACCTAGGGAGGTGAATAAAGAAAGAAATAGTTCCCGTGAGGTGCAGAGATGTGCTTGGGATTGGGCGTGTGGGGGTGGGGGGTGCAGTATATAGGAGTGGAAAATCAGACGAAATGGAAGTTGAGTAGGAGCTTGTAAAGTGGATGTTGGCAGATGTGAGTAAGGTCTGTTGGGATATTATATACTGTTGGCTTAACTGTGGATGAGGGACTATCGAGGGCTGTGAATAAAGAACTCAAACGTATGGGGTTTGAGATTTAATCTAGGGCTTCCTGTTACAATACGCTTTAAAACTAAAGGAGGTTTTCATCGGGGTGGAGGGGACTGACTTCTCTCCACTGTCTTTTGTCCCGTTATCTCAGCAGCCTCCCACTTACCCACCTCAGAGTGTTTTTTCCGGGGCGTAGTGGATCTCTATCAGGATCACTGGCATTTCCTGTGATATTTAGTAGAAAGAAAGTCATAAAGAAAGTATCCTGACAAACCCTTTGGTTGTTGAATTCACCAGCACAACCAAAATATTCGGCTGTGAACACAGCACCTTTAAACAAACAAGTCACTGACTTGTTGCACATTGTAGCTCTCAAAGCCTCTCTGTCTAATTGACTTTAACTCAAGGAAATGAAAAGTAAAGCCAAGCTGTTCCTAACTGGCAGCACGTGAATATGAACCTTAGGAAACACAGCAGCCTCTGTGAGAGGCCTGTCTCCATAAACCTCACAGAGCCCTGAAAAGAATTTTTTAAAAAATTATATAGATGTGGAAACATTAAAGAGGTGTATCTTGACTTTTTCCCCTGAAAGATGTGAATATGCAGAAATATATGAGACGGTAAGGTTAATTGAGTTTGCTTTCTGCAGCCTGAAGACTTTTAAATAGACACTGAAGGAGGAGGAAGCAAACCAAGTTGCAAGAAACATTACACGCTAGAAGCAGCGGGTAAGGGTGGGACCGAAAATAGGGCAAGAGCCCGGCCTAGGGAAGCCCTTCTGTGGAATTGTTTCCTTGGCTTAAACTGATCATTTTCCTAGAAGCAACAAGAAAAACTGGTCTAGTTTGTTTTTAGAATTGGAAGAAAATACTGACCTAAGCAACTCCTGGCTTTGCAGCATTTCTGTATGGAATATCATTTAAGAAGGTGTCCAGATCTCAAGTGATTTATATTTGTTTAGTAAACAAACATAACCTTCAGCTTCCTGTTGTGAAAGAGCAAATGGTTTGGGGTTTAGTTGCTGCTTTTCAGCCTCTTTTAATTACTTGTTCAGGGTAGGAATAATACTGCGTTAATCTTTGTTATTTATCGACTGCGTTGGGTTTGCGACAGTGTTTTCTGAGGAAAGAAATGGGTTGAAGCTAGAATGGCTTATAGTATTTAATAGCCTGTTGTAGAGCTATCCAAACTACACTTATTCCTTAAGGTGTGTACTAGTGGTATGGGGGTGAGGGATGGGTTGGGATGGGGAGAGCAAGAAATGGCTTTCACGTAAACTTGAAATTCAGCTTTTTTCACGACAGATGCTCTTAATTTTATGGACAAATAAAATAATGGGAATCTCAAGTCAACTATTTTGAATGCCTATGATTTTGCATGTTTTAATAGTTTACTTTCCCCTCTAATATTTCTTACTGAAATCATGGGTACCTAGTGAAAAATGACATTTCTTTTTGATGTTTGAAGATACATTATTATGAAAATGTGAATACTGACACACTGGTTTTTCAAATTGGATACAACGTTAATGTTTTAAATTTAAATTAGTTTTTATTTATTTATCTATTTATTTTTGAGGGCAGTGTCACTGGCCCTCATAAGTGGGACCCGCACCGGGGCCGCTGGCTTTCTAAGCCAGCGCTTAACCGCCGTGCCACTCGGCTGGCCCTAAATTAGTTTTTATAGGTCCCCTGTTAAATTTTTCTAATTATTAGGTTTAAATATTTGTGTGAGAGGTAAGCATTTTAGCAAAGAAATGATCATTTTGTTCTGCATGACAAAAAAAATACTAATGAGATGTTTCAGAGTATAAAATTGGGGAAAACCGTATATTATATATCTCATATTTGCTACAGATAGAAATAGTTATATCTATTTCTAGTTTGTCGGAAAAGTCATGATGCATTTTTGCAATGGAAAACAGGAAAAAGTATGTCATGACTTTTCTGACAACCCAATAGTTAGTATTCTGTAACCTCCCCTAACACCTCTTCCTAAATGTTGACTTGAAGGTCTCTTTCTAACCTGATATCTTAATATTTGGAGTTTCAAATCTTACAGTGCAAACCAAGCAAAAGATAAAATGTATAGAGGTCATTCTGTCTTTCAGTTTCTATCAGCTATTTTGAATCTAATTCTTAAACTGTTCATGATAGCTTGGCAGCAAGCCATGCACTTGTCATTTCATCTCATTAGAGTTAAGTCTAGTCCTGTCAAGAACAGGTTTACTAGTCTTTTTTAATTGCCTGCTTAAATTTTTTCATTTCCAAAATCAGCTAAAGAATTTAAGATGGTGATAAGTGTGGACTGAGGTCAAGTAGAAATTCTGAGCAGATCGGGGATTCACTGAAGGAGGGAAATGCAGAGATGATGGGTTTTAAGGCTGTTACAGAGGAGTGGAAGGTTGCTGAAGCATTTGCATCCAGAATAATGGAACAGGGTTTAAATTCTGTAGTTGTAGGAAAATGTATGTGATGCTTATTTGACTGGTAGAAGTAGGGTTTTTTTTTGGTGCATTTTTGAACTTAAATGTGCCAACTATTCTTCTAGGAAATGGGAGTCTAAGTACTAGATCATTGGAAGGTTTGGAAAACCAGGTGAATATGAGGTAGAATCTGGAGCTGACAAAACAGAGAGGGATGGTCGAGTAAACTAAAAACAGTGATAATATGAAGGAGGAGAAACAGTGGAGCCTGCTTGAGGGGTGACACCAGTAAAATCGGCAGTATGACAGAGAGAGGGGAAAAGGCTGAAAAAGAGGGGAGGTGAAGAGACATTCAGAAAGAGACAGGAAGAGAGCTCTTTGTTTCCTACAAAAGCATTCATGTTGACTAGAATAATGTATACCTGTAACTGTGGGCCTAGGAGAGGCCAGGTTTCCCAGCAAATGGCCAGGCTTACTTTGTTGAGGTGCCCAGTAGGCTGAGGTGTGATGGGCGTGGCCTCATGACTGGGAGGGAATAGATATGGAAAGGAATGTGGGGGATCTGTTAGCCTCCAGGGATGTTTGGAGCCACAGCCCCCTTATGTGACCTTGAAGTGAGTGGAAGACCATAGCAGTTGGGACTATGTAACTGATGGGTAATCAGTAGCCTACCAGGCTCATCGCTTTTTCTCAAACTTTCCCCTACCTGAAGGACTTTGGGAATGGGGTTTACTATGTAATATATGAGGGTGGGACTGACCATGAAGAACTTTGCATCTGTGTCCTTAAAATTCCTCTCTTGCTTCCTCTAGTCCCCTTCCTGGGGTGCACCATGGATTTGCATTGTTCCCTGACAGGGCCCAATTCTATGGGAATGGATTTCATATTCTGGATCTTTCTTGATTTTCTTCCCACCTACCAAAACTTACCAGTTCACTCTCTGGGGTCTCTAGTCTCTCCAGATAATGGGAGATAATTTGGTAAAAACATTTATTCTCTCTTATGGGGTTTATATATAACTACTTCTCTGTTATATGTGTGTGTTCAAAACAAGGGTTCACTCTTCGTTGACTCAGAGAAATGGTGGCATCTTGGACATGTCTTTGGGTAAATAGTAAGATTTTGATATTACAGTGGAGTCACTATATGCACACTTTACTCATGGGAATTAAACTCATGCACTTAGCCAAAAGAAAAAAAGGGACAACAAATAATTGAAATATGATGAGCCTAGTCTTAAGAGTAAGCATGAGATGGGAGATACGAGTCTGCAGTTTGTAGGGAGATTTTGTTTCAGAGTGTGAGCGTTTGGGTTCAAAACTGCATGGCCCATAAAATGCAAGCCAAATGCTTTATTTGGTGTTTACTTGAAGAGTTAATAGTCTTTTCCAAAGGGCTGGAAAAGCCGGTTATTTTGGACTTAGTAAGAGGCAGCATAGTATTGTATTTTATGAGGAATTTCAAGGAATTGTCAAGGATAGTTTTAACTGTTTGTAGTTGCTGCCTTGAGTTTGACTTTGGACTCTAACCTGATTCCCTGCGCCAGTTAGGTATCACATTACAGTGTTGGTTGGCTGAGGGTAGGTAGTTCTTTCAGGGCCCCTGTTAGCTCCTTTTTATAGATTTGAGACTCATCATTGCCAAAGGAGCTCGTAAAACACTTTTGTTGATTGAAATAATACATACATAACACATCAGCCTCATACCCCCTCCAGCCTCCATGGCCCCTAGAATAGATAGGAGCAGAGATATTCTGACAGCTTTGGTTTGGGAGGGATGGGTTTTGCAGAGTGGCAGGTCATCTGTTGGAAATGGATTGCAAGGGCCTGACTTATTGTGACTATCTTTACCTCCTGCCTCTAGGAGCTGCTCTTGCCAAATAAGGTAGCCACAGGAATTGGTTGAAAGTAGGGTGGTGGTGTGTGTGTGAGATCCTGGTGGCTTTGAAGATGCTCTTACTATCTTTTTTGTTAGTTTTTTTAAATACCAAACCCATATCTTCCATTCCACAATAGGGTACCTACTCGTTGCAGACAGTTTTAGCATCCAAAGCATGGATGGCCACCCCAATTTGGTTCCATTTCCTCATTTGTCCCTCAAAAATGGTTTTGAATACTGCGAGTATGGGTGACTTATAAGTTAAAGCATAACTTATAACCCCCCTCTAGCTCTGTTCTGTCTTTCGAGCAGTGGTCCAGTTATGGACTGCAACAACAATCCTAACTTGCCTGGCAGCTTACAAATATGTGTCATAAAGAAAAGTTTTACCAGTTTAGTAGGTGGCCTTGCTTATAATCCTGAACCTGTGGCATCTTGCTCTGTATCTCACAGTATCACCATGGCCCTTACTGAAAAGATGGTGGTTTCTGCAAGATGTCTGCTGGACACAGCAATTTTAAAGATAATTACCACTGGAGTCTCTGTTTATATATTTGATTGACAGAAGTTCATTTGCTGCCCACAGTGAGTTTGGAAGTTTCTGTGTATGACACCCAGACCCTCATACTAGACACAAATGTGATCTGACTGCTAACCCCTCATTCTGATGCTATTTTTAGTGTTTTGTCAGCCTCCTGGCCCAGTCTGATTTTTTTGTTTTGTTTTTAAAGATTTTATTGGGGAATTGGGGAAGGGGAACAGACAAGTTGCTGTCCTTTTGTTCTTCAGTCTAGTTGCGGAGGACATTGCTTCACTAGCCCATGTTGGTATCATCATTGCACTCCTCCCGGATGAGGCAGATCGGTCGCCAGCCTCTGGATGGTCGCTCACCGCGGCAGCTCACGCTGGCTGCCGGCCACTCACAGTAGCCCATGGCAGCCCATTGCAGCACGGGCTGCAGCCTCCACCGTTGCTGGCAACTCATGGCAGCCCAGCTCCAGGTCGAGCTGCTGTTCACCATCTTAGCTGTAGAGGGCGCAGTGTCACTGGCCCTCACGTGGGATCCAAACTGGGGCTGTGCTGCTCAGAGCTGGCATCCCAAGCCAGCTGTTAACCAATGCGCCACTTGGCTGGCCCCAGTCTGATTTTTTAGAATGTTTAATGTGCCACTCAACCCTTGACTGTTGTATGTAATGGCATCATGGAAATGGAGGGACTCTTAGAGGTAATCAGATCCAGTGTCCTCTAAACTTTCTTTGCCTCAAAGGGACAATGGAACCATTAATAAATATAATTTATACCAACATGTAATCGGAGAAAAGCCGAACTTCCAGTTCAGGGAGGGACTGAAATGGGAGGCCAAAACCCTGTGTCATTTCTCTTCCCCATGCCCACACCAACCCTTGAGGTATCTGGATATAACATCTGGAGCTCTGTGGAGCTCAATTTGGAAACCAAAGCTCTGGAGTAATGGATGTTTTCCTAAGTTTTAAGTAAATCCTCCTAGCACCAATTTGCTGTTTATGGCTTCCTGAGAGTAAAACTGTAAAACAGAACTGCTCAGAGTTCTGCATTTCTGTGTGTGAGTCCCCTGCAAGCACTCAGCAGTCAGTAAGAAGCTTACTGTGTGCTGTGACTCTTCGGTCTGACCAGCATGCACCATTAGGTACCACAGGTAAGACATTGACTTGAGTGACAGAGTGGTACTGGTTTTTTAACTTGAGGACGAGTATGGCATCTGATTGACACTGTGAATGTGCTTAAGAAGTTAGAATGTCCTACATGGGATAGGCTCTAATCTCTATGATCAGTGATTCTCAAAGTGTGGTCCTCTGAGCAGCAGCAGCAGCAGCAGCAACAGCAACATCCCCTAAAACTCAATAGAATGCCAGTTCTTGGCCTCTACCCCAGACCTGCTGACTCAGAAACTCTGAGGGTGGAGCCCAGCAATTGACATTTAACAAGCCTTCTGGGTGATTCCGCTGCACATTAAACTTGGAGAACACCAGTGTTGGAGTCCACAGTGATGGTGCCAAGGGTTGGCCACTTCCTGTCTCCCTCCCTCTCCCCATAGCCCTCTTGCTATGCTATAGAAATGTGATGTTTTCTAAATCTTAGGTGAAATACCAAGCAACCACATCTTAAATACCCTAGTTCTGGTTTCCACTTATAATACTACCCCTTGGCCCCTTTTCTGTGGAGATTCTCAAGCAATCACTGGATGTATATGAATACTCTTATTAGGTGTTAGTGGGAAGCCTGGTTGTTTTATGCAAGGAAATGATTTTCTGCCTGACCAATCAGGGCCTCATTTGTCCGAATACTGCCCAAATCGCAGACCTTTCAAGCTCCATGTCTCCAGTGAGTGTGTGAGGGGTGATTTCCTAAGTGTGGCATTTATATAACCATGATCCTCTTATCCATGTTCACAAACCAGGTTTCTTTCCTCTTGTGTCTTTCTGACTAACAGGACAGTCACTCAGGAAGACGCCTGTAGCTAGAGATTCCTAATGGAAGATCCAGAAAATCAGAAAAATAAGCTTTGCTTGTATGTATGGATATGATATTTTGTGGATAGAGTGTCTGCAATTTTCATCAGATTCTAGAAAGGATCTATGTGTTGGGCCCCTCCCCCGAGAGAAACATGATTTATCATTGCTTTAGCTGCTTTTGGATAATAGTTTTAACACATCTTCACAAGATTTGTAGCCATTTGAGATAGAAGTGCCTCCGGGGGGATTGGCAATCGTATCTTAGCCTGCCTTGAGGTCTCCAGTGTTACTGTGTACATTCAGTGGAGTAACACTGATTCTTTTCCCTTGTGCAGTCCTGCCTTTCTCTGCTTCTGGTGCTGGGGAGAATGAACGCTTGCTGCATTCCCTCACTAGTTTCAGGTGTAGTTTCTTTTAAGAATTCGAGCCTGTAAAGTATATAGAACAGGAGGATATTATTCCTATTTATAGTTGATGACACTGAGGCTGAGAAAGAAGCATGAAACAGCATCACCAGGCTTGCCTGTCATCTGAAAGCATCAGGCAACCCCCACTAGTTTACGCTCTGGTTACTTCCAAACACACTTACTGGCTGATGCCTAGAGAACCCTTAAAAGTTTATTCTGGATAAAAGACCAGTTTAACTGACCGAAAATCATAATTCTCTCTCTAAAGGAAATGTACCATGTTAAAGTTATGGGTTTCTTTTTCGCTGTTTCTTATTTTAGCGATTTTTAAACAGAGTTTTATGGATGTATAACCTCTCCACTTCAGAGCCAAGTAATAGCTGGCTCCAGCCCCTCTTTTCTCCTCCACAAAGATCATAGAAAACCCAATCATATTTTTTAGCATGTTGGGTCAGGAGAGGGCAAGTCGTTGGCAGCTGGTAACATCACCTCATTTTCATTAGATTGTTCTTTGGGTTTCAAAGACGAGTGCCCTTGTAACTGACATTAAACAGCCTTAAAATTGCACATAAAAGTTTGTTGTGGAAGAGTAGCAAATGTAAGACAAATTGAGAAGGTTAAGGGGAAACCCGTGCTAAGAGCTTCTCATAAATGAATTCTCGTCATAAAAGCACAGTGATTTCTCCAAGTGACAAATTAACTTGAGATAGTGCTTTGCATTTTTAAAGGATGTGTGGTAGGGTAATTCCATTTGTGTTCAAGCCAGGGTCAGTGACTCACTTATTCTAGTAGTGCTTTCTGTCTAATAGTGTAGAAAAGAAAGCTGTATATGTGGATATTTAATTTACTTTTATTTTGCAAATGCATTGTGTCTAGGATCTAGTCAGCAATGAGATTGTGTGTGTTCAGGCAGGCTAGCACTCCTGTGCTTGCGGGCTTGGGCACAGAACATTTTCCAAAAGGCGTATTTGTGCTTGGAAAGCTTCTGATATTCTTATTCTGACTTGAATCACTCTTCCTTCAGTGGGGTCATTGAAAAGGACATCCAGATATCAGCCATTTATTTCAGTTCCCTGACAGTGGGTGAGTAGAAAAGCCATCAGTGAGTGGAATGGTGGTTCTTTCTGTCAAATCAGAGGTTTGATTGTGATAACTTGGAGCAAGTGACTCCATATTTCTATTAGGAATATGCATATCAATGTCATTTAGACTATCTTGGGGGAAATAGAAAATATCTGTATTAATTTTTAGGGTTTGTGCACCTGTTGAATAGTAATGAGGTTAGACAAGAGGATTGCTGCTCTGCCTTCTTTTTTTTTTTTAAAAAAAGATTTTTATTGGGGAGTTGGGAGAGGGGAACAGCATTGGGGAACTGGGGCAGGGGAACAGACAAGTTGCTGTCTTTTCGTTCTTCAGTCTAGTTCCGGAGGACGTTGCTTCACTGGCCCATGTTGGTATCGTCATTGCGCTCTTCCCAGATGAGGCAGATCGGTCACCGGCCTCTGGATGTCGCTCACCGCGGCTACTGGCAGCTCACGCTGGTTGCCGGCCACTCACTGTAGCCTATGGCAGCCCACTGCAACAGGGGCTGCAGCCTACACCGTCACCCAGGCTCACGCAGCCCAGCTCCAAGTGGAGCGATTGTTCACCATCTTAGCTGTAGAGGGCAGTGTCACTGGCGCTCATATGTGGGATCCGAACTGGGGCCGCTGGCGTCCCAAGCCAGTTCTTAACCAATGCGCCACTTGGCCGGCCCTGCCCTCCCCTGCCTTCTTACAGCCTAAAGTGAAACCCGAAGCCTCACATGAAAGCTCCGTATTCTTTAAGCCTTTGATGTTAGTATGAGGAGTTCAGATTAGGTCATTAATAATCATACCTTTGCCCTCCTCATCCTTCTACAGAAGTTTTTGTTTTCTTTCTTTGGCCTGTGGCCACATTGCATTTTTGCCCCAGGATTTTAATTTGTGGGGCACAGTGGGCATTATGTGTTAACCAATTACCTCAAATGCTGGCTGGTGTGGAGGTGACCTTTCAAAGCCAGAGCAGGAAGCCAAATATCACATTTTTACCTGAATGAGACTGTTTTTGTTGCTTCTGCCTCAGGGGGACACAATGGGTACTGGTGCGGAGGACATCGGGGGGTGAGGGGCGGTGGTGCTTTCTTCAGGGGCTCCAGGGCCAGGTACCAATCTGTCCCCCAGCCCACGGTCTTTACATTTCTTGGAAAAAGCCAAATAGAATCAATACTTGAGGCTAGGAAGGAGCCTGAAGCAAAGCAGGCCTCTGGAAAAACTCCCTGAAGGTTTTCTTTTAACTCTGGATCACTCTTGGCTTCATTTTTTTTTTTTTTAAACTATAGTGTTTTTTGTTTTTTTTTTGAAGAAAAAAATAACACCACTCTGAATATATGCTTCCTGTGGTGGAACGTAGTATTACAGAATGTTTGCATCTAAATAAAGAAGGCAAATCAGTTTTGACAGCGTGCCAATCAGTTGACCCAGAAACTATGCATAACTTGATAGGTGAGTTTTGAGGCTATGTATTCACCTATCTGAACAGGTGAGGACTCTGGATATATGTAGGGTTAGAAAATACCTGTGTGATTATAACGCTTATTGTTTATTGTAAAACATATTACCCTTGTGTTAGAGTCCAGTGACTTAGGATCTCACTGCCTCAATAATTTTATAAAACCCTTTCCCTGTCAGTTGGCTTTTAATGTGTGTTTCAGGCCATAATTTTTCTTTTTGGTATCTTTCTAATTGAGATAAAATTTACATAACACACATGCCATGAATATTTTTTGTGAAGAGAATTTAAGAAAGGTTAATTGACTGAACACTTGATTCCAGTATTTGAATTTAATGGCTGATAGGCCAAGATGATATAAAGCCAGGTTCTTCCTTTCAAGGAGATCACAGCCTCCTACAGGGATAAAAACATAAAAAAATAGTAGTAGCGACATGGACAAGGTGCCCTGTGACTGCACTTTCCTTTTTGAGCCTGCCTCTGAAAATAGTGAAATCTTTTCCTCTTGCTCGATTTTTTATTTTTTTTAATTTTTTTTGAGGGCAGTGTCACTGGCCCTCATATGTGGGACCAAACCGGGGCCGCTGGCTTCCGAAGCCAGTGCTTAACCACTGCGCCACTCAGCCGGCCTTTTTTTTTTTTTTTTTTTTTTTAATAGCGATTTGTCTTGCTTCATTGTCTTCATGTTTTCTGTTAGGGGTTTCATATGAAAGTTAGAATTTTGTTAGCTACTTCAAGTTTTTGAACACTTCTTCTAAGATTCAGACAGAAATATAAGTGGTGATGCCCGATGTTAGTCTGTTTGTTAGTATCATAAAACATGGGCTTGATATTAAAGTTGATATAAAAAAAGATATTTTCGAATGTTGGGGTGTAAACCCGAATTCTGCCAAGCTTATTTTTCCTACAAGTCTGGCAAGATTGTTGACCAGTAAACTCCAGATCTGTTTGCTCACGTAAGCCAGTGCTGTATTACATATGTGCATTTCCGTTCTTATTGTATGCCTCACCTCCTTCTCCTCCAAAACCCAAGCCTAAAAAAGAGTATACCTCTGCTTTGCTTTGAAGTTTCCTGAAACATTCTATCTCTTCTTTTTTTGTTATTAAAAGCTCTTGCATGTTTGCAAATGATGATAGCAATGCCTTTTCGTTTTATACTGGTAAATGAAGGATTAAGTGAACAATATTTGTAAAGATCTCTAGAATTGGAAAAAGGACTACATAAAATGAAATAGTATTAGGTTGTCGGAAAAGTCTTGACGAACTTTTTCTGTTTTTCATTGCAAAATGCATCATGATTTTTCCGAGAACCCAATATTATGTAAGGTGAATAAATTATTTTCTTGTATTAAGCTGAGTTTTATTAGGGTGAATTTTTCTTAATGCTAATATTTTTTTTTCTTTAATTTTAAGACTCCTTTTTAAATAGTTAATGCTGGTTCCTTTTTTTGTTATAGTTAATGCTCTTTAGACTCTCTTACCTCCCTACTTTAAGGCATTTCTAAACTGGGACAATTGTCATTTTTTCCATTAATTTTATAAAGTGCCATTTAAGTGTTACTTTTAAAAGTTCTTCTTTAATGTCTCGTTTGGGGTCGATGAAATGTAAAAATTCACTTTACTAATCGTATTAACACCTTGTAAGCGGGCATAAAAAGCTATATGACTAGTTTACTTGTTTCCCGCAAAAAATGTGTTAAAATCTTGCAACATGTTGGTCAAATCATTTTCATAGGTCAATTTGAAACCTTAACAGGAGTTTTATTTTACCTTTTCCGTATGAATTGCTTGAAGGGCAAAGTATTTGGTTACACTTTGTAGTTTTACAGAAAGGCCCTTTTCCTGCTTTCACTATCTTGACAGCTGAGAAAGGCAAGGGAACAATCAATAGATGGGTTTAAGCGAGCGGAAATTTGTCCAGTGTGCTGGAATTTGCTTCCTCCCTGGTGGGAAAGCTCGTATTTGTGGCCTACGAAGTGATGTTGTGTCAAAATGTGAAGGACAGGTATTTACTATGGCCTTCACCAAGGTGAGAATTTGAGATGGACAAGCTGGGCTCTGGATAGTAGGAGATTTGGAACTTGACCCATCTGTCAGGTATGTTACCTGTCATTGAAACTGGAGAGTAAGTGATGAAAGAGATAGTTTCACCCCTCATAGCTCTAAAATCTTTTTTTTCTTTTGGTTGATGTATTTTAAGCAGTTGAATACATTTTCCATGAATTTCACTGCCTTCCATTTACCTTTGAGTAGAGGCCAACTCAAGAAATATTTTGAAGGTTCTGAGCAACAATAGAACAAACTGTTAGAAAAGGCCTTTTGTGGCATTCCTCAAGTGTGTGTTGGTGGGAAAAAAAGTCCCTGCATTGGATAGTGAAATGTTGGAAAATGATTTTATTTACTGTTTAGAAATAACATAAATGAGCCTTGCTTTTTAAATTCATAGGTTCAAAACAGCTTGTCATGCCTTACTAGCTCAGTCTTTGCTCATTGTGCTTTATGTTGATGGAATTAAATGTGCCATGTTGCAGTATGGGCCCAGCCCCACAGTTCTGAAATACAGGGTTTGATTGAATGCTAAAAAATTAAAAAAAATCAAAGATACTGTTTAACATCAGAAATGGAGATTTGTGAAATTTTGGTTTTAACCTAAAGTTGGTTCAAGAAAGCACCCCACTGACAGCAGAGGGAAATAGCATGTAGAATATCTATATTGCCATGTGAAACCCAAAAAGAAACTGAGAGAGAGCAAATAATTTTTCAGAGCCAGGCTGTTGGTGTCTGTACTGGCTTCTAAGATGGCTAATCTCGGGGAGAGTGCCCTTCTAGCACTGTGTCTGCCAGCCTTGGTAGTAAACCCATGTTTAATGGCCATTCGGCCTGGAAGCATCCAGTTTTATCTTCTGGATATCCAACGACACATGTGGATGAAGGTTGGAGCTTCACGATGCTTGCTCTCAGGCTCATGGGCATTGAGAGAGCAGAGATGTCTTCATATAATGTCTGTTATTTCCAAGGAATTCTGTGGAGGCCATCTTCTGATTCTTTTTTTTTTTTTTTTTTTTAAGGGCAGTGTCACTGGCCCTCATATGTGGGACCGAACCGGGGCCGCTGGCTTCCCAGGCCAGCGCTTAACCTCCGCACCACTCGGCCGGCCCCATCTTCTGATTCTTTTGCACACCCTGTGCAGGGACCATCTGCAGGTTTCCTCTGGTTTTTAGTGGTGTCAGTAACTTGTGCTTTAGTAGACATAAGATGATATGAGCACTTTTCTATGGTCTAAAATCACCCGTCATTTGTTTTAATGGTGAAAGGTAGGGAGTTGAAAGTTGATGTAGGTTTCAGTTTCTGTCCCGCCACTGTGTGTTTTTAGTTACATCATCTCTTTAAGCTTCAGTTTTCTTTTCCGCAAAGTGGGCATTCTTTCATGTATTCATTCAGTCATTGAACAAATATTTAAGAATGTGCTAGGCCTACTCGTATTTGTGGTGCTGGGAAGTGGGCAATGAGCAAAGCAGACAAAACTCCTGCTGGGCGGCAATGGAATATAAATTAATAGAAATTAACTATCTGTTAGATGGTGACAGTTGCTCCAAGCAAAAATATAACAGGGTCAGGGGTAGAGTGACAAGATTGGAAGGCAGTTTCCTTTTGTTTTATGTGGATGCTGTTTGAGGTGATGTGTCAGCAGAGACATAAATGGAGAGAGGGATGATCTATGAGGATATCTGGGGATGGAGGATCTCAGGGCAACAGCAAGTCTGGCAGACACAGCACAGTCCCTGAGGTGAGAGCAAGCTAGGTGTGTCTGAGGAGCAGTGAGGATAGCTGGAGCACATACAGGGAGTGAGTACCCACCTGGTAGGGTTGATTAGAAAATCAAGTGAGATAATACATTTAATATGTACTTTATACACATTAAAAGAGTAATATACCATAACAAGAGGATTATTTTAAGTATGAAAGAAGGGTTCAGTAGTATAAAGTGTATTAATGGCATTCATCATCTTTTTTTTTTTTTGAGAGCAGTGTCACTGGCCCTCATGTGTGGGACCCGAACCGGGGCTGCTGGCTTCCCAAGCCAGCTCTCAACCACCGCGCCACTCGGCCGGCCCAACATTCATCATCATTTTAAATATAAGTAGAAAAGATTATATGATCATTTTTATAGAAAAGGCATCTGATAAAATTCAATATTGATGACTGATTTTAAAAAATAAAACACCTCGGGCTGGCCGAGTGGTGCATTGGTTAAGCGCTGGCTTGGGAAGCCAGTGGCCCCGGTTCGGGTCCCACATATGAGGGCCAGTGATACTGCCCTCAAAAAAAATAAATAAATAAAATAAAACACCTCAAAATATAGTAGTAAGTGTTTTTTGGAGGATGTCAGTGCAAGCTGTGTAAACAAAAGGTGTCAAGATTGGGAAACGTTGAATTAAACAAAACCAAGCAGGTTAGGTTTCTTTCCTACATGTCTTCTTGGAGCTTTAACAGACATACTATGCTTTGTGAATGTTCAAGAGGGGTATTTACAATAGAATGCAGCAGTTTCCAAATTTATTTGAATAAAGAATCTTAAATGGCAACGACCACTACTTTTCTTTCATAAGAAACATTTTGCAAGTAGTTGTTACCTTGGAAAACATCCCTTGAGTGCCAGGATTTTGATTTTGTTCACCTGCATTATTCATTTTAGTAAAGGAGTGCTTTTGATTCGTTCCTAAGATGCCTGTGTTCTCTCTCCCTGCCTGTTTTTCCTTCTCTGTGATGTGCTGCCACTCATTAATTTGTTGCGTGGTTGAGACCCTCCCAAACTCATCCAAATTACACTGGGTTTCTAGGTGGTTGAGGAATTGTGAACTTAACATGGAGGAGAGCATTACTATGGGTTAGAAGATAAGGATTCTACCTACCTCTGTCTTCACCATTTACCAGCTACTTAATTAGAAAAGGTCACTTAACCTCCCTCTGCTTCAATTTTGTCAACTGTAAAATTCGGGGATTGGATGTAGGTCCATCCATTTTAAGACTCAGAGTTACTATTAATATGCTTAATGGAATAAATGATGACTGTGGTCTGTGTAGAATATCTTGTTCTACTCTGCAAGTGTCCACATCTAACTATAAGCTTGTGTCTCAATCTAGTTCTTTTGAAGAGTGAAAGTATTCAATAATTAGCTCATAGTCAATTCCATGTACTTGAAAACTTGTTGGATTGTTCGAGACTTCTGTCTTCATTGATTGATTTGTTAACTACCCTTTAGGAAAGCATTTGATTATAACACAGGTCAATTACTACAGTGCTCTGGATAAATCCACCCGTCCTCTACTTGTTTTACTGATATAGGGAGAGATCCATAATGTAGATATTAATTATCCCCCCACCCCATGTGTTCATTTGGTGGTTTTGCTGTGCCATTTGTGCACTCCCTGCCTATTAGCTGATTTCTGAACTCAGCACAATAGAGGTTGAAATTCACTGAATTTATGCCATCTGGAAATGAGCTTTAAATTCTGTTCCTCTTTTGAAATTAAGGACGGGATATAGCTATTACATGGAAGGATGGTGAGCCTGGGTATAATTTTTATTATGCAGAGGTAGAATGTTTTGTTAGAAGGAAAGCACTTGCCTGGGGAGAGATTTGAGTGTGACCGAATTGTTAACTGCCAATTTCCCCCCTTTTTAGCAGAAGACATATTTTGTTTTTAAATGAGATGACATCCAAGAGAATTATCAAGACCCAGTGAATTGCAAGAGTCCTTTCAATTTACTTGAGTTCCATTTAACCTTGCTTTGGATGCCATTCTGAGCATTACTGTCAAAGGACTGGGCTCCCTTTGAAGTTGCCAAGCACTGCTGCTGACAGAATCATGATGGTAAAATATAAGAGCCGTTTCCAGTACAGCCTTTAGTGATACACAGCGATGCCTTATTACCTAAGTAAAAGCCTACATACACATGGCAGTGCCTAAAAATGTAGAGTGTAAGGGAAGGATATATGATAATGGATGCTAAGATGGGAGAACTATTTCTCATGAATTAGAGATGCCCTTTCATAATTCAAGAGTCACAGAATGAAGAAAGACTTGAAATAGCCTGAAAAGCATCTGGAAGCAATCTGTAACTCTTAAGAGGTAGTAGAAGTGCCTGTATGTCTCTAGTATATGATGATAAAACTGTTCATGAGGGATTATGGAAGAAGTAGAATTCTGTTGCTTGTAAAACCTGATGCAATGAAATGCCCAGCAATTTGATTATGAATTAGGTACTGCAAGGTCCCAGCTGCCTAATAAGTGATTAGTTGATAAGAGTGAAGAAGACAGATTTGAAGGTACTGAAGCAAATTTGATATGAAGAATTTGTTTATCTACATGTGAAATGTTATCGGTTACTTTTCATGCCCTATACTCACTCTTGTGCCTGGTCTCTACCACTAGTTTTGAAGATTTAGGTCACATCAAGCTCCCCTCCCCATTTTTTTTTCCATTCATGAAACATTTGTTATAAGAAATGGTATTACATTTTAAGCCTTCTAAGGCATTTATAGGTCAGACACACACTCAAAACCTCTTACAGTAACTTTTTAGGGAACCATCTTTTAATATAGTGGACTGTTGTAGAAAAATTATTACATTAGCAGGTGGCTTATCCTTTGGGGCTTGGGAAAAAGGACACAGGGACTTTGAAAAGACATATTTGTTGTACTGCATTCGAACTTGAATCGCTGACCTTAACCCATCTACAGAGGGGAAGATATTAATTTACCTAATACTTGTAACTATATCAGAGCACGTTGCATCTTGCTTCTTGCTTTTGGGTAAGCAGTTGTGATCATATGTAATTACGTGTACCCTGTCTTTCTTTTTTATATGATAATTGTCATTTTCCCATTTTATTACAAACACTCAATTTTTGATGGCTGACAGAATTGTGGTTAAGTAAATTATGTCATTGTATCAAATTTATTTAACTTTTCCCCAATTAATGGACGTTGAAATGATTTCTATGCTTTAAATTTAAGTATAGTATTTATTAATCTTTTGAAAAAATCATCTCTAGCTTCCTATTTTGACATTGAGTATTGGCTTTTCATGGTTTTATTTAGCATTTGCTTTAGCTTCTGCTTTTTGTATTTGTGTTTGGGATTAGTCTTTTTGCTATGCTGTCCTGGACACCTCTAGGTGTTCTCTGTATTTCTCTCAGATAGGATAATTTCCCAACCTTTTTCAAACTCATGTTTTTCTGGTTGTACAGTAGTGATTAAGCCATGTATTTGTGCTGTGAAACTTGTCTTCCCAGTTAGGCCTGATGATATGAGATGTGTGTTAAGACCAAAGTAAATCCTGTCCATGGAATGGCAAAAAACTGAACTTTCAACTGTCAATGTCTAGATAGGTCAAAGATACTTGGGAATATTTTGGGAGTATTGCATATTTTTAGAAAACCATTTATGAAAGTTACAGTCCTCCCCTTGCTATTTTATATTTTGTTGTCATTAAGTTAATATGATGTTGCCGATGCATAGATATGGATTTATGTAGTTGCCCACTTTTTTTTCTCTTGTAAAAGAAGCATATAATTACTTAACATCTCTTAGAGGACAGATGAATCATCCTTCTCTACTTCTCTGCAACCCAGCGTGAGTCTCATTTTCCGCTAGTATTCAGATTTCTAAATACAGATTTGCTTTTTGCTTATAATTTTTTTTAATGATAAAGGTAAGTGTAATCTGAGGAGAACCCACTCAGTGCACAAAAGGTGGGTGGTAAATGTGGAGAAAAAAAACTAATGAAACTTAGATTGGGTTTTGCAGTTTATTAATGATTGTGGAACATTTTTTATTTCTTTCTGTAGATTTTGAAAATCTTCTTGAAGTTTCCGGCTGTGCCAAGTGTTGGAGAAATTTTTCTGTCCCTCTGAGCGAGTGCAGTGAACAAAAACAACCCAGTAGGAGGCTATTAAAGAGTGCAATCATAGGTAATGGCATCTTTTCTTACAACTATTGATGTGTGTTCAGTAATGTTCAATGATATACTTTTTAGAAAAGCCTAGTTGAACTTACATATCCAAGTGAACATTATCGTGTTCAAAACAGTCTTTTGAGAGGCTATACTCTGTACTCTACGGAGAACATTACAATTGTTTTCTGCATCTTGATCCTCTGGTACTATTCTTTCTAAACGTCCTATTTCCTGCGGTGGCAGATCTCAACATTGTGAGGGTGTATTTGGGAAGCAGTCTGAACTTATTTAGAACTAGGGTGATGAATCTGGAGAATTCTACTTTTAAAAGAAAACCAGAAGAAACAATAATGTAATAAAACCAGTTTTTCCTTTTGTGATTTGTATATGTGTTCCAAGGCTCATACGCTGTATTGAAAGTTAATTCTAAGAAGAAGTGACTCTAAGTTTTAAACAATAGTAGTATTGTTAAAATCAGTGATTAGGCTCCGTAGCTTACAAAGAAGCATATATTATTTATTTGACGATGTTCATGTGGGTATTCTTTCTTATTAAAATCAATCGATCAATCAACCTGTCAGTATTGTAGAAAGGCTTCCTGTATTAATCTCGGTGAATAAGATGAGATATAAACTTCCTTATATGGTTTCCCTCTAAGACTTTGTAATTCCTATCTTACTGGTGGTGTGTTTTGCATTTATTCTTCAAAATATTACTAGAGCGCTTGTTAAAAATGCACACGAAAAATTTAGGTTCCTGGGCCCCAATCTAGTGTGTTAGAATCTGAATGGTAGGAGGCAGGGTTTAGGAATCTGCCTTTTACAAGTAAGTACTCCCAGACATTGGCACCTTCAATGCCGTAAAGTCTTACCTCTACCTAACCTTCGTATTTTTGGATTTAAACTGTTGCGTGGTTATTTCCCGATTTTTGCTTTGAATAAAAGAACGCCAATATTTTTAGTATGCTACTTTGGCACAGGGTTGTATTCTCAAGTAGCTTATTAGTACATCATGAGAATGTAATTAAATAAAACTGTACTTCGGACTTTATGTCTAAATTAAACATGTATATATTTTTTCCCTGGATATAAATGGATAAATCTGTTTTTGACATCTAGATGCCAAATACTCATTTTTTATGAAATATCTGCTTTTAAATTTGCTAATAAGTTGTACTTCAGGCATTTTATTCAAATTTAGGTAAAGAGTACTGGGATAAATAGGCATTGGAGGCCCCTGGAATTTGTACTGCATTACATTTATCATTCCGGCCCGTGTTTTTTCAGTAAACATGTGATGAAGGTTTTGATGTGCAATTTATGGTTCAAACCGATGAAATACTTTCTTTCTAGTGCCCTGAGGTTTGTGAAGCTCTGTGAAACCTCCAAATGAAAGGGAATATTAACATGAAATGAAGCAACAGGCTTTGCTATGAAGTCATTTCCATTACCATGAACATGCTTTAGTAATCATTCCTATAAATGTATTAATTTTACAGAATGTAAACGTTGTGTATAAAATGTTATTTTTTTAGATATTTTCAATCCCACAAATTATACCTTTACTTTAAAAGATATGTAAAATGTCACAGCATCCTTGCATATTAATATTGAGAGAGAGCATACTTTGTGTCAAATAAAAAGGTGACAACAGATGTATAAGTTAAGACTAGTATTTCAGATGCTTGTTTCTTTATTAAAATATTTAATTTATTGGTATGAAATATTCCATTAAGTATGTGCTTTTAAAAAATCGTGTTAAAATATACATAACATAAAAATGTACCATTTTAACCATTTTAAGTGTCTAGTTTAGTATTAAGTATATTTTCATTGTCGTGCAACCAATCTCCAGAATGTTTTCATCTTGCAAAACGTAATCTCTATACACATTAAAAACAGCTCCTCCTTGACCCCTCCCCACAGTCCCTGGTAATCACTCTTCTACTTTCTGTCTCTATGAATTTAACTATTCTAGGTACCCCGTATAAGCGGAATCATACACTATTTGTCTTTTTGTGACTGGCTTATTTCACTTAGAATAATGCTCTTAAGGATCATTCATGTTGTAGCATGTGTTATAACTATCTTCCTTTTCAAGGCTGAATAATATTTCATTGTGTGTGTGTGTGTGTGTGTGTGTGTGTGTGTGCGTGCGCACGTGCGTGTGTGTGTGTGTGTGTATATTACATTTTGTTTATCTGTTCTTTCATTGATGAATATTTGGGTTGCTTCTGCCTTTTGGTATTGTGAATAATGCTGCTCTACATGGGTGTACAAATATCTGAGTTCCTGCTTCACGTCCTTTGAATATTTATCTAAAAGTAGAATTGCTGGATCATATGGCAATTCTATTTTTAATTTTTTGAAGAACCACTATACTGTTTTCCACAGTGGCTACATCATTTTACATTCCCACCAATAGTACACAGGAGTTCCAGGCTCTTCATATCTTCGCCAACACTGAGGTTTTTGTTTTTTGTTTTTCCCCCAATATTAGCCATCCTAATGGGTATGAGATGATATCTCATTGTCATTTTGATTTGCATTTCCCTAATGATTATAGATTTTGAACACCTCTTCATAAGCTTATTGGCCATTTGTATATCTTCTTTGGAGAAGTGTCTACTCTAGTCTACCCATATTTTATTGGGTCACTAGTCTTTTTGTTGTTGAATTATAGTTATTTATGTATCATGGATATTAACCCTTTTTGAGATATATACTTTGCAAATATTTTCTCCTATTCTGTAGTTTGCCATTTCATTGTGTTAATTTTGTCCTTTGATGAACAGAAGTTTTAAATGTTGATGTAGTTCAATTTATTTTCACTTTTGTTCGCTATTGTTTTGATATCCTATCCAAGAAATCATAGCCAAATCCAGTGTTTTGAAGCTTTTCCCCTGTGTTTTCCTCTAAGAGTTTTTTAGGTTCAACTCTTAAGTATAGGTCTTAGATCCATTTTGAGTTAATTTTTGTACATGGTGTAAATAGAAGAGTTCAACTTTATTCCTTTGCATGTAGATATCCAGTTTTCCCAACACTATTTGTTGAAGAGAAACTTATACTTTTAAAGACAGGTTAGGATTAGGAAAAGAAAAGCAGACAGTAATAAATGGCTATGTTGTATCTATGTAAGAATTCTTATAATGTCCCATGTTTTTAATTAGGAAGATGTTTCAGAAACTAAAGGGTATTACATGAATTTGAAGCTGGCATGAAACTAAGATTTAGCAAGTGTGAGTAGGCATAGAGCCTTTGTTTAAGTTTTATGTTAGTTATTTGGTGGTCAATGACTTCTTATATTTGGGATTTGATTATGGCAAATTCCGAGTTGTAGTCTTCAGTAAGGTGTGTGTGTATGTGTGTGTTTGTGTGTGTGTGTGTCCTATTATAGAGCTTTTCCCAGTTAACTCTGGCCAATGAGAGATCATCTGATGTTTCAGGGGGCTTTAGTTTCAAGGCCATAGCAGAGTCAACATTCTCATGGTAAAGAATAACCAGTTATAAATCTAGGAAAAATCTATCGCCAGCTTGAACTATTTGCTTGTCTGTGTAGCAGAAGTTACGTGGAATCTGTTTTTGCCCCTTAGCTCTAAAAAGCAGTATGTGTATTGACAGAATGACATTTATATTAATTCTGAAAAGGTAAAAAACCAAGTATGGTGCCATGAGAAGTGTGGTTGTTTTGAGGAGGACACAGGGAGTGTGTTAGAGGTGGGGTTGGGAGATACAAAAGCAAATATGTGGAACTAAGAGGAAACCCCAGGCAAAGATGCTCAGAGAGTCGAGGGAGCTTCGGTGGATGTAAGAGTAACATGGATAATGAAAGGATCTAACACTTAGGTGTATTATTTTCTTTGGAGGAAATGACAGTGGATACTAAAGATAGCATGACAAGGACCACAAGTGGAAAATGGATTTGGAAAGGGTTGAAGACAATGTGCAATAAAATGTATATGATTGTCCTGTGGAGATTCTGTCAGTGGAATTCATCTGTTACAGATTTTGGAAGTGTTCTCAGTCCAGTGAGACAAATATCAGGTAGACAGAGGCAATTACAGATGTTCTGAGCTATTGAGAGAATTGTGTATTTGAATACAGTTTCGCAGGGTTAC
Organism: Aselliscus stoliczkanus; assembly: GCA_033961575.1. Lineage (NCBI taxonomy): Eukaryota > Metazoa > Chordata > Mammalia > Chiroptera > Hipposideridae > Aselliscus > Aselliscus stoliczkanus. Next base: position 42,646,231 of record CM066735.1, on the reverse strand, counting down.
GAGTTGTCTACTTGAGAAAAGAGTGGCAGTTAAGCAGCGTTAGAATGCTGTCCATTCTAATATAATACGGGAATGTCTGAGTCATGCAGAAATAGGGTGGTGAGTGAGGAATGTTGTTCTGTGTTTTCTCTGGCTTTGTGTGGAACCAGTAGGGAGCCATTTTCAAAAGTGGTTTTGAATAAAAATATAGTCTCAAGATTGGTCTGGGACCAGATTTTTTAAGTAAATAACACACACACACACACACACACACACACACACACACACAAATATCTAACATTAACTTCTTACAGTCAAATAATGAAACCATTTACCTAATGCTATTATTCTGAAATTTCTTCATTCTGCACATATCTTTTCGTAACTTTATAGATTTTAAAATTACGGCCTATGTCTACCATCTTTTGTGAATGTAGTCTTTTTATTTATTCAGTCATTTTTGTCTCTTCACATATTCCATGACCCCTATAATTTCATTCTAGCTTAGTTTGGATCTTTTCCAGCTCTCTATGTATCTTCCAGTTGACCAGAATGGCTTAGACTAAATGTCTGTAATTTATGTTTGGTCATGTTTTCTATTTCATTTTCAACACCATTCTTAGAATGGTCTGCATTTCTTTGTCTTTAAGGGTACAGGGCTGTACTGAATGAATGCACTTGGAGAAAATTCTCTAATGACTTCAGTAGTGACCAGAGTTTCTCAAAGTGTGGTCCCTGGATAAGTAGCAACAGCCTCACCTGGGAACTCGTTAGAAATGTAAATTCTCAGTCAGAAACTCTGAGGGCAGAGCCCAGAAAATTGTACTTAACAAGCCCTGTAGGTGATTCTGATGCATGTTAAAGTTTGACATGCGTTAGCTAGGTATGTTGTCCCAGTTGCTCATTTTCTCTAGCCTGTGGTCTCCTGGTCAGATAGATGAGGGGTTCTCAAACGTCAGTGTGTGCCTGAATTACCTGGTGAGCTTGTTTCAAAAACTTCAAAAAGCAGTAAATTTTTCCTTAACTTCATACAGTGAGATTCTGATTCAGTCGGTCTTGGATGACTCACTTATCTGCTTTTCAGCAAACTCTTCAAAATAGTTCTGTCTAAAAAAGAAAAAAGAATAAAAAAGAATGAAAATAGTTTAAGAGACCTCTGGGACAACATGAAACGCAGCAATCTTCCCGTCATAGGAATACCAGAAGGAGAAGAGAAGAAGCAAGGAATTGAGAATGTATTTAAAGAAATAATGACTGAAAACTTCCCTACCATGGTGAAGGAAATCGACATACAAGCCCAGGACGTACAGAGAGTTCCTAACAGGCTGAATCCAAACAGGCCCACACTAAGACACATCATAGTAAAAATGGCAAAGGTTACAGACAGAAACAGAATCCTAAAAGCAGCAAGAGAAAGACAGCAGGTCACTACAAAGGAACTCCTATAAGACTAACAGCTAACTTTTCTTCAGAAACTCTGCAGGCCAGAAGGGAATGGCAAGAGATATTCAAAGTGACACAAAATAAAGGTCTACAACCAAGATTGCTCTACCCAGCACGGCTATCACTTAAAATTGAAGGAGAGATAAAGAGCTTCTCAGAAAAGAATAAGCTTAAGGAGTTCATTACCACCAAGCCAGCATTGCAGGAAATGTTAAAAGAGCTTTTTTAAACAGAAGAAAGGGGAAAACAAGCTAACCCAGAAAGACAAGAAACACAAATAACAAAATGGCAATAAATATACACCTATCAGTAATTACCTTAAATGTGAATGGACTAAATGCTCCAATCAAAAGACACAGAGTGGCTGAGTGGATAAGAAAACAGGACCCATGCATATGCTGTCTACAAGAGACTCATCTCAGATCAAAAGACACACATAGACTGAAAGTAAAGGGATGGAATAAGGTATTTCATGCAAATGGAAATGAGAAAAAAGCTGGAGTAGCAATACTTATTTCAGACAAAATAGACTTTAAAATGAAGACTACAATAAAAGACAAAGAAGGGCACTACATAATAATAAAGGGATCAATTCAACAAGAGGACATAACCCTAGTAAACATCTATGCACCCAATATAGGAGCTCCTAAATATATAAAACAGATTCTGACAGACATAAAGGCAGACATCAACAGTAACACTATCATAGTAGGGGACTTCAACACCCTGTTGTCACCAATGGACAGATCCTCCAGACAGAAAATCAACACGGACATAGTGGCCTTAAATGACACTTTAGACCAGCTGGATTTAATTGATATTTTTAGAGCATTTCACCCCAATGCTACAGAATATACATTCTTCTCAAGTGCCCATGGAACATTCTCCAAGATAGACCACATGTTTGGCCACAAAACAAGTCTCAACAAATTTAAGAAGATTGAAATTATATCAAGTGCCTTCTCTGACCACAATGCTATGAAACTAGAAATCAATTATAAGAAGAAATCTGGAAAGCTTACAAATACATGGAAGCTAAATAACATGCTTCTAAATAGTGAGTGGGTCAAAAATGAGATCAAAGAGGAAATCAAAAGATACCTCGAGACAAATGAAAATGAAAACACCACGACCCAAAATCTGTGGGATGCAGTGAAAGCAGTCCTAAGAGGGAAGTTCATAGCAGTGCAGGCCTACCTAAAGAAGGAAGAAAAATCTCAAATCAACAGACTCTCTACATCTAAGGGAAATCGAAAAAAAACAAACAGCAAAACAAGCCTAAAGGGAGCATAAGGAAGGAAATAATAAAGACCAGAGCAGAAATAAATGAAATAGAAAACAAAAAAACAATACAAAAGATCAATGAAACCAAGAGTTGGTTTTTTGAAAAGATAAACAAAATCGACAAACCCTTAGCACGACTAACCAAGAAAAAGAGAGAGAGGACCCAAATTAATAAAATCAGAAATGAAAGAGGAGAAGTGACAACAGATACCGCAGAAATACAGAAAATTTTAAGACAATACTATGAGCAACTATATGCAAACAAATTCGACAATCTTGAAGAAATGGATAAATTTCTAGAAGCATACAATCTACCAAGTCTGAACCAAAAAGAAACAGAAACTCTGAACAGACTGATTACTGCCAAAGAAATTGAATCAGTAATCAACAATCTTTCAACCGACAAAAGCCCTGGACCAGATGGCTACACAGGTGAATTTTACAAAACATTCAAAAAAGAATTAGTACCTATTCTCCTCAAACTATTCCAAAAAATACAGAAGGAGGGAAGGCTCCCAAACTCTTTCAATGAAGCCACTATCACCCTGATTCCTAAGTCAGACAAAGATATTACAAAAAGGAAAACTATAGGCCAATATCACTAATGAACATAGATGCAAAAATCCTCAACAAAATACTAGCAAACCGAATTCAGCATCTCATTAAAAAGATCATACACGACGATCAAGTGGGATTCATTCCTGGTATGCAAGGCTGGTTCAATATCCGCAAATCAATTAACGTAATACATCACATTAACAAAATGAAAAATAAAAATCATATGATCATATCAATAGATGCAGAAAAGGCATTTGACAAAATCCAGCAGCCATTTATGATAAACACTCTTAACAAAGTGGGAATAGTGGGATCATACCTCAGCATAATAAAGGCCATATATGATAAGCCCACAGCAAACATCGTTCTCAATGGGGAAAGGCTGAAAGCTTTCCCCTTAAGATCAGGAACAAGACAAGACTGCCCGCTTTCACCGCTTCTATTTAACATAGTTCTGGAAGTTGTAGCCACAGCAGTCAGACAAGAAAATGAAATAAAAGGCATCCAAATTGGAAAAGAGGAAGTAAAATTGTCATTATATGCAGATGACATGATACTATATATAGAGAATCCCAAAGACTCCACCAAAAAACTGCTAGAACTGATACACGAATTTGGTAAGGTAGCAGGATACAAAATTAATATTCAGAAGTCAGTGGCATTTGTATACACCAATAATAAGCTATCAGAAGAAGAAATCAGGAAATCAATCCCTTTTACAATTGCTTCAAAAACAATAAACTATCTAGAAATCAATTTAACTAAAGAAGTAAAAGACCTGTACTCGCAAAATTATGAGACACTGAAGAGAGAAATCAAAGAAGATACAAATAAATGGAAATACATACCATGCTCATGGATAGGACGAATTAATATAGTTAAAATGTCAATACTTCCTAAAGCAATATATTGATTCAATGCAATTCCAATCAAACTACCAAGGACATTTTTCTCTGAAATAGGACATAAAATCCTAAAATTTATATTTTAGGACCCCAAAAGACCACAAAAGACCCCAAATAGCTACAGCAATGTTGAGAAATAAGAACAAAGTGGGAGGCATCACACTACCTGACATCAAAACATACTACAAGGCTACAGTAATCAAAACAGTATGGTACTGGCATAAAAACAGACACATAGACCAATGGAATAGAATAGAGAGCCCAGGAATAAACCCATCTATATACGGTCATTTAATCTATGACAATGGAAGCAAGAACTTACACTGGAGTAAAGATAGTCTATTTAATAAATGGTACTGGGAAAATTGGACTGACACGTGCAAAAAAATGAAAATAGACCATCTACTTACACCGTATATGAGAACAAACTCAAAATGGATTAAAGACTTAAATGTAAGACCTGAAACTATAAAACTCCTAGAAGAAAATATAGGGAGTAAGTTTGCAGACATTACCCTGAGTAATATTTTTACCGATATATCCCCTCGGGCAAGGGAAATGAAAGAAAAAATGAACATATGGGATTACATCAAACTTAAAAGTTTTTTCACAGCAAAGGAAATCATCAATAAAACAAAAAGGCAGCCTACTGAATGGGAGAAGATATTTGCCAATGATATTTCTGATAAGGGGTTGATATCCAAAATTTATAAAACACTCATGCAATTCACCAAAAAAACAAACAACCCAATTAAAAAATGGGCAGAGGATATGAGGAGGCATTTCTCTAAAGAGGACATACAGATGGCCAACAGGCATATGAAAAAATGTTCAACCTCACTAATCATCAGAGAAATGCAAATAAAAACCACAATGAGATACCACCTCACTCCAGTCAGAATGTCTATCATCAACAAATCAACAAACAACAAGTGTTGGTGAGGGTGTGGAGAAAAGGGAACCCTGTTGCACTGTTGGTGGGACTGCAAATTGGTGCAGCCATTATGGAAATCAGTATGGAGGTATCTCAAAACACTGGAAATGGAACTGCCGTATGACCCAGCAATTCCACTCTTGGGAATCTACCCAGAGGAATCCAAGACGCTAATTCGAAAAAATATATGCACCCCTATGTTTATTGCAGCGCTATTTACAATAGCCAAGACTTGGAAATAACCGAAATGCCCAGTGGTAGATGACTGGCTTAAGAAACTGTGGTACATTTATACAATAGAGTATTACTCCGCTATAAAGAAGAATGAAATTGTACCATTTGCAACAATATGGATGGACCTAGAGACTATTATGTTGAGTGAAATAAGTCAGTCAGAGAAAGACAAATACCATATGATCTCACTTATATGTGGAATTTGAAAAACTGAATGAGTGAACATAAGAAACAGAAATAGTTTCATAGATATAGAGGAAAAACAGGGTTGCTAGTTGGGAGGGGGGTGGGGATGAGGGAGAAGGGGAAAGGATTAGACAGCATAAATAGGTAACTACAGTATTGTCACAGGGATATGAAAGACAGTTCGGGGAATATAATGTTTTTAAAATTTTGTGGGGTGTCAGATGGTCACATGTTTTGTTAGGGAGACCACTTCATGGATGGAGTAGAGGCTTGATCACGGCACTGTATACCTGAAATTGATGTTGTATAATATTGTATGCCAACTGTAATTGAATATATAGACAGTCATGGGATGTGGATTATATGGTGGAAGGGAGTCAAAGGAATTGTAATAGATAGTATGATATGGGGGGGGAGGAGTGGGGGGGAGAATTGGGGGAGGGGGGTTGTCACTTTGAGGGGTAAAAAGTATAACTGTTGCACTTTGTTGTACACCTGAAGCTAATTAAAAGTATATATAAATTAAAAAAAAAAAATAACTGCTTGCTCCAGTCCCATCCTGAGGTTAGACAGACTGAATTTTGAATATATACTTAGACACTTCATTAAGTGGCATGACTTGGGAAAGTTGTTTATGCTTTGTATATCTATTTCTTCAGTGGTATAATAAAAATACTAATTCCATTTCACCAAAAAAAAAAAATAGTT